>OY365810.1:42517237-43117237 GCA_959347315.1 Bimastos eiseni
GGCCTATTGCTTGTACGAAAGAAGGAAGATTCTATTTCAAAGACGGTGACTCTCTTCTCATACAGACTCAATGAGACAAACATTATATACATACACATATATGTATATATACATAGATTCATTGCATTGAAAGTGTGTTGCTGTATGCTGTAATAATAGATATAATTATAAAGGCATAACAGGGCACTAAGGCTGTCGGGCTCATTGCTGTATGGAGCTCCTCCTAGTGGGTCCATAGCTTTTGTCTGAAAACAAGAGACAAATGCATATAAATTTAACACACCATTCAGGACGATACCATAGAGTTTACATCTATGATTTATTCATCCTCTTGATGGATTCTTTATCTGAAAACAATGCTCTCAAATATTTGCTACAACATTTTTAATGGCGCAATTATTTCTGTATATACTGTGCATAAAATTGCTAAATTCGTTGTTGGCGCAGGCGTTAATCGAGAGTTGTTCAAGAAAGTCTATTAGAAATCATCCTAGAATTCTAGTGTTTTATTTTTACGCGATCGCTGTGACTAGAGAACAATGTACTTAAGTTATATAAATAGCATTTTATTTACCATATTTCATAGACGACAACGTCGTTACACAATCAGCCTCCATTTACGAATTGATCGCAGGAGATGAAAATGGTAAGTTTTACTTCGGTTTGTTTGCGTCAGGGACAACATGTACATGTAATCACTAGAGTGTTGGATTATCAAGTATCAACAAAGTTGGATTTTACTCGTAGTTCAAATTCCCAAAATGAATTCCAATTCAAAGCTTGCATGTCTCTTATTTGTTTAGTACGAGTCTTTCGCCTTCAAAACTATATCGTTTTCAACCAAACCCATCTTAGCAGCTCTTATCCGCTTTTCTCTTTTCTCCGATTTTCTTTTAACATCTCTGGATAACTCTTCTAGCAGAACGACGCGCTCGTGAATTAGTGGGTGCTGATACTAATCTTCCTCCTAGACGTTTACTGCACAGTGTACAGAGTCATTCAACTAATAATCATTGACTCGCAATCAATCCCAACAAAATCAATCAATCAAAATTACTTAATACAGCGCCCCTTCAAGATATCTACTCAGAGGGGCTCCCGGCCTAACGTCTCAGCCACATCGAATAATTCTAATTCCTTAGTCATTGGAAATGTGAAGATTACTTTTGCGATTATGCATTGAGGACAGAAAGAAACGGTGAAACCTCTATTCTACTTTATGTCACAACATGAACTTTGCTATGACAATAATTGAGAAAGTTTCAAACCGGGCTCTGGCTCAAAAGGCTGTTTATTCGGTTATATCTGGTTGATCTAGGCCTACGTATTACACATGCCGCATACTCTGTTACATTAGGCCTATATTTTTATAAGATTTAATTATGCCCTTTGTGTTTAAAACATATCATTGTAATTTCATCGTCGGCATGTATCATTACTGTAATTCAGTTGTTGGTTTAATTATTATTATTATTAGTAGTAGTAACATTGCTATTATCATCTATAATTATTATGCATAATATACATATTAGGCATACATATCAAGCGCTAGATATGCCTAACCAATCTGATACCATAATGCTGGTTGCATATAGGCTTCTACTTAATAAAGCTTCCATAATTGTCTGTTTTGTTTTCATGCAGAAACGATGATTGCTGGTCTAAGTTCGTCTCAGCAAGACGTCGCCCCAGCCTACTCTAGAGTTAATGAGAACACACGTAGGTGTTTAATTTAAACTTGCGTAAATTTTGCATGAGTATCAATTTGGAAGAGCTATGCGTAGCAAATAGCTATTCGACGCAGCATCATGTAAATCATGTGTCTGGTTAAATCTCTCAGGATTCTGCTGTGAATGGGATCCATACCATTTCTACAACCATGAAATGGCTTTCTTTGGTTTTACTGATTTCTTGTAGTTGTACAGTCGTGCTGCACATATAGGCCTGTATGCCTGCACGTACCTACTCTGATTCCAGATATAATGCCGTGATTATATTAATAGCCCGTTAGTGCTTTACAAAAAATAACTCTGTTTATTTCCTGGACCGGATATTTCTCCAGGTTTAATCTTATCCTGTATTCAACTTGAAGAAATGCCTATGCCTTCTCTTTCGACATTATGGAAATCATTGAGATGGTATTTAAGAATTTAATGTGTCTTCTTTAGTAGTGCAGATCACTGATTTAATTTTTACTAGGACTAGACAGGAGACATCGTGCGATGCAAATGGACCCGCTGGAAAATCATGTGTATTCGGAAGTTCCAATGACAGACCTCAGTATGTGCAATACATTTTTGTTTGTCCATATATTCAATTCAATTTATTTCAATTGTATTTAGTAACCCAGTAAATATGAGAAAATGACAAACAACAAGTTATCATGAATGAATATTCTGGTTATACAGGGAACCTAAAGGGGTCATAGACCCCGCTAACCAGGGGCCCCATGTGGAATTTATAAATTGGCAATTGGTACCAATATTAATAACATTCACATATCAGGTAAGTTAAAATTGATAGAAGTTGGTCTTAACTAATGGCTCATTGCATCCACTGAATAGACAGAAACACAAACATTCAATACTTAGAGTTGTCTTCAAGCAAATAGAGACGAAGTTTATTTTTAAATAATCTAATATTTGCCTGGTGTTGAATATAGACTATGTTGGGAGAAGAATCCATAAATGGAATATATAAAAAGGTACAAAATTAATTTGCCTATAACTTTAAAATATCTATTAATTAGTGGCTTCTATAGCGCAGGGGTGTAGACCTATAATGCACAAAGAATCAACCGATGGCGCTCCAAATATGAGCTCAATACTCAGATGAAATAGCCTATGATATAATAATTTTTTCAATTTATTATTAAGTCTCATAACGGTCCAAATTAAGATTATTTAAGGACCATCTGCTGTGTATAAATATACATGGATGAGTAGTCTTGCACTGATAGGACCGTGTAGCTAATAGGACCTATGGCTAGGCCCTATTGATGTGGATAACTTTTAACAAGGAACGCGAAAGCGATGTCTAGCGTTTAGCTTTGGGTGCTGCAAAAGGCCAAGCAAATTTCTGTCGACGGTGACGGCCTTTGTAGTCAAAAACTGTTGTTAAGATCCGATTCCAAGGACCCCAACTATTGCATTCAACCATCGTTATCGCTATTGTAAACTCGAAACTTCTCCAGCGCCAGGTGACAGCCAAGCGCAAGGCACCAGTTTATTTCCGAGTCACATCAGACTCAACGTAGGTTGTAAGGGGCCGTTCACATATTATATAACGCATAAAATCCCAATTTTTGACCCACCCCCTACTCCTAATAACGCTATATAACAGCATCTGTGACCCCCCACCTCTATATTATATAACAGATATGCTACCCACCCCCTACCCCACCCCAGCCTATAAACACATTAAAAGACATACAATCGACATAATTGTATTTCACAATTTGACACTTTTATAACAATACGATGTTAGTTAGCACTTTAATAGAAGTGATTCAGCTATTAATTGCCTTTATCCAATTCAAGAACTGCAGTAAAAATCGTCATATGCCCAATTAGCTATGTAACAAAAGCTACCTTAAAATTGCGTACTCTCTCGTGCCAATGATGATTAGACCGCATGTATGGAGCTCCTCTGCATCTTAATAATCGCACTATTAATGGCACTAAATTCACTTGTATTAATTACGGTAACTAATTGGGTAGTCGACGATTGTCACTATGTATCTACATGTAAGCCTACTATAATACAGCATGATAATACATGGTAGTGACGTACATACTATTTAAAAATACCATTTAGTTTCCCTCCTGTTTTTCACTAGAATTTAGCATCATAGTATAACACAGAATGTATTACTTTAATATTGAACTATCAGGTATTTATCGATAAGTTCGCGGTACAACTCTACCTATTTAATAGCGTATGATGTATACAGAGTGCGTACTAAAACTGCAATTGGGTATTTAAGCAAACATAAACTATTTACACATACTATAGAAAATGAAATCAAACATCATGATAATACCTACCAAAATAATTATTTCAAGTGAATTAATTTTAATTTTAACCAGAATCAAAACAAAGCACACAGAATTGAATTTTAGAGCGTTTAGAGCAATGCACATGAAATTGTTAAAATTGTAAACAGGAAATTTTTTACAATTTGAATTTATAAAATAATAACTAAGAACATCAACTCAATTCATCAGGTGGCAGCTAATGGTGCTAGTTTTGGTTCACAACGTATTGTGAACTTCGAGTAAACAATTTCCAATTGGCAGGCACATAGGCAAAAAAGCATAAGCCGAAAAATGTTTGTTATATAACAAAACTTTCAACCTACCCCCCCCCCACCCTACACAATATAACGCTAACAAAACCGGAACCCACCGACCTACCCCTTGAACGCTACATAATAATATGCGAACGGCCCCTAAGCAGGCCTATAGGCCTAGAGGAAAGTGCAAATTCATGGATACATAGGTAATAACGGAAAGTAGAATACTGATACTCAGAGTAGTTATCCATCAGGCACGTACCAGGCTAGGATAATTGTTTTATTTCTGTTTTCCTTTTAATAATCGATTGTTTGAATTAATAGATTCGAACACGAACCAAGCGAGCGATGCGAGCAATCTTCTGTCAACAACACGAACAGATAAACAATGGGTATTTTAGAGACTATATCAATAAAATAGTAATTTACAGTAATGTACATATAGGCCTAATGAGTAGCTTTGTATAGCGCGTCAAAAGCGTCAGAGATGCGCTGTATGTGTGCTGCGATCAGTCAGAAGGGATATGATATGTCGTAAATATAAGTAAATAATTGTTCTATAACATAACGATGATCCAACGACAATGAAGTCCCGACATATAGGCCTACGTATCGAGGTGTATGAACGTTGACTGGTTGTAGACTTTCTCCTGTTCAGTTTTTTTCATCCAACTGTCATACGAATTATTTTTGAAAATTTTGTAATCTGCTTTTGATTTTGTAATTATTGCTCTCTGCACCTGAGCCTTTGCCCATTCTAAGTAGGAAAGCATTTTGGATTGTAAGTTGGCACAGGACAACTGTAATGTAATGTAATGAAACATTGTATGTAGCGCCTCTTCAATAATATACTCAAAGACGTTCTCTGCGCTGGTCTTAATGATGTTAGATGTCACAGCGAACAGGTTAAAGTTCAGATTACAAGTAAAACTTAGATGGAGATGTTAGATGGAGTTTAGCAAAGGTGCAATCACAATATTACATGAAACCGAACATTATACGGTCAACTGATGAGCTATATTTAAATACGTGCTTAAAGATTATTTATATGGCACCTTTCATGACCGCACAAAAAGTAATGCTAACAGAGTTACATGTATTCATTGCATCGTATTACAGAGACAAGTATGACTAAATCTATATAAATTAACAGAGAATTCTGTCTGTCTGCGTTTCATTGGCAGGCGATGCGTTTGTACAGTTTTAGAGTAATTCACTCCAAACCTTTACCGTTGGCTCGGGGAACACTTAATACACGCCATCGAGGGGTTCCTGAAACCCGCGCACGCCGTCTTCCATGTCTCTAGGGACAAAAACTGTTCCATCCCCCAAGGAATTTCCTTTTCAGTCGCCAGGATCGACACGCGTCGGTTCCAGACCTATGAATGCTGTATAATGTGCACGCGATTTCTGTCACCTATTTCTTTTACGAATAGACAGTTTGGGAGATACAGTTATAAGGTATAGAGTTGGCAATCGTCTGCACAGTGTACTTTGTACGCATCAGTATCTGTACACAATTCCGTTTATCAGCGATTCATTCAAAAGAGCTTTAGTGGGACAAAAAGCGAGTTCGTGGGAATGCAGAGGGTTCGGGCTATCAGAGGAAGAAGAGGGGTTCGGATGATGAAGAGAGTTAGGAAAGGGAACGTAGGATTGTTGAGGAGGAAATCGTAGGGAAGGATTATGGAGTAGTGGAAAGAAGAAATGTAACGATGAGTGCATGATGAAATGGAAAAGCGGGTGAGGAGTGTGAAAAGGAGGATGGGGTGGCAGGATGAAGCGATTAGGATAGGGTGAGAAGTAGAGGCAGGGGAGACAGTTTGGAAAAGGTGAGTGAGAACAAAGAGAGAACAGAAATTAGAGAAGACGGAGAAAGAGAAGAGTAATTATAAATGAAGAGGATGGATTATATTGAGGAAAGATGGATGAAACGGAATGAAATGGCGGGAGGAGGTGATGCTAGGAATCGGAAGAAGAAGAAGAAGGGAGGAAATTACTCTAAACCTTCGCCGTTCGCTCGGAGAACATCTAGGACACCCAGTAGAGTTGTTGGTGAACCCCGCCGTTTTCCTGCTCTCCATGGCCAAAAGCTGTCTCAACCCGGGCAACGTCGGGTACCCCAGCTAGTGAAAAATGTATGTTGAAAGAATACAGTGGTCATAAAGCAGTCTAATTCGTATTTGACTAATATGTCTTATAAGGCTTATGATATTCGAATACCAATGTTGAGTCTACAATAGTGAAAGTTAAAAATAATTATTTAATTTAGTATATTCATTATTAAAATATTAATGATAATTATCCCCTAATATTTGCAATCCCACGGGATCATGTTGAAGGTGTTTCTCAGAGAAAAAACACTAAATTATTGTTATTATTATCATCATTATAACAACATCAACAAAAACACGAATGACTTTAGTTGTTGAAGCCCCATTAATAACCAATCCAGGGGCTGCATTTATTTGATTTCAGTCTAGTCGAGTTAACCTGATTAAAATGCACTGAGAGTCATCTGGTTTTCAGACAGCTCTATCCTCATGAGTGTAGCTATTAAAACAGACTTAACATTTGTCTCATCATACAACTAAAGTGAAACCTTGTGACATCGACGTGGGGGTTTGCTTCTCGGATGTTGCGCTTTTGGTTTCCGCTTTTACACAACTTGAATATCCTTTCACTGCAACAGACTCTGTGTGACCAATCACTATTGAAAGGCAGGCCTCTATTTTGTAATCGGTATACATTATTCAACCTCATACTTAGTGAACTCGAATCCACCAGGGTCGACTTTTGTTTCGTGACCTTCACCAAGTAGTTCACGAAATTGCGATCGGTTGTGTTAGCCATTTTGTTCCATATGTATGTGAGAGGGGCAATAACAAACATAATTATACTTTTGGTTGCATATATTTAACCAAGGCTTAAAGGGCTTCAGAGTACCTGCCGAAAAGGCGGACAATATCAGGCTTCTGATAGTTTGTTACATGTAGTTATAGGCCAAATCGTTACATTAGCCTCTAAAGAAGTAACTCTAAGCAGCCTATTCGATTATGAGATTTCGCTAAATTCGAGATAATTGCCAACGCCATTCGCTTTCCACCAATGGTATTAGTCAAAGCGTAATGAACTCATTTTAAACAAGGAATGGTCAATCTATCGTATTTGTTTTATTGTCTGCTTTTTCGGCAGGTACTTTATGTCCATTGTCGCCACTTTCTCTCTGTACCTCATCCATCCTCTAGTAGCCATAACGTTTCATCATCCAGTCCAAGATAATTGTTCTCGGTCTCCCTCTTGCAGGGGTGTAACAGGCGGGGGGAGAGGGGAGCACCGGCCTCTCAGTTTTAAAACGGGGGGGGGGCAAAGCCCCCAGTTTTAGTGCTCAGTGCCCCCCCCCCCATGTGCCCGCCCAAATCGGTTCTTTTTTATTTTTATCCAATGGATTTTTAAGAATACTTTTGTTAAGATAATTTGTGCCCCCCATTTTTCTATGATGTCTCGTAGTAAGGAGACGCCTCTTGGTATGTGTCCTTTGCCGTTCTCTTATTGTCTTCATCAGGTAACTTTTCTCGTAATTATGCACAAGTTATGTTGATTTGTGGAGATAATTTTAAACACGTTGTTTAATTGTGTCTAGCGAGTTATTAATAGTACAAAGAGCACGAATCATCCATCACGAGATGGACAATTATATTCCTCTGTATTACTTTATTTCCGCAACGTAGTAAATGAACCTAAATCACATGACGATCAAATGATTGACAGGTGGCCAATTGCTAATGGCATTCTCTTCTACATTCGCGTAGGCCCAGGGGGATAAAAGTGAAAGTTATTCAAGCGACTTCTGTCTATCTGCGGGATTTAGGTCAGTTCCCGATTGGTGACCTGTGCTTTGCAATAATGGCGGAATAAAAGTCGTTACACTATAGGGCCTAAGGCCGGAAGTCGCGTGAAATCAATGCCATTGTTTTGCAATTGGAAGAAAATGCTGAAATTTTGTCTCAATAATACAATTGACAGGTCTAACAAACTGAGAAGGTGCACTGGTTTCTAGCTTGAAATTTATGTTTTGGACCGCCCAAATATACATTATATATATATATGTGTGTATATATTTATTTATATATATTTGGGCGGTCCAAAAAATAAATTGACAGGTTTGATATATATATATATCTAAAATAAAGTTCTGCATCTGGTGTTCCATGACTTATGATAACAATAATGATAATAATTTCTATTCAAACCCATAATTTAACTTCCGAAATTCCGAATTTCGTGTTTGAAAAATTCCGGAATTTCGGTATTCATAAAACACCGAAATTCGTAAATTCCGGAATTGCAATTTCTACTTCTGTCTGTCTGTGAGATTTGCTGCTATCTTGTTACTCTATTAGCAGCTGATTATCTTAACACCCGCATTTGAAGAATTTAATTTTTACATGCTGCCTGTAATAAACTAATAATACAGTGTCGTACCTCATATGACTATGCGTAAATGCGCATGTACAAAAGATTCGTTCAATCTAAGTATGAAGAAATTTAAATATCTAAATGGATATACTTAGTGAGCGAATTCCTGTTCGTATCTAACCTTACCAATGCCCAAATTCTTAAATTATATGTACGAATTCCTTATCTTATACTTTCTAACCATACGATATTTAAACAGTTTAAATGGATGTGCTTGTAATGACCAACCACCTTACTACACCTCGCACTGTCATAACTTAATTTGTCTAAACACAACTTAGCTGTATGATGCAGCGCAGACGCACCAGTCAGTCATCGATCGGTGACCTGTGCATTGCAATAATGGCGCAATAGAAGTTGTCACACTACAAGACCCTAAGATTGTGTCAGATCAATGCCATAGTCAAGAAAGAGTAATAACACTCAGCATGTTGCCACGTACTTACTAATAATGAAACAGTCTTATTATGAGACTTAATGGGATCTTTATCTTTCTGTTATTATTTCAGAATTACTTCGGAGTCGACGGAACGGAGTACACACAGATGAATTCCTTCCGATTGGAAGGACCCATGGAAACTACTCCAACATCCACAATGTTCCATCCCGTTGACAATTACGCTATGATCGATCACACCCAAAGAGCTCCACCTCCTCCACCAGAACTCTAGGATGACTGCCACCTTCTTTATGTCTCTTTGTACATTCAGAGTTCACAGAATTTTTCCAGCGCCAGTGTCTAATGCAAGCATTAGTCTATGACGTTCAGTAGGTGTGCGCCAAGCAGTTGCTTAAGGCAGCGGTTGTTTTACACCAAACTAAAATTTATTTTTGTGCGTGCTCCCAACAGAAAAATAATTGTCAGAACGTTCTTTGGCAATTTATTTAATTGGAATATATCATCATAATTAGAATGTTGGCTAGAATATTATGAATGAATTTCGCTAAATTTATTACATTATTGGGTTCATACGCCAATCCGCACACTTCACTTTTCAAACAGTCGCAAATCACATCTTACAATAATTATGGTATTGATGATATTTGCTCTTATATGTATGTATGCATGTATGTATGTATGTATGTATGTATGTATGTATGTATGTATGTATGTATGTATGTATGTATGTATGTATGTATGTATGTATGTATGTATGTATGTATGTATGTATGTATGCATGCATGCATGCATGCATGCATGTATGTATGTATGTATGTATGTATGTATGTATGTATGTATGTATTTTATTTACATTTCTCTGTAGCCCTACAGATAAGTTAGCACTGATTGACTAACTTGCTAATTTGTTACTTGCTAATCTGTTAGTTCGACCATACGAGTGTGAGCAACCAGTCGAGACTTTTAGTTGTCCGATAACTGTTTGCTTAGCAATGAACCAAGATATATAACTAGCTATCAAGCAATTTTATATTATTGCTATTTCAAAGTGTGACCTAACACAACTTGGACTGTTTTCGGAAAAAAAATTTGTGTTTAGGTGAAAAACTCTGCCAGATGTCCTCCTTTCACGTTATCACACTCCAAAGCTGAGCGCTTCGTCACATCAGATCGAGAGAGATCACTGATAAGATCTGTGAACTTTGCAATATGGAGCAGATAAAGTTGACAGAAGAGATGTTAGGCGGCATACCTACATGTAATGAGACGTTGTTCGGATGCAATCGCCTTTGCAGTGGTAACAGCCTCACTAAACCTTCCGCGCTTTGAGGAGTTGTAGAAAGGCACTGTGGAAATAAGAAGCACACGACGGGACGATGTGGCCGATAAGTTAGAGCCTCGGGCCTGCACTGCCGTCGTAAAGCCTTGATCCTCCCTTGAGACTGTTACTCTATAAAGATCTACGACGCCCCCCTCTCTATCTATCCATCCATTCATCCATCCGTCTGCAGAGAGCAGGTTATCTCTCGAAGTACTCGTCTGTTGCTCGTGAAAGGATTGGTGGCGCAGCTTATCGGATAGTGCAGGCTGTTATCTGGAACCAGTTCCACGTTCCGCATCAATTTCTCCATGTCAACAAGCGCGTGTACAACTTTCGTCAATGGCCTTACGACTTTAACCTACCCGTAAAAGACAATAATAAACTTTATCCCAAGAGTGTTCAAGCATATGCGATAGATTGTCCCTTGTCATTAAAAGCAAACATTATTCTTGATAAAATAACTTGTAACTAGGTTGCGGTTTGCCAACCTTGTCTTAAAAATAAAATAAAAATCATCATCATCATCCATCGATGCTCATGCCCGCAGTTAAGATAGTATTGTGCCATAAAAGGCGAAACACTAATAAATATAATCCTATATAATGATATGAATAATATGGCTACTGGCGATACATGCATGCCTATTTAATTTTATGTGCACCTGTCAATTCGATTCGTTGAATTTTATTTGGTAACCAAACTATAAGTAAAAACAAATACGATTATTAGAACTGAAACAAAGTGGTCACACAGTGGATCCTAATGGAACCATCCATGGGCCCTAATGAAAAGGAGAAAATAAGGCGACTTTCCAGCTATATTAAATACAAATAGATGGAAGGAACTCTTAGCTAATGACATAACTCAAAAGCTCAGTATCACAACCAAGCTGAAGCCGTTCTGATATAATCAAAACTCTTCTGCAATTGAGACCATCAGGATCGCAATGCTTTTCAGACATTATTTAATTTTAAAGACACGTAGACACAGTTATGTGTACCAACAAACATCTTCTATCCGCTGTTGACGACCAACTCGAGTCTTTGGGGCTATTTGTCTCGATTTCTCGGAAATTGAAGAACGACACCGAGCTACGTGGAAAACTGACAAGTAAGCTATACGAAGACGTTACAATTTGTGCATCCTAATTTCCAACACTTGCTCTATAAAATACCAACCTTTTGGTGTCGCTAAAACAATGAGCTTATACATGTATAATTCAGCAAGCTATAATAGACGTCGCTGTATCATATTATGAATATATGATATACGCATCCACTTTATCAAACCTTTCGATAGGTGAAGAGGTTATTTCACTGTTTTGCGAGCAAACGTACGCGAATCACACACCGCAAAAAAACTGTCAAATGTTAACGCATAATAAATCTTTTGCCTGATCAAAGGCTCGAAAGTGTTAGGATTTCTTTCTAGAAGTCACTAATGTTACGGTTGTAATTAATAAAACATATAGTCAAGCAGACAGGGTCAATTGTACTCTTATAATTGCAATTACGATGATTTCCATAGCATCATCAGTAACCTACATGTTGCAAACAGCTTCTAGGAGGCTGCGCTCTGTCAAAATAATAGAACAGAATAAATAAAGTAGCATCATCTTAAATTGTCTATATTTCGTCAAAGTTAGATTTCTAGGAAATAGTTGAAAATGTGCGTGCGTGTGTATTTAGATGCGTGTTTTTTTCTTTTGCTTGTTTCCCTGAACATGTTGCTTGCGAATAAACCGATGTTGATGGATTGATGTACACGGTGGCTCAATGAGTAGTAAACTAAGCTGTTTATTTCATATCTCTCTCTAATGCCTGATAATTTTCTTTTAGATTATGTAAAAATGTGCTTTTAGCGTGAAAACAGTCGTTAATATTTTTGTGAAGAAACTCTCAGTAGTATGATCTGATAATTTAATAAAAGACGTTGTTCAAAATGTCCTTCATTGGGAAACAGCATCGTCGATTATCATCTGATCCAGACCATCCCATCCTTTCAACAGTGCTGCTTCAGATCGTTTGCATCATGGATTGCTGTCTGGTATGCACCTGCTCTTGCATTACGCTCCACACTTTGTAGTCAATAGGATTTAAATCTGGACTGTTCGGATGCCATAATTATGTAGAAGAAATGAAGTCTGGTGTCCCGCTTGTTAGCATTTCGATGGTGATATCGACTGGCTTTTTGAGCAGGAAATAAGAGACCGGAAGTCATTAAAATAAAAAAGTAAGTATGCGATTGTTTTTCTTTTGAAACTATTAATAATAAAATATAAATATAGTTACAGTTTTAATATTTGTTTATAAAATAAAAAATCGGTAGGCAAAGTTTGGCTTACTTTGTATATTAACGCGTGTGTCAGTTTGTGTCAGCATAAGAAATTCATAAAATTTGAAATTCTTGAATTTGAAATTCTTAAAATTTGAAATCGACCTCCTTCCAACATCACGTGCTCAGAAGTGCATACGCACGCCTCGACGGCGCAATTGCAGTTGTACTGCGGAACAATTGTGCGCGAAGGACTTGTTCAAGGTCCATACACAGTAACGCCTCGGACGATTGTGGAACACGCTCACTCGGCGCATACTGAGTGATACGGGCCGACGCTCTAACCGATCAGCCACCGTGTCACGCAAGAAATACGAAGCTTCAAAATAGATACATTATTGTTCGCACTAGTGGCGGCGATACCTAGAAAGCAAGATACGCAATTGCTTATGAAAAGAAAAATAATAAATCATCAAAAATATGTCCAAACAAATTTCAACGAAATAAAAGAAATTCAAATATTTAACCAAATAATTTGCAAATAGAATGAAATTTTCAACTTCGTCAGATCATACTTACTTAGTGGGCATATTGCATACTGGTCTTAGCGGTCTATACATTTACAATATGCTAAAATTAAAAATTTCATTATGTTACATCTTTAAATATTTTTTTAATGAACATCATGCTGATCATGCGTATTGCTGCTATTGCGTACCAAATTTTCCAGGCCAGCATCGCCACTGGCTCGCACAACAAACGAACGAACTATTGCATGTCGTCAGAAATGAAGACGGAACATTGAGGAAACACATACACACTCACATGTTCCGTCACATAACATTATATCATTAAATGAAATACTCTCTCGAATAAAGAAGTTAGACATATGAACGGGTAATGGCGTACATTTTGTGACATTTTAAAAATAAATATTTCAATATTACATATTTTTATAAGACTGTTGATCATCGCCATCGCCGATCGCCAATTTCACTCCAGCAACCAGGCAACTGTTTTAAAAAGACTGGAAAAGAGAGCATCCCAAATCAGAATATTATTATAGAATATCCTAAATCTATTCTGGATAAGTTGAAAGCGTGCATCAGTGCAGAACAGGAATGGTGTAGGCCTATAGTAAGTGATCGTCGAGCAAAACGCAACTGCCGGAGATGGTAGTAGCAGGTACGACATACATTGTACAGATGGTTACGATGCGTTAGCTCATGATAAAAAACAATGCAGAAGTATTACACACACAGTATTGTACATATATACATTCAGTGGTTGACTGGACCGCCGGGACACCTGGAAGAATGCCGGTGAGCCGCCAGGATCAGTGCTGAGATAGAAGCACTACCATACCAAACCGTTTTGTTCGTACTAACACCAACTAGCCGCCGTATTATTATCTAAATAAAAGAGCTCCGTAGGCTTACAACCAACGGCTGGCAAGTGCATAAATGTCCACGACTGTTTTTATTTCAGTCTAATAAGTATCCAATATAGCCAGTAACATGGCAACGGCTACCATTGGCATCTGCCTCTCTAGTCGCTTAGGCTTTTTACTTCCTCTGCGTCTGAAATTGATAAAGATTCTTTTTGCTATTGTTGGTTAGTAATAATTAACATTAATTTAATAAAAATAATTTATGATTGGTATAAATTCGAAACATAAATGTACATGTAGAGGTGGTGCGGAGAAAGTACGAGACAAGAAACTAAATTGAAACTCTGGCTAAAGATGGGAGTAAATGCCAAAAATTTGGTCGATTTATATAAAGCTACTCCAATTCAAGCCAAAGACACATCCCTAAACAAATTGATTTATAACTTGAAATACATTCATGATAATTTTTATATCTATTAAAAAAATTCCTTTGCTCTTTATCATTTTTATTATTTTGCTGTAATTTGTAAAGTGACTCGTGACTTTACAGGCCTCAGAGTTGGATGGAAACAATTCATTAGGAAAATAAAAGTCAGGTAGGACCACTTATATTTCATTTCCCGGGCTGCTCGAACACCCCAGTCCACTCCTGCATATATTCATACTTTAAAACGAATTATAATAATCCAGTATATTGATAGTGTTCCTACGGTAATTTTATAATGACCATGAAGCGAGAATAAGCATTATTAATGCAGCTGGTTTCGTGCACATCCGGTTCAGCGAGCTATTAGCTGTTCAAACTTGCAGATGATAATTATGAAGGGCAGGACAGTTAGGCGATTGAGCTCATAATTTCGATGAGTATCCAAGTAGGATACTCATTACAATGACTGTTAGCTGTGTTTTCAAAACGAAGCAACCTCGTAACGGGACGATGGAAACTCTAGCAAGTCTACTTGCAACTCAAAGTCGAGTATCACTGATAAACTGGTTTCAAGTCTGACATAAGGCGATTTTCACAAATTAAGGCGGAAAATGATCATCGTATTACTTGGGTTTGTTATCTGTGAGTACCGTCGATCAACCTCAGTACAACATTATTTAGATTTGTCAAAATGGTTAAAAGTTAATAACAGACAATTGAGTTATTACATGTTAGGTCCCACATTGACAATAATTGAATGATTACGGTCGTACATGTAACTATCTCAGCGATTCATAATCTATCTCATTATTTTATATGCGCATAAATATATTTTATCTAGCCAATTCAATTCACCGACGGGAAACCCTTGACAAATGTATTACTAGTCTGTTTTTTGAGCGGCGCTATATAGATGTTCAATTACATTTACAAGTTTTGACACCATCAAAGAAGCGGCAGCTACCTCCTCCGGTTACTATATTGAACGGGTTATACTTTATTGAGCACCACATCACCAAAAGCCGTTAAGCTCTTCATGTTGTTGGAGGAAGGTGGGTAAATTATTATTATCGAAGGGTAAATATATGAGCATCATGGGAATGTTGGGTTGCTGTAATCTACCGAAACTCAGCATTACTCGATCACAGAATTACGCTTATGACGAGTGACAACGAAGGTCTGCACATCAGTTCGTTCCAAATTCTCTGCTAAAATTGTAAACATGATTGCTTGCTACTTTGTCTTTTCACATAATTATCGTAGTGTCAGATATAAATATAAGTAGAAAGCGGTTATTTCAACATAACATCTTTTCTTCAAATGCAGCTCTGTGTACGCAGACAACACTCTGTCAACTGTTATCCTCTCCGATGAATACAATCGCAACGTTGGGACAAAGAGTTGAATTTGAATGCAGTACAAATCTTACATTCCCACTCAGATGGGACTTTGCGGCAGTTGATTCTACTCGATTCGAATTCATTTACTTTGCTCAAAGGCTAACAAGCAATTTTTCATCAAGATATAAGGTCGATATATCCAGAGCTGGATACTGGACTCTTGTCATTGATTCTGCAGATACGACATACGCCGGAACATACAGATGTCTAACTGTTCCAAATTACTCTGCTGGACAAACAGAAATGTCTGTATCAGCACAGCCTGTTATCATAGGTAGGACCTTATAATTTTCGCAAGTTGGTTGGTTATCTTTATAAAGGCGGAAAGGTGAAATTAATTTGGACATTTTCATTCAATAAATCAGGAAAATTAGATGACGACACGTGAGCACTTGGTAATGGTGCAAAAAAAGAGCAGCTGATGGAACCTTAAGCTTGATAGCTCCTGCGGCTGTTCGATGAGATTTCAAATAGGTCTACCGTATCAGTCAGACATGGAAACACAAACTGCATGCTTTCATGATGTCGGGGACTTACAATGCGCGTAAGATCAGCATCTGAGGCTTTCAGACTTTCATGTAAACTATCCTACTATACGATAACAGTTTCAATCTGATTTAATTGTCTTAATTGTTGTTTATTGTGTATAATAAAACAATGCTGTAAAGATATATCACGTACACTTTAATCATCAAAATCATAATCAACATAAACAGCCTGTTTTCGTTTGAAGCTTGTTTCGCAAACTGCGCTTATACGTACTGCATTGTGTGGAGAAATTAGAAAGATGCTCTCAAAATGTGATCATTCAGTAAATTATTTTAAATTTAAATCGTCCCTTCAATGTCTCTTCTCAGAGGCGCTCAACATGAACGAAGAATACAACACAAGACAATTATTCGTTTCAGATTCCGATCCCTTTTGCGGCACCAACGCCTCAGGCTATGGCATCGTGGAGGATGAATACATCCGAATGTGGTGCACATTCAACTACAGAGGGATTTGGATCCCTGTCATGGAGTGTAGAAGAAATGATGGACAAATTGTTGACGACGACGTTCACTACGCTTCTGATTCGACCAAAGTAGCATTGTCCCTTACAACACAATTGACTTCGAGGGACAACGGCGTTGTCTTCATATGCAAGATGAGCCTAACGCACAATGCGACAAATAAAACACCGGTCAAAGTAGGCGAAGTTAAAGCGACTAACATTCCCCATTACCAGCACTTGTGGAATCACACTACACACGTGTTATGTAAGTTACATTATACTCTCATTTATTATTAACATATTATGCAGATGCCTATTGTCTAGTCGTCGACATTTGACCACGAGTTTTAACGAGGATACAGACTGTAGGCCTACTCGCAATTTTTTGTTTCTCAAAGACAACCCACTCCAGATTTCTCCTTCAATGCGCAAATAAAAAAATGATGGAAATAGCCTGAATTGTTGTTTGCTTTCTTAGTCCTCGGCTCAATTTCGAATGCGACAATTCGTGATAGATCAGACTGACTGTAAGAGCGATCAAAATGCCTCTGAAGCAAATTTCATTCCTTTGTCAAGGCCACGCGACTATTATGGGAAAATGTGTCTAGCAGTTAGATTGCTATTGAATTGTTTTTGCTTAGTAAAGAAATACTTAAATGTCAGGTCGATGCATTTGGGATTAGGCTATTTTTTAATGGAATGTGAAATTCATTGGTTATATTTTTCCTTTTAATTGTCTTGAATTTCTTCCATAAGACTGCATTGTCATCGCTGAGCCGTGTGACTTGTATTGTAAAACACGATAGATTAAATACGCCCGAATTCAAATTGTCCACTTCATTCTTTTGTATAGATGGACCAAGAAATCAGACCTTAATCCTGATTGACGATGCATTGAAAGTTGGAAGTCGCATAGAGTGCTTTGCCGATGGAAATCCTGCTCCAAACTACGAATGGGAACTGGTTGGAAAGAATGTTGGCCTATTACTTGATAGTGCTTCAGTTATACCTATTACTAAGTCTATGGTTTCCGATAAAGAACAAAAGCTAAGATGCATAGCCATAAATGTTGTGGCTGGTCAAATGTTGAAAAGTGAAATAGTATTCACTTTTAATCTCACAGGTAAGAATTCTACACACTAGTGTCTATCACAGGCGCCTAATTCTTTAACAACGGCGTGGGTAAAAATGCATGGAAAACCTTTTGGCAAAGAAAGGGTTAACAACCAATGTCTACAAAAGGTAAAAATAAGTCGGCTAGGTATATTTTGTTATTATTTTCCTCTTTTTAATATTGTATCGTTTTCATGTTCACATATTTTGATTAGACCCTAATAGTGCCACACACTATAGTGTACTGCACATTTCCTGCACCTTCATCGTAAACGAGTTGAAATAATAGTATAGTAACCTAGTTAAATAGCCTGCCAATAGTAGACATGTAAGCTCATTGCTTGAAAAATTCATTTGGTTTGAATAGTCTGTCGTGTACAGTTTCTTCATAACACCTCTGTAAATGTATATAAATTTGCTTTACTGGGTCAATCACTCATTTAAAAAATGTCAGTTAATATCAGAACACTGATTTAAGGTTATAATGACTACAAGATTAACTTTTATCCGTCAGATTCTTAACATTCCGAGCGCTCTAGTTTGATATTAAATCCGCCTCTGGTCACTTTGGTAATCGTACTTGGAAATGACCGTGGCCACCTCTAACCCTTTAGCATGAAGCAGTGCTTGTGAATTAGCTGGAGCTCTGTACTCAGTCTCAGAGCAGCGTTTTAGTAACCTTTAGAAGTTTATTGTGTGCCGTTATGAACCCAATGAGCGTATGGCTTCAAATGTCTTTATGAACACACATCGATGTTAAACTAGTTTTGTTTTTGGTACAATGGCTTCTATGGTTATTCACATAATATAATGGCATTATTAAACATTTTTTTCGTCAACAGATACAGCTCAATTGAATAATTCCATTGATGGAAAGTCTCAAGCCTTTCTGATAATTGGGATAGTCAGCGTTGGTCCTCTGATATTTTGTCTACTCATAGCATTACTTATCTACAACATACGCAGAAAAGGTTAAATCGTCGAGTTTTATCATGATATAACATTATAAAATATATTAGATTATTTCTTACAGTTTCACATCATCTCTTTTCCACGGTCATTCTAATTCCAATGCTATAGCCATAGAAATCCGTCGATGGTCTGCAATCCAGCCCAACATTTTATTCTAAGCAGTCACTCGAAAGTCCCCAAAAGCTTAATATCGTCTGTCGAAGTGTAATTTTGGGCAGAGTTTAAGAAAGCGGGACAGTCTTTATAGTTTTGCATAAATTTTTTGCATCGCTTGCCTTGGGTTGATTATTCGATTTGCGCTAGACTCCCGGTTATGTCTCGTACTATTTGCTCTACTAACTGACTTCGTATTATTGTCCCTTAAGCGCACACTTCTCCTACCCAGCCACGGGCTTTCGAAGTAATGGATCTTTCAATATCATAATGACCCTCCTTCAACCCGGCAGTCCAGAGTTACGGTTAAGTTACGGTTAAGCAAAGGAAGGGTTCAAGAGCCAGAAAGACGGCTGATATATTCTTAGAAGTTCATGTTTCGAATGAGGTCGCATACGTGAGACTCATCCAGCTAGAAAAGCACATGAGAAGATACAGGATTCTGACTGTGCCAGCTACCGTAAGAGTAAGACGTTTCGCAATCGCTGCCCTTTATTTCTAATCTATGTGATTCCTCGTAAATGCGAATCTTTTATAATAAAGGATTCTAATCAAGATTGACAGCTTTAAGACCACGACATGTTTGTTGACATATGTTCTGTTAGAGGATAAGTAGCCTGTTTATCAACTTTAATTCCTAACGAACTTAAACAATGATATTTCCATGAATGTCATTCGACTGGTACAAGTAGATGCCGTAGTTCATTTAAAATTAGCTTCCATGTCTTTAATGCCCCATATATATCTATATAATATCGTATATATATATATAATGATTGTGATGTGATTTTACCTTGTCTAGGGAATCTGAAAAATCGTAAAAGTTCTCACGAAACGTCGATTCAAGGACAAGACTACGAAATGGTGGATGAATTGAATATGACGCCTAGAGATTTTGAAAATCAATCTCTTAACAATAGAACACTCCAAGAAACGAGAAACGAACATCATTCGCCCGAAAACGTCGACTGCGGAGGTTACACATCGCTTAAACGTAGCGCGTCTGCTACGTTCGCACAAACAGCGGTGTACACCCAATTACACCTATACGCCAACATACGTGTAGACATCACCGAAAACTAAACAGCAATTAACCAGGCAACAATGTTTTTAATAATCAGATGTAATTTCTGAACAACTTTGTTTCTAGCTTACAAAGTGAAGCACTAGTAAAAGAAAATGAGTGCAATAAATGTAATTAGTCAAGCTAACTATAATAACCATGAATCAACTTTTGCTTCTTCCAGTATTTGTGGACTTTGACAAAATTTATTCAGGCTAAAAAGTTTCCTCAATTGGATATATTTTTTAAGGCTCAGAATAGCAGTTGTATGTCTTAGTTCTTTAGTATCGCAGCAAACTGTAATCTTGACCTTATTGTCGTGTTTTACACTCTCTTGTCTCCGCAAAATATAATATATTCCATTTAGTGTATCAGTTAATCTTACACTTCTTTTTGTGGTAAACCATAAGTTTCAATAAAAGATTTTTCCGCCCTCGATGCACAATCGTGAAATCCCGCGCGCTGACGCACTAACTCGATGTGGTTTTATCACCCGAATACTATACGATTGAATCTTAGTAACACTCACAATAGGAATCTATTGTGAGTGTTACTAGGCCTAATATTGTTTGATTTCTATTTAAATCCAGTTACTCATGGGATGTCTGTTGTGTAATTGCTAGTTATGAATATTTTATGAGTGTACATTTTTGAACGCTCATTATTATGATGTGCCCGCATTGCGTTTGCTGGCGGTTCAATAAAGTACATACATACATACTTACATACATACTTACTTACTTACTTACTCATCATATTTGAAATAATTTGATTGTGAACCAATTGGAAGCAAGCTACCCATGTAGTTACAATGCAAAGACCCAGTTATTGCTATTGATAGAAACTTCACATAATTTTATGATTGTGACAGTTTTATTAACACACTCTTCCAAGGTTAATATTTAAAATCTGAGTTATAAGCCAGATCAAATTACGCTACTATTACGATTCCTGCGAACGATGACCTGGTGATCCGGGACTTCAACAGGCCAATGGAGAAACCTCGCCCTCGCTGTGATTGGTCCATTCTTCTGGAACAGGTTGCCTAGCAACCTACGACATCAGTTGCTTGATATGTTGTTCCAGTTACCATAGGCACTTAAAGACCATCATTCTCGATCCTGATTGCATGTTGTCGAGAGTGTCTCGCAAGTGTTTAACAAGGAGGAACGCAATAGGAATCAACGCATTACGTGTAAGTTTCTCATGATAATGCATCAACTGAAAACGCTGTGTGATTGTAAGCCTAATCGATGGACTGGCGCAGGTTTCATACACATCAATTGCTTCAAAACTGTGAGGCTCGAAACTGTGCTCTACCAATCGATTACCACATACATATACATACATGTACATACATATACATACATATACATACAGGTACAGATAGTGTACATAGACCTACACTAGCATTTACTGTATCAATTATGTTTGATTCCTAATGACAATTCTGGGCTTAAGGTCTACTAGTTTTGGCTGTATAGCAGGGCAGTAACGATTTTCATTTATAAAGTAGAAACACGGGTCAGATAACGGTTTGCACGAAGTGTCCTGGATTTCCATCTTAACTGTTTTCTCTTTCGTTAACATTTGAATGGCTCATGTAGAAAGTATCAAATCGCAATTTGTCATTTAATAGCATAATTGTAGGCTAAGCCTCTAACATAATGTGGACGCGTCATGTGAATTATATCGCAACCGTTTAAAAATAATTAACAAGAGTAGTGGTAACCGAAAATAATCACGCTATAGTCCTAATAAAAAATAGTCACGTTTTAGTCTGAAATATGAGGTGAAAACTTTCACGTCGCCATTATCATCGTTATAGCCGACACCTACAAGGGTGTGCTTAGAAAAAAAATTACCCTTGAAATGCATTTCGGCCTCTGAGAGTCTAAGGAAGTACGAATCGCCGACAAAATTCATCAGCAGTCATTCATAAACGTTTCATATGAAAAGTAACACTGGCTAATATAGATTCTATTCTACAAATATAATAGACGAACAGTAAAACTTTGTAGCATTAAGCTTCAAAATGTTTCATAAATAAAAAGTAGTACTGATAAAAGCAGAGACAATAGCAATACTTATCAAGCCTTAAACTCGAGGACGATAATTATAATTATATTGAGGCAAACACAAAATATTGCTATGAGCATATTATTATCTAGAATAAATTCTGGTCTTCAAGTGTCCAAATGTTAGCGAGGAGCAACAAAAACTTGTTAACTAAACTAGCCAAACAAAATCTCAAGGCGTTGTTATAGAATTTTATGACCAACCATGTCAAAGACAACAGCATATGCAATTAGCCAGCAGATTTATCAACTGCAGAATTATAGATGTCAGATAATAAAGACAGCAATGAAAGGCTGTAAATTGAGCGTTAGTGTTGGAAGATGTTAGGGTTGGGGAGCGTGTGAAAAACGATAACATGCACATACAGGAATACATACATGTACGTACATGCACGTGCATATATATATTATATATATATATATATTATATATATATATGTTGTTGGCTAACTGGTTACGGAAGCATTTGGACATAATTATTTGTAAGCAATCGATGACCTTTCTCGTAAATAATGATATTTTGCTGGATGATTTTATTATTGGTTGCTTATTTTGTGTGTAGCTTATGTATGGCTTTGGGCATCGTGTAGGCCTGCAAAAACTCTGCAAATTGACATTAGATACACTGCAAAAAAACGTTAATCTGTTGTTATTGACGTAAAATACGTTCAACGTCAGAAAACTACGTCATCGCTGAACGTATTGAAACTACGTTACCCTCATCTAACGTAGAGATACGTTGTAGCCTTATAACCCTATTTCGTGTGCTTGCGCGCAAAATGTAGTTCGGATACAATCATGTACACTAGACGACTTGCGTTTTAGTAATAATTTTATTAAGCACATAAATCAACATATAGGAAAAAAATTCTATGTTCTCACACATGATAATTGACGTGAATAACATTATTTAGAGAAGTTCGCATATTTCGAACCACACATAGCGTGGTGCGCATGAATACACTAAATGAACTGTATTCGCTATCAATCGATTCTGCATTGCGACGTTTTTAAATAACAAAATCTTTATAAAAAATGAAACATGAATCTAATTTCTGTAAAGTAGAAAGTATACCAACAAAACCAATTGTTTGAGAAATAGACATGTTGTGGTCATTCCGAATGCATTGAGTTAAGTGGGGGCTTTGATCTTGTTTACTCATGTAGTGCAGATTGGCCGAATAGGTACGCGTTTGCTTCGAGCGCTTTAGTGGAGTTAGTGGCGTGGGTTCGAATCCCCAAAAGTTAAATTTTTTGCAAATGTTGAATTATGCAATATGAGGGTTTTCTGTCAAACGGACTCTTTGAATTATAATAATAATTATTCATCAAACAGAAAACGCACGCTACGCTGGAAACTGCGTTGATCGACGTTAGAAGGTTTAACGTAGTTCAATACGTTACCAAGATCACTACGTCAGTCTAACATAGTATTACTCAGGCCATATACAACGTAGTACTACGTTATGAAATACGTTGATTCTGACGTAGTAGTTCTTAGAGTGTAATGACTTAATTACGATATTTAGATGCAGCAAATCATTTTTCAATATGTCTCATTATACGCTACTTGTGAAATCTTCTAAACATAAAAGTTAATATAGCCAATATACCCAATAATGAAACGTAAGAAAATGAAAACCCCTAAAGGTCATTTGTCAGTAGGTGAAAGTCATTAGAATACTTGCATCCAGCCAATTTCATTTACCAAATATCACATGTGAAACTTTGGTTGATAAATGAGTACTCATACGCAAAATGTGATGTAAAAGGCTGTAATTTCATTTAGTTTGCGCGGCACGTAATCCTAACTTTCAACCTCACGATTTCTTTTTACAGATCTGTGAAAAACGAGTTTCTTTGCTAATTACCAAAAAGGGATTAACGCGAGATATAAGATTAGCCTTTGTTATATCTTTTCAGCTGCATCAATGTGTCTGCGGCTAATACGAAGTCAACTGCTCTCTGTTCCGATGAATAGGTCTACAATTGTTGATTAACCCAACTCTTCGTAATGACAAATTATAATATTCTTCCATGACAATAAAACCACTTCAAAACTTTCTGCTTGAATTAGCTTGATGCTCATGATTATAATCTTCTTCAGGGTATCCGACTAAACAGTCGCAAGAAATCTGCCCGGAATAAAAATGTCGCAATCAAAATGTGGCAACTAAAAATGTAGGACGATAATAATATCGTCAGTCAAAAGTCGCATATATATATATATATAAAAGTTGTGCATTATAGTAGCCATTTTATGAATTATGATATTAATATATTATATTAATAATTATTTATATTGCGAACTACATCTGTTATGTGCTTATAGCGAACGTTGGTAAATCGTAGTTTAGTATTGAAATACTATTGATGGATTGAAAACAATTCTTCTTTAAACAGAAGTTTGATCGATGAAAGCGTTAGGCTATTGCATCACTATAAGTTGAATAGATTAAAAACATTCTTTCTTCAATAGAAGCTGTATCGATCAATGTATCATTCCATAACTAGAAGCTGGACAGATTAAAGGAGTTGTTCTTGAAATCCTAAATCCTCAAATTTGCTTCCCCTATTTCTTGGATGGAGCGTTTGCTCCAAAGCTTGCATGATGTAGACGCCCCTGTATGTGCGACACTTTGACACTTTGACTGACGATATTATTATCGTGCGACCATACTAACGTGTGACTTTTTTTAATTGTCATATTGTGATTGCGACATTTTTATTCACGACATTTTCCTTGCAACATCTTCATAGTAAACCCTTCTTCAGACTTGAACTAATCCATCGCAATGGATGGGTCAGCCACAAGGATCCTTCTTCTCCACTTTACTCTGTCACGAGTGTCTTTTCAATTTTAGAGTCTTCAGGTTCTTTTGTATCAAATCTTCCCATCTCTTCTTCTGTTGTCCCTGATTGCGTCGTCCGCTGAATCCGCTTTCTTAATTCTCTTAACGCAGCATTCGTCCTCTCTTCTCATTAAATGACCGTACCATCTGTCCATCTTATTCAGGCCTCTCGTATTTTCCAAAATACATACCACTCCCAGCGTATTTCTGTTGTCTTGATTTTCATGATTGCAGATTGCTATAACCTTTCGTCTAATTTCTAACAAAACATCTATATACATAATCTGTCGGTTAAGACAATTATCGGGTATGAATTAGCGACCAGTGACAGTTTTCCCTTGGTGAATATAAATTTGATACAGTTTGCCGGTGATCTATCGTTTTAGCGGGTTTAATTATTGTACTATTATTCACTATTGTTTTAAAGGATTTAATTGTGTGAGGCAACAAACGTCTAAAGTTTTCTTGTTCATGTGGAAGCTGGATGTGATTAAAGGAATTCTACGTACGTAGAAGCTGGATGGGATGAAAATAATTCTGTTTAAATGGAGGCTGGATTGATGAAAAGAATCATACCTACATGTAAGCAGAAGTTGGATGTGCCGAATAGATTTCTTTAATGGAAGATGGGCAGATGAATAGAATCATGCTTACGTACAAGCTGGATGTAATTAAAGGAATTATTCTTCAATGGAAGCTGGATGTGATGAAAAGACTCATATCTAAACAGAAGCTGGATGTGATGAAAAGAATTACGCTTAAATGGAAGCTGAATTGATAATAATAAAACCCGCTATTCCAAAATTAGAATTTCAGAAATAACTAAACTCGCAAAAACGATAGATTACCCACCTTGCCAATCGCCCACTCTACAAGTACCAACTAAAATCAGAACACTTTCATAATAATCTCTTGACTTTAAGGTTTACCGTTATCCATCGAATTCTTTGCCTACCAAGTGCTCTGGTTTTAAATTGAATCCATGTCATTAAATTAAATTAAAGCATGTCATACATGTCTAATTTGCCATTGCGATTAGGACTCAAATGGGCACAATGATGAAGGCATGGTTTCAGACGTCTATTACAAGTAATTTAAGTTTTTTTAATTGCCAAAGGATTTTAGTTATTTCGTATATTAAACATTATCTTCCTAATCAGATACAACGAAATCGAATGGATTCAGTGATTGAAAGTCTCAAACGCTTCTGATAATCGGTATAGTCAGCGTTGTTTACTCATAGCATTACTTGTCTACAACCTACACAGAAAAGGTGAAATGCCAACCGTCGATTCTGGATAACAAAATTATCATTAATTGCATTTGAATAGATTGATTTGAGACACAATCTATGAAAAGGTACCAAGTCTTAGTTCACAGTTTCGTCAGAAACCAGCGTTGAAGGTGGTTATGGTCTATATTTAGCAAAAAACTTTTATTGGCTCTTCGTAATCACATATCTTTGTAGTGTATTACTACGCCTGCAATTTGGTTATTGGAATTCCCGTTCGAACAAAAATCCTGCAAAGTCTATGGTCGGGTAAAAGGTACCAAGTCTTAGTCATCAACTACCCTATGCGCCAGAGCTCGGGAACTATATTTTGCGTGGTGTAAGGACATTGTGTTAAATAACACACGTGTGTTTTGAATTATTCTTACAATCTATCGCATCTTTATTGTTTTAAAACAATAATTATTGTGAAAGCTTAATGTTACTTAATTTTCGCTAGTCATCAACATCGCAAGTCAACTCTTGTCACGTTAGTTTCCAACTTAGACACTCTTGAATTTTTATGATGTTGATTATGTTTGAACTGGAGTATGGGCCTAGACATTTTAAGTGTGCAAATCTGTCTTTTGCGTTCTTGAAACTGGCCATTCTGAAATCGTTTAATGATAATTATTATTATTCTTTACTGCGGCGAAACAATCAAGTTGTCTTAGCGAATACGATCCCACCAGGTGACAGTTAAGTCTACAACGATGGGGATGCGATTACTGTTACTGACAAACGAGTCCACTAGTATGACTCCGATCTTGACCTATCAATCAATCAATCAATCAAATTCGTTTATTAAAATCTAAGCTGTCAAAGACGCAACTAGATACATGTAACGTTCAACTCATACGTGGAAGGTGGGTTAACCCTTAAGATTGTCAAAATTTGGAGGCCAGATGAGAATTAGATTTTTATACAGAGTAAGACTGCAAGAGGCATAACAAATAATGTTTTTAAAATAATAGTCGTGGTATGAAATTTTTGTCGTCCTTCGTTGGTAGGGTAAAGTTATGTGGTCAGGATCTTAATTCGTACTGGAGACCAGGGCGGGTTGGAGGTAAAAGCCCACGCAGTATATGACTTCAGTTTTTAATCATCGATTATGAACTTACCTGACTGTTGACTATTGTTAGGGCTCTTTAAATCTAGATTATTAATGCAATTCGTTATGTACTAATCACTTTTAATTCCTAAAACTGGTGTTTATTACCATTCACCAGGACTACAATGAACAGCGAGGAGGTAGCACGAGTCCTGAACCGATTTTCAAATCTTGGAACGTCCCTAATGTCTGGCGATGGTCTGCAGGCAGTTCAAGACTATTTCACTGACAGAATTACAGAAAATTATGAGGGTAGTGATGAGGATGAAAGTTCACCTGAGATGCCAGAGATTGTCGTTCCTAGTACATCTACTGCCAATCCAGAGATTGTCGTTCCTAGTACATCTACTGCCAATCCAGAGATTGTCGTTCCTAGTGCATCTACTGCCAATCTCGATGAAACGATCATGACAGATGAGACTGTGCCTGATCTAATAACATTTAAACCTTTAGCTGTGGCACAGGAGCATCTGTTAACAGAACTGCTTCAATCCGAAGATGAAGCAGCAGTAAGGACATTTTTGGAGAAAGGATGTGGTTGTCAAAAAGGATGCGAAGGAAAAGGTTGCTTGACACAGTTCAGTTTGATGGATATTATTGAGAACCGACTAAACTGCTTCGAGTTAGACTATCAAAGTGAAAATGAAAATCGACTCAATTCGGTTATTGTAGCCGAGTTAAATGCCTTGCTTCATCGTGATGATAAGCTCATGTGTTCACACAGCAGTTTCAAATTTCAGAAAGAGCGGAAGAAGCAACTTATGGATTATCGCTTCTGAGGTTACAGTATCTGTATGAGTGGGTTCTTGTTCCTGCATGGCATTGGAAGAAAGCGACTTAGACTGTTGCGAAAAAGAGTTGCAACCTCTGGGATTGCCTCAATCAAACATGGGAATTCTGGCAAGACCTCACTGCCAAGGGTTCATTCACTGGCTGATGTTGAGCATGTTGTGCAGTTCCTTCACAATTATGCTGAAAATCATGCACTGATTTTACCTGGTCGGGTGGCTTGCTTCCGAGATTCAAAATTTCCATTGCCTCTTTTCATTTTAAAATTTGCTTCGTAATGACAGTTCTAAGACTTGGTACCTTTTTGTGGTATATTGACTTCGAACGTTGAGTTTGCTATGGAGCAAATATTTTTAACTAAAAAGTGGTGATTCTGCAATTTTTTGATTGTTATTAGGCGTAGTACAGACCACAAGAAGTATAAAAACTAACACTATAGTTTGTGAGTGTGTGCTGTAGTACATACTTTTTAAAGCTGGTTTTCTTTGAAATTAGCTTTTTTTAATGAATAACTCGTACATGTTTGAATTATAATATCTTTCTTAATTGACAAGATATCTTCTTCAATTTTTTGTTTAAAATGTTCAGAAATAATCCACAAATGTCATGGAAGCTTTAACTCCATTACTAAGACTTGGTACCTTTTCAGAGATTGTGTCTCATTTGTTGACAGTTCCAGATCATCCGTCATGTACGGTCAATGAGTGTATAATAGGCCTAAGCTTAAAATTTCTTATGAATTTAAAAATGACTTTTCTATGAATCTCATTCGATTGGCACAAACAAATAGTTCAATCAAAATTTGCTTCTATAGTTTTAATGCCATTGTGGCGTGATTTGACCTTTCCTATAGTGACTCAAAGAATCGTAAAAGTTCTCACAGAACGTCGATTCAAGAACAAGACTACAAAATGGTGAATGACTTTGATATGACATCTGGAGACTTTAGAAATCCCTCTCCCAACAATAAAAACTTATTGAAGCGTCCATTCAACATCATTCGCCCGAAAATATTGATTGCGAAGGTTACGCTTTCCTGAAACGTAGCCCGTCTGCTACATTCGTGTAGCTAGCTGCGTATTCCAACCTACACCTATACGCTAACATAAACATAAAATAATGAATTAAAGTTAAACAGGCCGGTGTTTTTCTAAGCAACTCAGTTGTTTTAGCTTACAAGCTGAAGCTTCCGTAAAAGAAAATAAGTGCAACATAGTTGTCACTAATTAAGCGCTATAATTGCCGTGAATCAACCATTGCTTCTTCAAGTATTTGTTGACCTTCATCAATATTTGTTCAGGCTCTAAGAATTTTCCTCAACACGTTGTAGAGAATGGACTTTTGGACAGATTTTTAAGGCTTAGAATAGCGGTTGTAGGTTTTAGTACTCGAATGTAGCAGAAAACAATTAATTGAGAATGTAATCTTGGCTTTATTGTTACAATTTCTTGTTTCACAGTATTATATCACTTAGCCTTTCAGGTCGTCTTGAACTTTATTTTGTGAGAAACTAAAAGTTTCAACAAAGGATTTTGTTTAAAGGTTTCAGTCACAATTTAATCGCTGTAATAAACCATACAAAGTCGAAGCGACAATTGAATTTGTAAGGATATTTGTTTGGTGAATTGACACATACGAATAATTTCAAAGAATAAACGAAAGTGTCAGTTGTGCAGACATCGATTTTACGCAAGATGGTGACGGCCTGGTGTTCAATGTTAAAATTTTACGCGTGCTGGATTGAAGCACAATCATCACTGTCAGGAATTACTATTACTAAAGGGAAGCTATTAGCTGATCTATATCGTATCCAGTTTTGAATCACTAATTGAACTGAATAGCTCATTGTAATTATTTAACTACTTAGCCTACATTTGTAATTAATCCTTCCAAACTGTATGGTATTACCTATTCTCTAATTGTTTGTGGGGCAGAAATGAACCGCGAGTACACCAAACCCAATCTTTCCACATTTAGCTATGCTGCACGTATACATGCACACATACAGAAAAGCAGTCAGACAGACAGCATTGTGTTTGGAAATTTGTCTTTCGGATTCAAAGCGTTGTTGTTGGCAAAGTGGATATTGCTAATGATGGAACTGAACCTGTTGCGGGACATTGCTCCAGATACAATTGCATTGTGAACATCACCACTCGCTTCCCAATACATTGGGCGGCGAGGTAGCTGAGAATATCCGCTGATTAGGAGTATTGCTATGAAGAGCTTGAGTGTTGGAACATCTAAATCAAAGTTTCCTTGGCCCCGTTGAGCATCATACTCGTTGCTTTCCCTGCAAATAAGATCCATTACCTCAGGAGTGAAGAATAATTCAAACAACAATGTTGGTGAGAGCTGCATTGCTGACTTTGGATGAGAAATTTCCCATGGAAATTTTGCCTTTCCATCTGCCTCTTTGAAATCTTTCTTACTCCAGGTTTGTTTATACACAACAGATTTACCCTTAGGCAATGGTCCAATGGGTGGATTCTCTTCGACATTCTCAACTGAGCTAGCAGAAGTGTTTGTAGTAGTGGCAGAAGGTTTGGATTTATATTTCCTTTTGGAACATTTAGATGCTGGTGGTTCATCTGATGGATTTTCTTCAGCAGGCAGTCTCATTATGGTCCGAATCTTCCTCTAGACCAAGTCTGACATCTCCATCTGGCCTCCAAACTCGGACACATGCTTCTGCCACAAGCTGGTTCCGGTTGAGGTTATTAGGATCTCCACTGGCAACAAACTCGTCTCCAGAATCCGCATCTGTTTCGTTACCGGTGCTGACGGGAGGAAGTACTGCGATGTCAGCACCGAGAAAACTTTGGTCTTCTGAATCCTCCAACATCTGAAGGACTTCGTGCAACTTGTACCTACAGAAAACACTGCTACATTTAGAGTAAATAACCAATACATTGTGAACTGTTTTCAATGATTTATGTAACTTCTCCGCCGGTAAACACAATATGTTTACATGCTCGTTCGACAGACATGGCTGGGAAAACCCACCATGTGTGGCATGCAGGTTTGGCTGGGAAAACCCACAACCCGCCTGTGGCTAGCGTCAGTTTAAACTCACAAGACAAAATATCTGCTAATGTTCAATATAGACAGTCCTCTCTAAAATAATCATCATCACTACATCTAAGAGACTTGTGATTAAGTTTTTGATTAACATATAAGTAAAATATGAGTTAAAGTTTCTTACCATTTTTTGCCGAATGACGCATATTGAGAAAATCCGTTGTCCAAGATAAAATTATTGCTGTCGTGTACTCAAACAAAAAGCAACTGAAATGACTCTACACAGACAATCACACAAGTCATAGAATGCAAAATAAAAAAAGTTAATAATGGAATATGCAATGGTACTGCTTAGAAACCGCCATTTTCTGTGTGTAAGTTTAAACTGACGCCAGCCGCATATGGGTTAAGTGCTGCAGCCTGTTTTGTGAAGATCCGGTTCAACGTCTTTATAATAGGCCTACCAACTAGGAATTAAAACTATTGGGTCGGAGGAACCAGCGATGGCCGTTGGGGGTAACAACCTATAGTTTCATTCGTTTACTAATAATATTCGTGTACATCCTAAACGGGTAAGCCGGTGGTGGCTCGTTCTAAATCAGAGAGGTTGGGTAACAAGACTATTGAAGCACTACTAACAGCAACATATAGCTACGAACTACCACATCGCAAAGCTAACGATATTGTTCGAGGTCGAGTATCACACAAGCTCTTAAAATCTGACAGAGTTAGCATCCACCTTGTGAAGGCGTGAAAAGATGAATATCATAACGTTTGGAATAGGTGAGCCGCATTTCTATTTCGATCGCAATCTAAAAATCATCATGATTTTATCAATAATAATAATTGCTACATCGAGCTATTTGCGATTCCGATGATTCTATGGGTGTCCGTCACAACACATAATGCAATCTCCTAATGAGTAGATCTAGTTGTCGGTATCAGAGATTTTCAACTGCAGACGAATCATATCTAGGGGTTTTCATCTTTGAACGTATCATCTCCGGTTGAATCACCTCTAATGCATTTCACATACAGGGGCTTATACATCTAAGGTATGTCACACCGTTATCATATTACTTGACCTCACCCTGTGACCGGGGTGTAGGACAAAACCCTCCTGACATAAACCCCATCTGACATAAACCTCTTTGTTTTAGACAGGACATTAACCCCCCGGAAAAAGCCCCTCTTGCCCTAACTAGGTTCTGCAATTAGAAGCCATACCATAATAACTGACACTACTAACAAAGTCTGCACAACATTACAAGTGACACTCAGTACGACTATTAGTCTAACTCAGAGGCGTCCATGTAGGGGCGGGTGTATTTTTGAGTCTTGGTAATATCCTGACTACCTGACACTTGGAACCAGGGTATTTGCCTCCATCAGTTAGAGGGGGATTGACGCCTCTGGTCTAACTTATATAAGAAATCGTGTCACAGATAACACACATACGCTCTGCATAGATTCACCTGACGCGTCTGAAAAAGCCGTGTCACAGATAGCCTATAATGAATTACGCACAGTGATGCCTTCAGTGTACATAAACCTATCATACATTAACAAGAAAAGACCAAGAAACTAATTAACTGTTTGCTATTTAACTAATGCACGACGATACCTGCGTGACCGCATCAGACTGTGAAACGATACATATGACACATGCTTTACTTCAGACTTTAAAGTATACATACGTTTCTAAATAATAAAAGTCACAAAAGCAACAAAAATGTATTCTTAGGGGGGAGTTTGTCCTATTTAGGGGATTTGTCAGAGGAGTTTATGTCAGAGAGGTTTTTGTCAGAGGGTTTTGTCAGAGGGGCTTTGTCTGCGACCCCATGTGGGTGACGGTAATCACACAGCAAGATATGGACAGTCTCTAGAACCTAGCTAAGCAGGGATCTAATAAATTGATTATATTGGACGACATCTAGAGATAATCGCGCTATTACTGGTTTCGGAAGCAATGACTTCTCGACATACATGTACATATTCGAAAGCATTTGCCCATCTTTCTCATACGCTTTGCCCTTAAAATTAAATTACATTATTATTCGCTGCTTATTATGTATGCTGTATATGCAGGTCTATAGCTTTGGGCGTCGTGGGCTAAAACGGCATAAATTGACACTATAGGAAAGCAAATTGATTATGATATGTAGAGGCAGAAAGTCACTTCGATATGTTTCATTTTATATTTACATTGACATACCCTAATGATATTCGTGAAAGCCCTTACAGGTGAAACATCTGAAGATGAAATTACTATAGGTAATTCGTCCTGAGGTGAAAGCCATTAGAAGCTGTGCGCTCAACTAATTTTCAATAGTCACACGTGTATCATTGATCGACAAACGAGTGTTATACCGCAAATATGTGAGGTGAAAGGCTGCGATTTCGACTTCACCATTTCATTGTATAAGGTGAAAATGAGTTCGTTGTCTTCATTCTTTTGAAATTGGGATGGACGTGTTAGAAAATAGTAACTGTCGATATATCTTTTCCAGCTGCAACACTGTGCATGCGCCTTATACGTAGTCAATTGCTCACTTCTCCGAAGAATGCAATTGTTAATTGCGGACAACGTGTTGAACTCGACTGTAGCACAAATCTTACAGCCCCACTCAGATGGGATTTTGCAAAAGAAAATTCTACTCGATTCGATTTCATCTACTACAATGAAGTGGTCGGATTTAATTTTTCATCAAGATATAAGATCGATACATCAAGGAAAAACCACTGGTCTCTTGTCATCGACTCTCCAGATATGACGTACGCTGGAACATATAGATGTCAAACCACTCCTAATTATGTCATTGGAGAAAATGAAATGCTTGCATCAGCTCAACTGATAGTCATCGGTATGACTCATTGCCTATTGAAATGTCGATTGAAAGATATGAATATTTCTGAAATATCGTTATGGCGTTTATTCTATTAAAAATTATTTTTATTATTACTATTGCTAATACTATTACTATTAATATTATTATCATTATTGCGATCATCAGTATTTTTCCCCTGGGGTACTTCATTCTCCAAAGGACTTAGAGATTATTTAAGTGTTAAAATTGTTGTCCGGATGGTCAGGCTTCGTCTTCTGGGGATAAGCGAAAGGTGCCCTCGAAGGCCACAAGGATATTATTATTATTATTATTATTATTATTATTATTATTATTATTATTATTATTATTACTGATATTATTATTATTATTATTATTATATATGTTTCACATTATGCTGTTATCGCCCATGATGAGCTAAGTGAGTGTTGGCATTATTATTATTGTTATTATTATTATTATTATTATTGTTGTTGTTGTTGTTGTTGTTGTTGCTACTGTTGCTGTTGCTTTTGTTGTTATTGCTGTTATAGTCATTATTTTTTTAACATAATCGCCTCACTCAGCAGACTATTGACGGACGCTCTTAGCGTGACAGGGCCACGAAAACGAAGGTCATTAAGCAATAAGGTAATGATGATGAGATACTCACAAGAATCCTTCTCCACACTGGCGGAGAAGGTCATTCATGGCGAGGGACCAACTACAGCAAAATTCAAGTGCTGGGATAAAGAAGTTCGCGACCGAGGAACGAGAAGATCAAGTAGGTTAATAGAGCTAAGTGAGCGAGAAGAACGAGCAGAGAGTTGTTTAAATATCTAGTTGCGAGATATTTAGGCACTAAACCCTACTGAGATTTGGAAACTACACGTAAGATCAAGACCTTATATTTGATTCGAGACAAATCCTGGATCCAATGTAGGTCATTGGTCATGTATAGGTGGACGTATGGGAGTGTCGGGGAAGACGAGCAATCAGCACAATCAGCAAATCATTCAAGACAAATTGCACAGAACACAGTCGAGCATTATGGAGCCTAGTTAGTAACGAATTACAAAAATCGATGCTTGTAAAAAGAATATCATGCGCCGTAATAATAATAATAATTATGGTCGTGAGCGCTGTGGAAGACAACGATCTATTAAGGCTTTTAGACGCCTCGTCTGGTAGTAACAAGAACGGTCAGCTAGAGATAGGTGTTCCCTAAAAGTCAAGGCACCATCAAGTGTGACGCTCAGACCACAGACACTGGAGGAAATAGTTAAGTCTGGAAAAAGCGACGCCATCAATTGATTATAAAGCTATGTTTGGCTGTTATGATCTACTTGATGCCTTTCGTCGCCCCATAAGTGATTAGATTAAAATGGATCAAAATGCTAAAGTGTCTTCTGTGTTTATCTTATAACATGTTCAGTTATTAAATTTCAACATATCGGTCTTTACATAAAACGCTATAATACTACTTGAAATCAACTAGCGCTGAAAAGATTAAATTGCATCATACATACATCCTATTTTTTGGATCAATAAATTATGCTTTCTTCTATATTTTTTTATCATATAAAATTGAACGTTATGAAAAATGGATACAGGATACAATTTTAAAACTTGACAATAACTTTCAGATGCTTATCCCGTTTGCCGCACAAATGCCTCGATCGCTGGACTTGTGGAGGGCGAATACATTCGAATGTGGTGCACATTCAGCTACAGTGGGAACTGGATTCCTGTCATGACGTGGACCAGAAATGTAGGACAAATTGTTGACGCCGATATCCGCTATTCTTATGAATCAAGGATAGTAACATCATCGCTTATAACACAACTGACTTCGAGCGACAACGGTGCTACCTTCAAATGGCGTATGAGTCTAAACCCAAATACTGCAAATAGTCGAGCTGTAAAAGGAGGTGAAACCGAGGCTACCAACATCCCCATTTTCCAGCATACGTGGAATTACTCGGCAAACGTATTGTGTAAGTTAAAATATGCCTTTATTCATTGTTGCACACTTGTACAATGCACATGAATATGTGTCGACTCGGATTTAACCATTATATGTTTATGAAGAATATAAAGCCTTCATAAGTGTCTTATTTTGAAGAGCGGCCACTTCAAATTTCGCTCATGCTGGAAGACCAAACTTATTCCATAAATATTTGATCTGACAAAGAAGTTAAAAGTCAAGGCTAAATTGCTCAGTCTTACCAGTATGTGTGGAATTACAAGGAACGGCATTGCGCGATTTTAATATATGTTTTTCATTTACGCATATAATCTATCTATACATGTGGGTGACCAGACAAAAGCGCACACGACACAAGAGTGCCGACATAAGCGCGCAGGACAAAATCGCGATGTGACTTTAGCGCGCCAACAAAAGCGTGCAGCTCACACATGTTTTGCATTATTTTATAAAGACAACTAAACTGGTGAAATATGCCTAAATGGAAACGGGATTGATGAATGGAAATACTCTTATATGGAAGCGTGATTGATAAAACAAATATATATAAATGGAGGCGGGATAGATTAAACAAAAATGCCTAAGTTTGAAGCGGGATTGATGAGACAAAATTACCTAAATGGAATCTGGATTGATGAAGAGAAATAAACCTAAATGGAATCCGGATCGCCGATTCACCACTATCGAGTAGTGTGTTTTATTCTATTTCTATTCTAGCATTATAACCGTGCGCGCTTATGTCTTGCGCCCATTTGTCGGGGTTTATCGCCCGCTTATTACATTGTATGTCAGCACGCTTGTGTCGGCACGCTTAAATCGGCGCGCTTATGTCGGCGCACTTAATATGTGCTGCGCGCGTTTGCTACAGCGCCACACATGTGCGCTCATGTGTAGGTTTAGAATATTGGCGCAAGTCGCTATCATAAAAAATTATAATATTATTCTATGACAATAAAACCGTTCCAAATATTTAAGCCTAAATTAAATCGATTTGCATTAAGGCAGAATACCTTTATCCCCCGTTTTGTCTTATTTCTTTCTTTTTCTTTCACGTCCTGGTTTCCTTTTCTGCATGTGTTGTCGTCTTGTCATGCAGTTATAGCACAAGACTGCATCGTAATAGAACAATAAAGGTATAAGTTGTATCTGTAAGAAACGAATAATTAAATTCACCAGATTTTAAAAGAGGAGATTTTTACAATTCACTTATTTAGATGGACCAAGGAACCTGACCATAATGATAATGGCAGACGAATTGAAAGTTGGAAGTCGTCTAGAGTGCTTCGCCGAGGGAAATCCTGCTGCAAGCTACGAATGGGAAATTGTCAGAAAGAACATATCACTGAACAATGGTTCCGTGGTTGTAATCAGTGAGTCTTTTGTATCGGATAAAGAACAAACGTTGCGATGCATAGCAACGAACTCTTTGGGTGGTCAAATAATGAGAAGTGAAACAATGTTCATCTTTAATCTCACAGGTAAACATTCTACACAGTCCTGTATCTCACATGCGCTAAACAAGACTAGTATTGTTAGCAGCCCTCCATAAATCCTATGAAGAACGGTTTTCATTGCTCAATGAAGAACTCTACCATGTAAATGTCTGGTTTTCTGTAAATAAATTCTCTCCGAATGTCGGAAAAACTAACTATATTCTGTTCTGTTCCCGCCGCAAATTGTCACCTACCATTCAGGATTCGATCTTAATAAACAAGTTGCTCATCCCTAAGGTTTCTTCTGCAAAATTCTCAAGACTTCAAATAGACCAACATCTCATCTGAAACAGTCATATTGATAGCATAGGAACCAAAATTGCTATAAAATTATGCATTTTATCAAGAATAATCCATTTATTAGATAAGCAAAATAGCCTGCCAATAGTAGACATGTAAGCTCATTGCTTGAAAGATTCATCTGGTTTGAATATTCGACCTTGTACAGTTTCTTCATAACAAATCTGTAGATGTATATAAATTTGTTTTACTGGGTCAATCACTCAAGTTGAACAATATCAGTTAAATCAGAACACTGATTTAAGGTTATAATGACTACAAGATTAACTTTTATCCGTCAGATTCTTAACATTCCGAGCGCTCTAGTTTGATATTAAATCCGCCTCTGGTCACTTTGGTAATCGTACTTGGAAATGACCGTGGCCACCTCTAACCCTTTAGCATGAAGCAGTGCTTGTGAATTAGCTGGAGCTCTGTACTCAGTCTCAGAGCAGCGTTTTAGTAACCTTTAGAAGTTTATTGTGTGCCGTTATGAACCCAATGAGCGTATGGCTTCAAATGTCTTTATGAACACACATCGATGTTAAACTAGTTTTGTTTTTGGTACAATGGCTTCTATGGTTATTCACATAATATAATGGCATTATTAAACATTTTTTTCGTCAACAGATACAGCTCAATCGAATGATTCCATTGATGGAAAGTCTCAAACCTTTCTGATAATTGGGATAATCAGCGTTGGTCCTCTGATATTTTGTCTACTCATAGCATTACTTATCTACAACATACGCAGAAAAGGTTAAATCGTCGAGTTTTATCATGATATAACATTATAAAATATATTAGATTATTTCTTACAGTTTCACATCCTCTATTTTGCACGGTCATTCTAATTCCAATGCTATAGCCATAGAAATCCGTCGATGGCCAACAATTCAGGCCAACATTTTATTCTAAACAGTCACTCGGAAGTCCCTAAAAGCTTAATTTCGTCTGTCGAAGTGTCGTGAGGCATTTGGGCAGAGTTTAAGAAAGCGGGATGGTCTTTATAGTTTTGCATAAATTTTGTGCATCGCTTGCCTTGGGTTGATTATTCGATCTGCGCTAGACTTTCGGTTATGTCTCGAATCAAATATAGTATGATCATGCTTATTCTTACAATGTCTCAGCAGGTTTTGGTTACTAGATATCTATGCGACATGATGTGTAGGCCACTTTCTGTGCTTTCATCTCATACTCTTTGCTCTACTAGCGGACTTCGTATTATTGTACCTTAAGCTCGCACTTCTCCTACCCAGCCACGGACTTTCGAAGTAATGGATCTTTCAATATCATAATGACCTTCCTTCAACCCGGCAGTCCAGTTAAGCAAAGGAAGAGTTCAAGAGCAAGAAAGACGACTGATATATTCTTAGAAGTTCATGCTTCGAATGGGGTCGCATACGTGAGACTCATCTAGCTAGAAAAGCACACGAGAAGATACAGGGCCCTAAGTGACTATGTCAGCTACCGTGAGAGTAAGACGTTTGCACAATCGCTGCCCTTCATTTCTAATCTATGTGATTGTCGTAAATGCGAATCTTTTATAATAAAGGATTATAATCAAGGATGAAAGCTTTAAAACTACGTCATGTTTGTTGACATATGTTCTGCTAGAGGATAAGTAGCTTGTATATCAACTTTAATTCCTAACGAACTTAAACAATGATATTTCGACGAATGTCATTCGATTGGTACAAAAAGATGCCGCAATTCATTCAAAATTAGCTTCCATATTTTGAATGCCATAATGATTGTGATGTGATTTTACCTTGTCTAGAAAATCTGAAGAATCGTAAAAGTTCTCACGAAACGTCGATTCAAGGACAAGACTACGAAATGGTGGATGAATTGAATATGACGCCTGGAGACTTTGGAAATCAATCTCTTAATAATAGAACACTCCAAGAATCGAGAAACGAACATCATTCGCCCGAAAACGTCGACTGCGGAGGATACGCCTCGCTTAAACGTAGCTCGTCTGCTACGTTCGCACAAACATACACCCAATTACACCTATACGCCAACATACGTGTAGACATGAACGAAAATTAAACAACAATTAGCCAAGCAACAACGTTTTTAATAATCAGACGTAATTTCTTAACAACCTGGTTTCTAGCTTACTAAGTGAAGCACTAGTTTAAAAAAAATGAGTGCAATAAATGTAAATAATCAAGCTAAATATAATAACCGTGAATCAACTTTTGCTTCTCCCAGTATTTGTGGACTTTGACAAAATTTATTCAGGCTAAAAAGTTTCCTCAATTGGATAGATTTTTTAAGGTTCAGAATAACAGTTGTATGTCTTAGTTCTTTAATATCGCAGCAAACTGTAATCTTGACTTTATTGTCATGTTTTACACTCTCTTATCCCCGCAAAATACAATAATTTTATATTCCATTTAGTGTATCAGTAAGTCTCACACTTCTTTTTGTGATAAACTATCATGTTTCAGCAAAAGATTTTTGCTTGAAGGTTTCATTCGCTATTTAATTGCTGCATTAAACTCTAAAAGCATGAAGTGATCATTCACCGTTCATGGATATTTGGTTGCTGAATTGACAAAAGAATAACTTCAACGAGTAAGCGTACGTGTCAGTTATGCAGACATCGATTTTTCGAAAGATGGAGACCGTCAGGTATTCAACGATAACTCTGCGAGCTGGGTTGAAGTGACAATCATCACTACTAGGAATTACTCTGGCTAATGGGAGCTACTAACTGATTCTATTCTATTTTCTGACTCATGAACCTCCTCTCTCATTACAGCCTAATCAGAGGCACTCTAAGTACGAAGAACCCCTTGAGGTAAGAACAGTTTTGTTAAATACTGTATACAAATCTGACTCATAGAACCGAAAACAATCAATTTAAGGACAAACTTTCTATTACAATGCTTGATTAAATCTCTGTTTGTAACTATTTCTCAGTGAAAAAGTAGCGTACAATTAGATAGACCTTCAGATGCATCTGCCACATGCAGTAGTTTCATTCTGTCACGGTTCATTTACAACATTTGGAGCAGGCCTAACAGTTTAACCCATTAATGCAAAGCATCCTTTTTTAAGGACACCACACTTTTCACAATATTATAAAGAATTTTGCCTGTGCCCTGTAACGCATAGCGTCCTTTTCTTTCATTTTTTTTCTTGAAAACGTTTTTTTCTAGCACTTTATCTCTTATATTTTTGTCTGAAGACATATGATAATAAATAGCACCGTGGACAAATTTATGCATTAATGGGTATTTAATTTCTCAGTTTTACTAAATAACTTTAATTCAACCGCTTTAATGAGCGTCTGCATGAGTCTATGATCAAGTTGCTCAGAAGAATCCGGCTAAAGCTCGGGGTCACCCAGTTTAGCTTGCTTGATAACGTGGTTATCAACACGAGTAGTGGTTACCGAAAATTATCACGTTAATTACAGTCCTAATGAAAAAGTCAAGTTTTAGTCTAAAATATGAGGTGAAAACTTTCGCAGCGTCATTGTCATCATTATAGCCGAAACCGACAAGGGTGTGCTTAGGAAAAATGACCCTTGAAATGCATTTAGGCCCTTGAGAATCTGTGGAAATAAGAATCGCCGACTGAATTCGTCAACTGTCAAAAACGCTTCATATGAAAAGTAACACTGGCTAATAATTATGCATTATAATCTATCAAACATGTAAGATGAATAGTATAACTTTTTAGCATTATTTTTCAAAATGTTTCGTATAGAAAAGTAGTAATGATAAAAGCAGAGACTATAGCACTACATATTAAGCCTTAAACTTGAGGACTATAGGTCTATGACTATATTGAGGCAAACACAAGAGATTGGTATGAGCATAATTATTATATTTATCTAGAATTAATTCTAGTCGTCAAGCGTCCAAATGCTAGCAAAATAGCAACAAAACCAAACGATATCTCAAGGCGTTGTTATAGAATGTTATGACCAACCATGTCAAAGACAGCAGCATATGAAATGAGGCAGCAGATTCATCAACTGCAGAATAGATGTCAGAAAATAAAGACAGCAATGAAAGGTTGTAAATTGAGCGTTAGTGTTGAAAGATGTATCATGTTAGGGTTGTGGGCGTGTGAAAACGATAACCTGTATATGCAGGAATACATACAAGTACATACATGCATGCGAATATATATATATATATAACTATCATTCATTAGTCTGTCGTATATATATATTTCCCGTTCACCTTATTGTAGGCCTAGTAGGCCTATGAGATTTATATGATTCTCATTCGATTGGTACACTTAAAATTATTGGTTTCTATGTCACTAACAGGACTACCATTGTGGCGTGATTTGACCTTTCATAGTGACTCCAAAGAATCGTAAAAGTTCTCACAGAACGTCGTCGATTCAAGAACAAGATTACGAAATGGTGAATGATTTTGATCTGACATCTGGAAACTTTGAAAATCCCTCTCCCAACAATAGAACACTTATCGAAGCCTCCATTCAACATCATTCGCCCGAAAATATTGATTGCGTAGGTTACGCTTCGCTGAAGCGTAGTCCGTCTGCTACATTCGTACAAACAGCGGTGTACTCCAACCTACACCTATGGTTAATGTAAAAAGTCAACGAAAATTTAAAAAAAATTACCAAACAGCAGCGGAGTTTTTTAATAATCAGATAGCATTTCTTGCGCAACTCAGTTTTTTTAGCTAACAGGCTGCAGGCTGAAGCTTTGGTAAAAGCAATTAAGCTAACAATAATAATAGTGAATCAACTGTTGCTTCTGTCATTATTTGTTGACTTTTTACCAATATTTATCCAGACTAAAAATCTTCCCTCAACAAGTGGCTGAAATTTACCTCTGGATAGATTTGTAAGGTTAGGAAGAGCGGTTGCATATCTTAGTTCTTAAATATTGCAGCAAACATTTAACATAGATTGTAATCTTGACTTCATTGTTACGTGTTGCAATTTCTTGCCTCAATAATATATTCATATTTCAAAATTTCTTTTCTTTTTGCACTTCTTTTTGTTAGAACTTTAAGCTTCAACAAAAGAGGTTTGTTTGAAGGTTTAATTCGTCATTTAATTGCTGTATTCAATTAAAAGTGATAGTTCAATTTGTACGGATATTTGGTTGCTGAACCGACAAACGAATAAATAATTCAACAACTTGACAAAATGTCAGTTATGCAGACATCGATAATGTGTTAAATGTAGACCATTAGGTGTTCAGTGGTAGGTCTAATTTTACGAGTTGGATTGAAGTGACAATCACCACTGCGAGGAATTAGCCTACATACTAAAGAGAGCTATTAAATAACTGATCTATATCATATCGAGTTTTGAATTAATACTCGATCTGAATACAGGCTGATTATAATTATTTAACTGCATGCATTTGAAATGAATCATTGCAAACTTTATGATATAATGGTATTGCCTATTCTCCAATAACAGGAAAATTGGAGCGTTCTGCTCGCTGTTCATTTCTAAGCCATAGACAGTTATTGTCTATAGGGGAGAAATAAACAGTGAATGGAGCGCCGAATGATCTACTCCAAACCCAATCTGTTAAAATTTAGCTGCACTTACGTGTAATCTCAATCTCAACATTTCTACAGATCCTACAAAAGAGAAGTCGCGGGAACCAGTTTATTCACAGGCGCATGCATACATACATGCGCCCATGCATAAAAGGTCTCATAGACAGAGAACAATGATAATATGTCATTAACAGTTGTTTGCAGTGCATGTGCATTTATCTAGTATATGGATAATAACTTATATTATAATAATGCTCCTATCAACCCAATCTATTTAGTAGGGCCCACTCCAACCTGTTTTGCGCAGGTCCGGTTCATCTAACTATGTAGACATAACCTCCGGCAATCGACTGAAACCACACAGATCAGGACAATTAGCGCTGGCCGTAAGCAAAAAATAGGCCTGATACTGCCATTTCATCTGTCTCCTGGTTAGTCACTTACAACTGCACTCATATGACAGTGTCTCATGAGGTTTCTGTTTCCCAGGACATTGAATTTAGGAACTGGGCCTGGGTTTGGCAGTGCAGTTAGGTAATACCCAGACTATTTGCGAGAGCTAGCTGTTTCACATCGGGCTAGGCTGCCCTCAGAAATCTTCGTTCTATAGCCAGAGGTGCACTTGCAGTTCCATTTTTGTGAACTTCAACGACGCAGCGTCATCCACTTTAGTTAACATGCTGAAAGAGATTGCTATTTACGAGTATAATATTACAACATTCTTTCAATTTAGTTCATTTCCTGGTTTATCTCACCTATCTGAGTTCAACAGATATTCTCTAAGTTTCGAACAGCTATTTGATATAAGATAACCATAGACTGATGTAGACCTATTGGGTAACGAGCCAAGCAAAGAGAAATAGACGGAAAGAACTCTAATGTCTGGACTAACCACACAGTACAACAACCAAACTGAAGCCCTACTGTATTCATTAAAACTCTTCTGTAATTGAGGCCATCGTGTTCACAACGCTTTTCAGACACATATAAAGGCGTGCCATATTAGTTCATGCATTAACCTAGAAATATACATGTAAGCCTTTTTGTCGAACATGTTAGGTTTTCTCTCAAGACGTGTGTAGCTAGTCAAATTGATGTAAAACTTCTATGGCTACGACATCGTCTGTGTACGACCTGTGTGGCAACTCGAATCAGTCTCGGCTGGCAAACGCGGGCAGGCACGTACGTGCCAATCAACAGACTCCCATCCGCTGTTGATAGCCGACGAGAGTGTTTAGGGCTATTACTTTGCCTCGAATGCTTGTGAAATTGAATAGATTAATCGAGTGGAGTAGAAGACCTTAAGTCGAAAAACTGCAGCGACCCGAGTAGAAGGTCTTGAAGTAAGCCAAGGCGCTACAATTTGTGCAATGTGCACCATACTGCCAGAGCCTATTGCTCTATGAAATACCAACCGCATGATATCGCAGAAACAATGAGTTCTTAATAGGCTATTATGATTAAACAAGCCACGTCTGACCCCGTTACTTTGACATCCACTTTGTCAACAGTTAGGTGGAGCGGTCATTTCACTGTGTTGTTTGGTCACGTACGAGAATCACATACCGTAAATAAAATGTATCAGGTGTAAACAGCGTTGAGATTTTATTCCTGAAGTCACTTATGTTTGCGGTGCCCAGATCTATTTGGAGTAATACCTTAAAATTAGGAACTGTTCATGCTATTTATGAACTGAATGGACTAAGTACAGAGTCTTGGAATATATAGGCCTACTATTTTGATATGACTATTATATAGTCACACCATTAATAATAAATCATAGCATATATTCCAAGTCTTGGTATCTAAGCCTATGGAGACTGAGTAGGCCTACTTCGTTTTGGTATCCAAGCCTATAACTTTATATAAGAGGTATAAAATGAGCTCATATCTATGAGCTCATATTTGACATCTTATAAAGAGTTTGACGTATGCATGTATATGTCTGTATACCGAGATAAAATATTCAGTTTCCATTTATACAGGCACATTTACAGCTTGTGACTAGTGTCAGCAGTTGAGGTAGCTTACTAATCCGGGAAATGTTTTAATATAATACGTATATCGGAATACTCTATCACACATAAGAAATCTACAAACATCTGAACATGACGCTACTTCATCTACAGCCACTATCCTCGACCAAGACCAAGCACTGGGTCCAGGTATATCAAAGGACTGAACGAGTAAACGAAATTGTGTTGGTCAGATCACGTCAAAGTATGGCATTAGTTGATGCTTTTGCGCTAAGCACCAACGATTCCAAATTGACTAATTTATTATTATAAGAAAAATGTTAGGAAATGTAGATCTAACTGATGAAAGCCCCGATCAACGTGATGGTTTGTATCATGATAAATGGCCGAATATACGTTGATGAACCGTGAAAGAATTTCATACAGAGATAGTCTTAAAAATGAGCTCCAGCTATTGAACAGCGAAACGAGAGTTTGCTGGCGAATGGCGCTGTAGTCAATCAGATAAAAAAATTAAGAGTTAGTGAATGAATAGTTGGAGTGAGAATAAGTTTAGCTCAAGTGAAGTCCTACAAGTTTAAATCAACTTATTTAAAGTCTTTGTCGTATTAGACAGTGATTCTCTCTCACTTTGTCTCTGGCTGTCTTTCTGTATCTCTCTCTCTGTATATATATATATATATATATGTATATATATATATACTATTCAAGACAATGTGATGAATGGATTTTAATATTTGAAATTACTACATTGTGTGCCAGTATGAAGCGAGTTTCATGTGCTTAGTAACAGAACAGCGCCAACGCTCATCCATTGCTATAGATTGAAACTTCACAAAATAAGGATTGTAACAATTTTATTAATTTTACAAAAGGACAAACATTCTAAAGATTAATTAAAAATCAGAATTATGAGCAAGTTCAATTTAGGCTTCCCAAAACGCGAATAGGATCATCAATTTAGACGGAGTCTGCCTTATACAAACGCATGATTACAATAAAAAAGTTTACTTAATAGATTAGTCCTAATGTGACCTGCCATCCAGCTCGTCCAACATAATAATAATAGCATTCAGTCAGAATAAAAAGAAACATTGACTTAAATAATTATACAGACCAACCAATGCAGCTAACAATATATCTTAATGTTTTAGGACACGATAGTGACTTGTGCAAATCCAATTACGGTGTATGTATATACAACATGCAGCCGGATACCTTTATTATAGGAAAAATTGCCGAGATTAAATAGGACACAGCGAGGCCTGTTTCAGTAGCGTTTGAGTACGGGAGGTGGAGGAATTGCCATAGTGTGGTCTATACATGCATACGTCTCCACCAGACTGAACATCGGATTGTGTTGAACAGGATCTCCGTTGGACTTTTGCTCATGTAAAAGGCTCAGTGCCACATACTGTGTTCCATCGACTCCAATGTAATTCTAGAAATCAAAACATTAGCAGTTGTCAAATACTGCTCAAAAAGTCTGATTCTTAGAACTAATGACAATCAATTAAGAACAAGCTTTCTATTACAGCTGTAGGTTAAATCTCTCTCAACTAGACCTTCAGATGCAACTGCCACATGCAAGTTATCATTTTGTCATAGATTTTGGTTCATTCCCATCATGGGCGTAACAGTTTTCATTTCTAAACTGCATACAATTACAATAATTCAGTTTAATTAATGGGTTTTTGGCGTAGGTCAAAAATTAAGTCGTTTAGAAGAGTTCGACTTAAATTCGATTAGTTTGCTTATAAAGCGTGGGTAGAGTCTTAAAATCAATTAGGTTAGTTTTCAATATTTGCAGCCTTGTTGTCTCCTTCTCGGCTACTGTGGGCGTTCCGACAAATGGTCAGATTGACAATTCATATAGAATAGTACATAAAAACGGCTACCTACATGTAGAAAACTATTGAAATAGCATTTAAAATAATAAATGAATGCGGACTAATTAAAATGCCAAATGTTCCTTATGCACTATTTTGCTATAATTAATCGGTGTCAGTCACGTACAATTATTGAGAGCGCTAGAATTTATGTCACTATTTACGTCGCTATTTCTAACTAACTTTCAGTGAAGGTAACTACTAAAATTATCATCGAGAAACCTGTTGCGGTTTCTTTTCGGACGGAGAAGTAATTTTAAAGGCTGATCCAGTTTTCATCTTGTCTGTAAAGTGAACAATAGTAAGTTAAAATAGCAAACACACCAGTATATCCCCTAGGGATAAATTCCGCCTCATATACTAGGCGGAATTAGTCTAGTGCTTACAATGTTTTGCACCCTACCGTGCGGCACATTTTCTTTGTGCAAAATAAGAGTTACTCACTGCCACAGAAGTATCTATAGGATCTCGGAGCTTTGTGAGGCAGGCTTCCACGTATAACTTAATGCGCTGTGTTAAGTGTCCTGATACTTATAATATTATTCATTCATTCATTACATAGATATTTATATAGCGCCCCTTGAAGGCTACTACTCAGGAGCGCTCCCGACTCCAGCACGTTTAAAAAGAACAGTTTTACGGCAAGTATAAAATGAGTCTGAGTGAACCCTTGGTGACAACCGCAACGCCAACGGGAGCATGTTCCAGAGCGAGGGGTCAACCACTGAGAAGGGATGATTCTGTTTAGTAGTTGTACGGGCAAATGGGACAATGAGCATGCCTCGCTCAGTAGAAAGTAGAGTAACAGAGATCGCGAAGATAGGCAGGGCGAGACCTAGCAAGGACCGCCATACCAAAGAGATGATACGGTACGAGATTCGCTGCTGGAGGGAGAGCCAGTGGAGCACATCCAGCATATAGCCGGATACATGGCTAAATTTAGGAATGCGTCCAACAAGACGTGCAGCAGAACGCAGGACCCGCTCCAGGCACCGCACACGCCCAGCTGGAAGGCCTGCATAGAGTGAGAAACAGTAATTCAGTCGGGCAGTAATGAAGGCGTGAACAAGGGTAGCTGTGGCGTCTGGAGTTAGCTAGCGGGAAACAGTTCGAGGCTGACGCAACTGATAGTATGAATCACGGCAAAGACGGTGAATATGAGAGGCAAAGGTGAGCTCTTGGTCTAACATGACTCCAAGGTCCCGGACAACAGAGGAAAATGCAAAGAGGGAGAACTCAGCAGTAATGGCAGTTAAATCAAGCTTCATAAGCTGCTGGCGAGTGCCCAGCCTGATATATTGGTTAGTATACAATATACATTTTATTTGGCAGTCAGATAAAAAAGTATATGAGGTCATCCTAGACAAAGGAAACCCAACTAGGAATCTAGGATCCGTAGGTTAAGGTCACTTAGTGTCCGAGGTAAACATAAGGCGGTGTAGGCAAAGAAGGAGATGAACATAAGTAAACACTAGACTAATACCCCCCACTTAAACTTATCTGTGGTGTAGGCCTACATTATGTTTGTTTGTGTGCTGTAACAGAGGTGTGTAGTACATTGGGATACGTGCATCACGTACTGTACAGTAGGCCTACATCTGGCATTACGTGTGAAACATCCAAGAATCTGGCACATGTATCCGACCATGCCTCTGCTCACATTGAGATGCCTCGTTAATGTCTTCATTATCATGTTTCCTGATACCACATGATACCACATGCTTTCTGATTAGGATTACCATGTATCCGGGCATTTCCAGACATGTCCTCTTTTTAGGCCTCTTTCCAGAAATATGGCTTTTGTCCGATTTTTCCCTGTCCGTTCCCATTCGATAGATGTATACCTTCACAACTTTTGTAATATTGCTGAACTTTGTTTTGCCATTCCATTACACAATGATAACACTGAGCGAGTGTTTTCTCTTATTCAAAGTCAAAGGACAAAGGAAAGAAATAAGTTGCTCGTTGAATCTGTCACGGTTTTACAGCATGGCTTCAAGCATAATTATGTCATGCACAGAATTTCATACATTTCTTAGCAGCCAGCCTAACTTGTCGAAGGCCATCGGTTCTTAATTTTTAAAAAATACGGTTGGGCTCAGCCATAGGCGCAGTCTACGGTCCCGACCTCAATTTCCTCAAATCTGGACGATTCTGGTGATAATGACTCAGAATGTGATGTCACTACTGTTTCTATAATTTTGTCACTAGTTTGTTTCTTTGTACAGTCAGTGTAATGTAATGTGTACTGAACACTCAATTTAGTTTATAATTGAAACCATTTGCAATGAGAACAATATTTTATGTAGTTTGACATTTCGTTTTTAGTACACTTTACATTGGCGTAGCACTAGGAGCCGGCTACAAGATGGTAACCGGATCTGATGAACTTTTGTGTGTCCTCTTTTGCATCTGAGCACTTGTATGGCAACCTTATTTCTGATGCCACCATCAGGTAGACTATAGTTCCTAAAGTTACATGCAAATATTTTGAGTCATTTGAATCGTGACTCTCTCATGAAAACCCAAAGACACAAATTTAAAAGTGGGTCATGGTTTGTTTCTGCAAATAGCATCATGTCCGGGTTTAGTTTCTGGCCTTTGCTATTTTAATTATTTTATTTGCACAGTGCCCTTACTAAGCGCGTGCTGCTACCAATATACTATAGGGTAAGCCGTTTATCATAATTATGACTCGATCATGATAATACAACACTCTCTAATATGACGTAAGTCTGTGACGATGATATTAATCTAACCAGAAAATGTCATTTATATAGCGGTGCCATGATGTAATTAGCTATTCATAAGTTGCTTCCTATGTGGCAAATCGCTCTGTTAGGTAGATAAAAAAATGGATCGACGTAAAAATTTCCATTACTTCTGTGGATCATGAGGCATAAATATGTACTGAATTCAGTTATTCTGTTTTGATGAACGTCAGCATAAGCCCTGATCCGATTAGTTTTAAGTCTATATAGGCCTATTAGTCTTCATGCGATTCTACACTTCTGTTGAAGATAGAGATATTGAAGATTAACTAACCGTTCTCATGTTTCTTTACTTCGGCATAAACTGGAATTTCCTGCTGCCTACGGCCATTGATGGCAGGCACCGCAGCTGTATTTGAAACATAACTTTGAAGATAAAAATATAAACAAAAGCCTACTCCAGGAATATACCAATTATAATTATCTCTAAACATAACAGTTAGGCCTACAACGCTCGATAAATGAAAAATAATTTTCGATAAGTATAACAGTAATTATAATCTCGTTTTTGACATTGAAATCGCAGATTGTATAATTGATAGAATTTACTGTCGTGTTAATTGATTTGTTTTGTTTTCGCTGACTATGACCATTTTTATTCGGCATTATTCTGAACGCTTTGTAATTGCTCTCCATTTAGCCGATTGAACTGAACTAAATAGCCAACCATTTTGTTCTTTCTTCACCACTGCATAGATCGGATGAACCAGAGCATTCGGAGTTTCAGCAACTTTGTATACTACAAAGAAAGATAGCTGGGATGTCAATTTGATGTATATACAAATAATTGGGTTATCGGGTTGGTAAATGAATGGGTGAAGGGTGAATGGATGAATTAATGGATTAATATATGGATTGCTATAGTGGCGTAACAGACTGATGTGTAGATGGATGGGCTGATAGGTGGATGGTTGCAAAAAATGGATAGATGGATCATTACATATCCGTCTATCCATCAGACGATTTTTTAGCGGGTGAGCGGTGTATAATGCTCTCAGAAAATATTCGTCATGAGCTAATAGCTCGAAACATAGCCTATCACTTCCGGATTTGTGATCACACCCTTCACACAGAGAAGTGTAGGAGAAATCATCTGAAAGCTGGGTTAGAGGCAAATAGCGCATATTCCACAATCGACTCAACGCATGCAAGGTACCAATGCGAAAATTATATGACTGCTCACTTTCTTAGATATCTCGCAAGACATTCTAAGTAACGAAAGTAAGCTTTTGGGGTCCTCCATAAACCACCATTGTTAAGAAAAACATAGACTGTTTGTGATTCAAAGGAATAGGCCCTACCTGCATGATTGTAAGCCAACGGTGTTATTGCATTTCTTGCATCGATCATCATGAAAATGATGTGAAGCTGTCAAAAGGTAGTATTATATATTTATAATAATATTTTAATGTCGTAATAAAAAATCGAAAATAGACACTTTACCTTTACGGCGTATTTTGTAGATAAGTATCGCTATGAATAGACATAATATCACTGCACCAACGCTGACCATCCCGATGATTAGAAGTATTTGAGACTTTCGATCTTTGGATTCATTCGATAGCATTGTTTCTGCTGCTGAAAATAATGTTTTTACTAAAATTAAACCATTTTATCACCTAGGTACGTCCGCAGAGACGCCTGAAGACATCAATCTATTGGAATCGTAATCGTAATGGCAAACTGAAATTTTGTAATACCCTGCTCTAATGTCAAGTCTAGAGCACCATTTAATTCACATATGCTGTTTCATGTCATAGGTTATTAATACAGATTGTCATTATTAGTCAAGAGGCAAAATGAGGCAAGGGATCTGCTAAGGCGGATTTAGTTTAGAACAACGGCGTTAGGAAGAACAGTAACTTGAATGAAGTCAAGTGAAAGTCCTATGATTTTAACTGCTACTTTTTAAAGTGAACCTAATTTAGTTAAAACCATGAATAAACTAGCCCGCACCGGTTATTAAAACCCGATGAATTTTTCAAGCAACGAGTCAATAATTATTATAACTCCGCCAAAGCCCGGTTGGAAAAGGAGGAGAGTTGGGGTGCCAGTTTGGCAACCTCACCCCCGTAAAAGCAAAATCTACCGCTACAGAGGCAATAAGAGGACGCCATTCCGGTACACTAAGGCAGAAAAGAGATGACTTACCGCCTAATGAACGTATGAAGGAGCCAGGTGAAAGCCAAAAGGAAACCCGGATCCTGACAAGACAGATCTTCAATGCCAAAACACTCACTAGGATCGGCAAGTGGAACGTTCGAACGCTGTTCCAGCGCATAAAGATGGACCAAGTGACAAGAGAAACGATAAGATATTGGTAAGACATATTAGGAATAAGTGAAATGAAATGGTCTGGACAAGGAAAGATCACAATCGGAGATGCAATAATACTGTGCGCAGGACACCGAGAGCACCATAAACATGGAGTGGGTTTCATGCTTGGGAAGGAGGCCTCACGAGCTCTGGTGAAATGGAATCAGATTAGAGAGCGCATCATCACAGCTAGAGTTCACACAAAGCATGCGAAGGTCACTTCAGTACAGATTTATACCCTAACAGAAGTTGCGCCTGAGGAGGAAAAAACAACTCTTGCAACTAGTTTGAGAGCGTAGTCAACGAAATCCCAAGCTATGATATCAAAACTTGTGATGAGAGACTTCAATGCAAAGATAAATGGAGCTAGAAGGGATTTGGTCAGAATGATTGGCCCACATGGCTCTGCAGAAATGACAAACGACGATTGAGAAAAATTACTGGCATGAACAGGAGCTTAAGGATTCACTGTAGGAAGCACCTTCTTTAAGCACAAAAGGATACACAAAACTACATGGATATCCTCTGATGGAAGAGTCTCGAATGAAATCGACTGCATGTGCATCGGAGGAAGATGGCGGTCTGCCATGCAAGATGTACGAACTTACAGAGAAGCTGATGCAGGTTCAGATCAAGGTCGCATAATAGGAAGATCAAGATTAGACTAAAGAAACAGAGGGTGACGGAAAGAAGAAAACCGTTTGCTACAGAATGCTTAAAGAATGCAGAGACATCAAAAAGGTTCTACTTGGAGACCAAGAATAGGTTTGAGAAGATGGAACACACCACGGATTACGAGGAGCAATGGGAGATGTTCGTACAAGCCTTCAAAGATAGTGCAGAGAAGACAATTGGACAAAGGAGAGGTACATTCAAGAAAAATGAATCAGGAGAGACACATGGGAACTGATTGGCCAAAGAAGAAAGACCAAGGCTATATAGCACCAACATTCACGTCAAGAGTAAAGATGGCCGTGTACTCACGACGGAAGAGGAACAAGCAAGCAGATGGATGGAGCACTTCAGTGAGATTCTGAACCAACCGGCGCCATAAAGAACATATGACTTCGAGGCTGAAATGGATGTTCAACAGCTAGATATCACACTGGAGGAGATTTCCAATCGTGAAGTCACAGAAGCAATACACTCACTGAAAAACAACAAAGCTGCAGGCCTAAGTGAAATAACAGCAGAGCTGCTCAAGCATGGAGGGGAGGTGGTAATACAAGAACTCACACACCTGTTCAACCTTATTTGGTGAGAAGAGATTGAACCAAGCGAATGGAGAGATGGAATTATCATAAAGTTACAGAAAAGGGGGCTTTGAATGACTGTAATAATTGGAGAGGAATAAAATTGTTGTTTGTACCAGGAAAAACCCTCTGCAACTTGCTGCTAAATCACCTAAGAAATGAAATTGAACAAACACTCAGGGAGGAACAAACCGGCTTCCAAAACGGTAGATCACTTAATGAACAAATATTCACGCTTCGGTATATAATCGAACAAAGTCGAGAATTCAACACAAAACTCCAAGTCATTTTTTCGACTTCAGGAAGGCTTTTGATAGCATACACAGGGATTCGCTCTGAAAGATAGTGAGAACATAATGGTGTACCCGAAAAATTAACACTAAGATTAGCATCTTCAAAATCTTGTACCTTAACTCCACTGTAGATGCTGCATAAGGGTAAAATGGAAACACAACTAGATCTGACATCTTGACAGAAGTCTGACAAAGATGTTTTCTGTCTGCCTTCTTGTGTTTTATCATTAAGGACTTCATAATGAAAAGAGCAATGGACGAACCTAATTTTTACATAAAATGGAAACAGTCCAGGGTAACTGGACTTTGCAGATGTTAGGAGGGTCATACAGAGACCTGCAGCGGATGACAGATAAGCTATATGAGATGGGGAAAAGGCTGGACTTTGCATAAATAGCAGCAAGACAAAAACAATGAATATCGGAGGTCAACAGTGCGAGGACATCGTCGTCGATCAGTAGATCAACGAATTTGTTGAAGATTTCTCGTATTTGGGGAGTTCCATTTCAAACAACAGAGATGCGGAGGTGGATGTAAAAACAATAGTTAACTATGTCTGTTAGCAAAACTATAATTTTTACATAGTAAGCTGCATGAAGTCACCAGTGGTGGGCCCACACACAAGCTTGGAATCAACCAAAGGATTCCCATCATCTGGTTGGTTGCACTTAACTAGGTTACCACAAGATTATTACAACTCAACTGGAGAAGAGGATGCATGTGACACTACTAATCAAACTTTGAACTTGATATACGATATATTGAGAGAACATAAAATAATATACATGTATGTCAAGCCTGCTTATTATGGCTTACTTTGTAGACCCTGTTAGTTAAGCGCCTGACATGTGAGAGACACGAGTGAGTGGAATTCTTACCTGTGAGATTAAAGGTGAATGCTGCTTCACTCTTTCTTATTTGACCAGACACTACATTTGTAGCAATGCACCGCAACGTTTGTTCATTATCGGAAACCAAAGACTCGCTGATCACTAGAACGGAACCTTTGTAAAGTGATATGTTCTTTTCAATAAGTTCCCACTCGTAAGTTGGAGCAGGATTTCCATCGGCAAAGCACTCTATGCGACTTCCAACTTTCAATGCATCGTCAATCAGGATTAAGGTCTGATTTCTTGGTCCATCTATACAAAAGAATGAAGTGGACAATTTGAATTCGGGCGTATTTAATCATTCACGTTTCACAATACTAGTTACACGATTCAGCGATGACAATGCAGTCTTATGGAAGAAATCCAAGACAATGTAATGGCATTTAAAGCAAAAAATAATATAACCAATGAAATTCATATTCATTTTTTTTAAAATAGCCTAATCCCAAATGCATCGAACGTTTAAGTATTTCTTTACTAAGCATAAACACTTCAATAGCAATTTAACTGCTGGACACATTTTTCCATAATAGTCGCGTGGCCTTGACAAAGGAATGAAATTGGCTTCAGAGGCATTTTATCGCTTTTACAGTCAGTCGGATCGTTGCATTCTAAATTGAGCCGAGGACTAAGAAGACAAACTATAAATCAGGCTATTTCCATCATTTTTAATTTGCGTAATGAAAGAGAGATCTGGAGTGGGTTGTCTTTGAGAAACAAAAAATTGCGAGTAGATCTACAGTCTGTATCCTCGTTAAAACTCGTGGTCAAATGTCGACGACTAGACAATAGGCATCTGCATAATATGTTAATAATAAATGAGAGTATAATGTAACTTACATAACACGTGTGTAGTGTGATTCCACAAGTGCTGGTAATGGGGAATGTTAGTAGCTTTAACTTCGCCTACTTTGACCGGTGTTTCATTTGTCGCATTGTGCGTTAGGCTCATCTTGCATATGAAGACAACGCCATTGTCCCTCGAAGTCAATTGTGTTGTAAGGGACAATGCTACTTTGGTCGAATCAGAAGCGTAGTGAACGTCGTCGTCAACAATTTGTCCATCATTTCTTCTACACTCCATGACAGGGATCCAAATCCCGCTGTAGTTGAATGTGCACCACATTCGGATGTATTCACCCTCCACGATGCCATAGCCTGAGGCGTTGGTGCCGCAATAAGGATCGGAATCTGAAACGAATAATTGTCTTGTGTTGTATTCTTCGTTCATGTTGAGCGCCTCTGAGAAGAGGCATTGAAGGGACGATTTAAATTTAAAATAATTTACTGAATGATCACATTTTGAGAGCATCTTTCTAATTTCTCCACACAATGCAGTACGTATAAGCGCAGTTTGCGAAACAAGCTTCAAACGAAAACAGGCTGTTTCTGTTGATTATGATTTTGATGATTAAAGTGTACGTGACATATTTTTACAGCATTGTTTTATTATACACAATAAACAACAATTAAGACAATTAAATCAGATTGAAACTTTTATCGTGTAGTAGGATAGTAGGATAGTTTACGTGAAAGTCTGAAAGCCTCAGATTCGGATCTGCTGATCTTACGCGTATTGTAAGTGCCCGACATCATGAAAGCATGCAATTTCTGTATCCATGTCTGACTGATACGGTAGACCAATTTGAAATCTCATCGAACAGCCGCAAGAGCTATCAAGCTCAAGGTTTCATCAGCTGCTCTTTTTGTTTGCACCATTGCCAAGTGCTCACGTGTCGTCATCTAATTTTCCTGATTTATTGAATGAAAATGTCCAAATTAATTTCACTTTTTCGCCTTTAAAAAGATAACCAACCAACTTGCGAAAATTATAAGGTCCTACCTATGATAACCAGCTGGGCTGATACAGACATTTCTGTTTGTCCAGCAGAGTAATTTGGAACAGTTAGACATCTGTATGTTCCGGCGTATGTAATATCTGCAGAATCAATGACAAGAGTCCAGTATCCAGCTCTGGATATATCGACCTTATATCTTGATGAAAAATTGCTTGTTAGCCTTTGAGCAAAGTAAATGAATTCGAATCGAGTAGAATCAACTGCCGCAAAGTCCCATCTGAGTGGGAATGTAAGATTTGTACTGCATTCAAATTCAACTCTTTGTCCCAACGTTGCGATTGTATTCATCGGAGAGGATAACAGTTGACAGAGTGTTGTCTGCGTACACAGAGCTGCATTTGAAGAAAAGATGTCATGTTGAAATAACCGATTTAATCTTGTATTTGCTCTAGTAACTTACAAAAACGACAAGGATACAAATAAACACGTTAATAATAATATTAATAGAGGATTGGTAAACGAACTATTGTGCAAACCTTAATTGGTAAAGCTCGTCAGAAGAGCACAACTGAGTTGTAAGTTTCGATTGAGGTCGATGTGGCAAGCTAGCGTTACGGTGGCGTTCACTTATCATCAATAATTAATTTACCTATCTGCCTCCAAACGCATGAGGATTTTATCGGCGTCTGATCGTGATTCAATACAATACAATACAACTGTTATTTGATATCGCCCTTCTTACAGCTTAGTTCAGAATTGCACACACGGCGCACTTGCAGCTGTACTGCAGAGCAATTGTGTGCGAAGGACTTAGTCAAGGTCCTTACACAGTGACTCATCGGACGAGGGTCGAACCCGCACACTCAGCGCACACTGAGCGTTACGGGCCGACCGCTCTAACCAATCGGCCACAATGGGTTATCACTTATCCCAACATAATAAAGGCAGATGATGCGTATTAGTTCACTTCTTGTGCGGTATCATAATTGCAAGTTTAATTGCAACGGAGTCTTAATAGGCCGATGGTTTCCTGACGAAGATTTGGAATGGTTAGATATAATAATTAGCCTATCTTTGCGTGGCTATATGATCAGCTATGAAACTTCGAGTTGTTTACGACCAAAATCATGAAACTAATAGACATAGTCAGTCACTCGAGCGCATGGTATAGACCTGCGACCGTAATGATAAATCTAAATAAAAATGGCATACAGATGTGTCACATTTGATCGACAATACTCACATATAACAAACGCTGATAAAATGATGTTCATGTTATCGCCTTTATGCGAGGAGACCGCCTTCGTTGGACTTATAGTCTGCTTCTATGATACTCGACTTTGAATAGTTAAGTTAACGCGATAATATTATTACAAGTAGCCCTGCAATCATGCACTCGCGTTTCTATCATCCCGCTGTCCAACCGACTCTTCTTAGCAAACACAGCTCATTGATATTTGTAGGAACACCCTACTTAGGATACTTATTGTGAGAGCCCTGCGTGTAATTATTCGTCTGCCAGTTTCTGCTACTGGTGCATAATATTTTATAATGAGCTGAACCGGACCTTCACACAGTGTCACGTCTGTTGCAGTAGCCTAATTAGTGCCGTAACATGGGCATATTCAGTCACTACGTATGGCTATTATTATTAGATATGTCCTCCAACGAATCACTTGCAGACGCATGGCCGCCAATAGTTTGACTGCATGATAATTAGTCCGTTTTTTTTCGCTTGTTAGCATGCATTCAAGACCCCATGCGAGACTTTGACATTTTTTCTTGATCAAACAGCAATCGCTTCGTAACATTGCTGACAATGTACGCTGTACTTGTTACAGTTAGCAAACTTTCATTCTTCTCATTGAGGACCAGCATATCCTACTAGACAGCGAACAAACTCATTTCAGAACCCTGCTAGGTTGAGACCATCCAAATGATATTGCACGTCTGATGCCGATCGACAAAGTTTGACCAAGAATCTCCTTCAGGATAGTGTATGGCTCTAGAACAACGAAATGTATGAACACAGCTTCTCTTATTGTAGTACTGCGCATTTTATAATGGGTCATTCTGTTGTTAGGTAGCAAATACACAATCTGTCTTAAACTGTCTCGTACATACACATATATGCACGCGCGCATGGATAAATATGTATAAATACTCTAACAATCAATTGCTTAAAATATTCAAAAACCACTCCTCTGTCACATCCGATGAGCATCAGCACGCTTTAAGAATTCCAGATGCCTTTCTCATTCCACATGCAAGAACCAACATCCGGCTGCTTCCATAAAATGTACGGGTGCCAAAACGCGGAATGATATTCCACTTTGGATACGCCTCTCACTCAATGTTCACCTACTGAAAGTCTACATGGAAAACTTTTATGTTGCAAGAGTTGAAGTGACCAGAGTGTTTGTTTGTGCTACAACTTGCATGCGAGGGAATGTACCAGATGCTGCATGATGTATTGAATAAGTCACTACACCCGTGGGGTTGACTAGTCCTTATCTCGCCTTTTGTTATTCTGCGATGTTGCTAAATTAGGCGTATTGACGTCTCACATGATAGCTGAAGTTAAATTCGACTTTTGAAATAATTTGGCATCATTCTTTCAAATTGTACTGCGATTTGTCAGCCTAAATTATAAAAAAATATATTTAAAACTACTTTTGATAAAATTGTGGCAAGTTTTGATTACACACACATATGGCCTACAGAAGTGTTCTCCATATAACATCAATGTCGTGTCCCCATTTTGGTCTATAAATGAGGGCCTAACTGTGACATCATACGCTGTGTTTATGTATTTCCAAATGGTACCTCGCTCGTAGAGAAGAATTCTGATAAGATGTTAGTTAAATATAATAATGATGATTATTTCTGTTATAATTGAATGACTTATGATGACTATAGTTATTAGCTTTCTTTAGAACTACAACGATCACAACTTGTTTTTTTAAATTCTATGCATGACGGGTGGCTCTAACTATCGGGGCCGTTTGTTTGGGTCCCCAAGGCAACTGACAACCAATACTAATATTATGTACTTGTGTTTACATTTTTCGGAATGCTGAATAAATTATTGATTGATTGATTGATTAATTTATCGATCGACTGATTGATTTATGCATCGTAGGCCTGAGCCCTGGGTGTAATTAGAAATCAATAATTTTGAATTAGAATCTCAGGAAGAACAGAAATGTCACCAGTAAGAAAACAATCCGCAGAAAGCTATAACATGCCTCCATTCATACGCATACTTGTATGTATATGTAGGCTACATGTGTGTCGAGATCAAGACAGTTGGGCATTCAGAAGGCTCAGGTGGACGGCGTTTAGAGTTGAAACAGTGAGCGAGGTAGAGGAATCAGGATAGGATGTGGCAAAAGCAATGTTTTCAGTTTTGAATAAAAGAACTGTGTGGAGATAGCTCCATCGTAGGATGGATCAGATATTTGTCCAAATATTGGACGGAGTTTGTTCCAAAGAGACGGGCAGAAATGGCTATGAAGCGACTTGCAATTTTTGTGAGGAGGTGACGGAAGGGCAGAGCAGTATAAGTTACAGTTAATTTGGAAGAGGAACGGGTTAAGCTGTTAATAACTGAAGGCGACATGAGATCTTGGGCTTAGGCGAGTGATAAGACTTTTAGGTGTGACATGCCAAAGTAAGTCGTCTGCTACTCTGCTTTACAATACGGTCTGACGCAATTTTAACGCAGAAAGACTGAACAACTTTAAACGAAAGAATTTATATAACACGCGAGTGTTTTCTTTAAAAATCTCGGAATCTGAATGCTTTGAGCCTTACATCATACAGGGCGGCTCATCGGAGTCTCAAACCAATTGTGTGCTGATGGGAAGACATATGGTGCTTATACGGAGTTGATTGCCCAATAGATAACTTTCTTGCGCTAGTTCCCAAATTCTAAATATAGGACATAGGCCTATTACACAGTGATATGGTAATAATAATATTCTTCCAAGGAAAATTAACACTATTTATGATTTTGATAGCACATGAATTAGAATCCCAGAAAGAACAGAAATGTCACCAGTAAGAAAACAATCCGCAGAAAGCTATAGAGGGTATTTAAAGGGTACTTTACTAGATATCCAGATATAGCCTAAAAATAAAATATTAAAAAAATGTCAATCAAATGCCGTCGAAAATATGAACACGAATCTACTTTTATGACTTCATGCATCTGACACAAAAATAGAGTTGACCAAAACGAATGTTTAATAAACATTTCACTTGCAATGTGTAACTATTCTAGGAAATCTATTAAACAAAACAAGTATTCTGTCTGTCTGGCCACCCAATTGCACAGTTTTAGAGCAATTCACTCCAAACCTACACCGTTGGCTCGGGGAACACGTGATACACGCAGTTCAGGAGTTTTTGAAACCCGGTCACGCCGTTTTCCACCTTTCCCCGGGGCAAAAACAGACGGCGCACCCTCACACACCCATAAAAGCAAAGTTTTCTTCGTACACGTAATCTTCCAGCGTTTAGCTGCCACCACCAGCTCTCTGCCTGCTTGCCTGCCTGTCTGCTTTGTATAGGCGTATAATTATACGTAAACAATTGAGTACCCTAATCTGATACTGTGCACGCAACAGCAGAACTACCTGATCAGGAATTGACTCCCTGGCACCGATAAGAAACGAGACGATTGGCTTTTGCGGACTTGCTTTGGTATAGCGCCGGTGATAGGTTGGTCCCTCTGACGTGGATTTTGTGAGCGCAGAAAATTTTCATGGATTTTACATTGCATTGCAGTCAAGTTTGCACAATCGGTCTGTACTATTAATACTATTTATTTACATGTATATCTAGATTCTGTGTGTGTGTGTCTCTCCGTTCACAATTATTGTACGAACAAATAGACTTAGGCAACAATAAAAACTTTAATAGGAACTGAGCTGTATCAATGTGTCATGTTGACTACATAACTGTCTCTAGGAGGATGAAACATTTGTCACGTGCTAAAATATTTGAAATGTGTCCGCTTTCGTTATTTATTTTCATCTCAGTTTGTCAGACTGTAATGGAAATCTGCAAAAAAGAAAACGGACTTGACTTTGAAATGAATTTCAAATCTGAAAATAATTTTCAAAAAGGACGAAAATGATGCTGTCGATAAATGGAGTTAAAAGTTACAAATGGCCAATCGTAATCGTAATCTCGAAATTTCTAAAGCGCCAACGAAAGCCATGCGCAGGGCACAAGCTTATTCACGAGCGCTGCGTCAAATCAAATGAGTTGTCAGAAGGGTAGTCCAAGGATGGTCAGAGTCCGGTTTTCAGAGGATGCAGAGTAGCTGTTAAGGGGGTGTTGCTTTGGTCGAAAATTGGAGGGTGGATGATCAAGTGAGTCGGGGTAGGAGTTCTTAAGAAGGTGAAACTGGAGTTTCGAATGGAAAGCCCGAGGGGTGATGGATAAATGAGCCTGAGATTGATGATGGTGGATGATAGACGACGACATTTGGGCGTCGAAAAAGAGCGGAATTCACGAGGCAGGTGGTTCCAGAGACGTGGTGTGTTATATTCCCGGTTGAAGAAGATGAGTGCTGACTGCATGCGGATAGAGCCAGTCGGCCGGATGTCAAAGATATTTTTGCTGGAAGTATTGCATGGAGTTGTAGGTTAGAAATATGATTTTGAAATAGATACGCTCTGGTAGTTTTAGCCAATGGAGTGGTTTTAGGATACAACTTGCAATAAAATAGAACTTGTAAATTCATACGAATAAGAATTTACGACATGTAAATCCGCGAGTCAATAATATTATATTTCAGTAACTGCTTAGACAGAAGCAAATGCATCAATGCCTCCTGTACTTAGTCTTGACGATCCTTGCTAAAGCATTCTGGAGAGTTAAAGCGGTCTCATAATAATAATAATGAAGATGATGATGACGACGACGACGACGATGATGATGCGATTGACTGTCCGTGGGATTTATGTATTTAAATGCAGAATCTCAACATCAATGATCATGACCAACAAAAAGAGAGTGCGAATGAGTTAAGTTTAAATTTAAGTTAAACTTACAAAAATTTCTGAAGAACAGACAATTATTTAAACAATATAATTGATTAATTAAGTATTCATATAATCTAGTTTGAGAGTAGTTTGAGGCTGGGAAGAGCTGAGAGGAAATACTGGATTACGATTACGATAGCTAGTATGTCATAGCTGCAAATAAATAAACAAAAATGAATTTATTAGGAGAGTAGACTACCTTGCATCATGCCTTGACTTTAATGAAGTCCACATTCTCTTCTGTGGAACGTCCATTCTTTGCTTTCCTGGAACAATATCTGACACACAGACACATACATCAGAGACGTGATCAACATTGGGTCAGTTAATTCTACTGGCAACATAACCGTGGGAACTTCAAATCGCTCAAGACAGTTTAACGACTGCGTGTGATGACAAGTAAGTATATTGAAGACGTTCTCTACCTTCATCCAGGTTTAAGATTGGCACAACCAAGTTGCAAGGCACATCCTTAAATGACTTATATATAGTTCAGAGACCTATTCATGTATGAATACATACATTCTGTCTGTCTGTCTGTCCGTCCGTCGGTCCATTCATTCATCCATCCATTCACCCACCCTTATTCTCTGTAAAGTGTATTACCTTGACTTTCTTTTCTTGATGAACAGACCCAGGACTATTAATATTAAGAATGCGCAACTGACGATTACTGCAACAGCGATCCATGCTGGAAACACTGAAAGGAAAAAAGTATTGAAGGCATACAAACAAATTACATGTGTGTACCTTTATTTCAATTGATTTGAATGTTAAATAATATAAAATTCTGTACATCTGTATTTGATATTGAACTCATTTAGCTAGCAAAACAAATATTACAAAGCAAATAAACAACAAAACCCTCGGATCACATGACAAAACAGAACGACTGTGAGTGAAAAACTTTTGTTCAGATCCTCTATTCACAGCAACAGTATCAGGAAGGAGTGTCTACGTTGCAACTGCAGCTAATCTGTGGAATTCAAAACATTTAGTCACAATCTTCCTTCATTCGTGAATACCTTCACTGGATCCCAGCAGCTCAACGCATTAGTTTCATGACCTTTGCGCTGATGCGTAAATCTCTTCTTGGGTGAGCCCCGCCTGCCTTCTGGCCCTCTGCACTGTATGGTTTCCTCCATCTCTTCCTCTGCTGCCTTCCGGAGGCGCATGAAGACTTTCCTGTTCTCCGTTATATATATAACTGTTCCATTACAATTCCAATTACAACTGCCTCACGTGACGCTCGAATCCATGCTTTTCGCCTTACGGACTAAGCACTCCAAGTTCCTAACCAATCGGCTACCCTGCCACACTAGAATAATTAGAAAGACATTTTAAAGGCAAGTGTATTACTTATCAAGGAGGTTGCAGATACTGATACAATTAGAAAAAGTTGTAGACACAAGGTGCCACATAAATAGACATACAAATTGATAACCGCAACCACCTCCTACCAGGGACCGATTTGTCAAAAAGAAGCAGAGGGGTCTAAAATATTACACAAAAAGACCTAATAATAATTTCCTAAGCCGCAATGATATTTTTATTCGCGATTTGCTCCTCGCGCTTCAAACCCTTTGGCTAGTCTGATTAACACAGAAAAATGGAAAAAGCCAACATTTCCAACGTTCCTTTTTTTGTCAAGTAATTAATGAACTTCCACAATAAGTCTAGATTCTGCAATTACTAGCAGTGTGAGACGATGCAAGTATGACAAAGGAATACATTCTAATAATGATAATAATAATAATAAATTGATAACCGCAACCTCCTCCAACATGTAACACTTGTTACTTTAGACTTATTACTCGGTCTTTAATTAAGGGGTCATTAAAGAATACATTGATGATGATCGGGTAGCCTATTCAAAATGTTTGTAATGGGAAATAGCGGGTCAGGGAATCATTGTTCATATTAGGAACCTTTCAAAGACTTTTCTGCCAAGCTTCAAGTCAATGAATCGGTTGTTTGAGATTCTCAAAGTTCAGAAAATCGTTCGTGATTTGCTGAAATGTGCCTAGTATGACTTGAAATCAACAACAGTTGATCGTCACTTGAGCGACTAATTCATTTCGTCAGATGAATGGCAATCAATGTGTTCTCTCCAAAGGTCTTGGTTATAAGATCAATTGTAAGGAACGCACGAGGAGTGATGGATGGCGGGGTTGGAGACGCATTCTGTCTAAGAAGAAAACATAAGACCAACCTTCAGGTTCAATCCTAAATGGTGTCGATTTCCATTCCTTAGCATAGGCTGGAACATTCTGTGCAGTCACTTCGGCCGGTCTCCCACTGTCACTGAAGTATACATGAGCTGTGAAGAAGGTTTCATGAGACGTCAGCGGCATAGTAAGGGTACTGATTATTTGTCCATTCTCCCCTAATCGGCTGGTTCCGTTCATCTGTGCTCCATCACTGTTGTTCCATTTAATCTGTGGAGCCCATTCGCCATAAACTCCGATGACACACGAAAGTGTTACGTCAGTCACATTCATCGTGTAATTGCAGGTGAAATTCGATGCTAAGAAATATAAAGGAGTAGCGACGTAATTTGTCTATTCTTTATTTCGAGCAGAATAAGGTGTAAAAAAGGCAATTGGTTACTTTTGGATGAATAGTTACGCTTTGAAACACGTCTTCTGAGAGCTGTAAAAAGTAAAGATATTGAACAAGGCATTGTAAGCTTTCCCTACTAAAGATGACCCACCAACGGCACGATTTCCTTAATCATCTCAGAATTTTGAGCGTTAGGCCTTGTCGCTAGAACGTGCTTCAACCACCGCTTCAAAGAGAGCTCTAATCTGTTAACTGCGATTGCGAGTATTGAGACCACAATGGGCCTGCTGATGTATTAGAAAAAAGACGATAAAATTTAAGTGCAAACAATTGAAATTATTTACCTCATCCATGCATGTAGCGGTACTTACCAATGACTATAAGCTGGGCGCTAACTCTTCTCAAAGTTTCGGGTTCAGTGCACATGTATCGCATTGCGGTTTCTCTTCTGGCCTTTATGTTCAAGTTGTATTTTCCAGGTACACCATTATCAATTTTATAGCATGGGCAAGGACATGCTTTTGTATTCAGGTCATACCCATTCCAGAGTTCCACTTCTTCCGATTTGTTTCCATACATGTGCCACGCCAAATGCTGATATATATCCGATTTGCATTTAATAATAGTTGACTCATCGAGCAATGCCACAGTATTTTTGGGCTCCTCAGTAAGAATGCCAACCGTTGCTAAAAGAAATCCAAGTGTTTAAAACATTAAGAATAGGTCAGTACAAAAATGAATAGAGCATTTTGCAAATGGCGTGAGCGCACATCAACGTCTGATGAACAGAACAACTTCATCGGGGGCTTATAGATAAGGTGGCCTACTGTACATGGTTGCATATCTGCACAAGCAAAATGACTCTTATTCTTCTCTGTTTGCTCATTTTAGAACATGTTATGCCTGTATGATAGACTTATCCATATTGTGTTGTCAATTTTATGTTTTCAGTTGTGTCAGCCATCAAGCTAAACTAGTGTGACTAGGATATTCTGGTTGAAAAAATTAGCTGGTTATTCCAGCAAGTCCTGCTACCTCATCGAAAATTAGATAATTCTATCCTTACCCCTAATGTTGACTATTAGGCCCAAAATGATGCAAAATGATGCTGGCTTCATTGACCGTGAGCTTTACGGATGTTATCTGAAAGCAAATAATCCAGACAGCAATGTATAAGCTGATCATGATGCAATTAGTTAAGCTAATGATATCGCGACTATAAAAACACTTTACATCTAACTCAAAGCATGTGAGGGATCATGTCAATTCACATTTAATATACTCGCATTGAGTTGTAGCTTCAAGTTACTCAATGCCTCAAGAATCAGTCTCACTTCTTCGACAGCGCCGACTGCAATTGTCAAACTTAATCATTAATTTTTTTAGGTCGAAGGGAAAATTGTGAATAAATTTGATAACAGAAGAGAGAGCGCTGGTGCAGACGTTTAGCTGCCTACATTAACACGTTATCTTTGTCTGAGTTCAATGGCTTCAACGTGTTTTTATGTGGATCGCACTGCTCCTCACCATATATCATCCATTTCTTTCGAACCTGGCCATTTTTTTCTACCTCTGATACCGTTGCAGTCTAGTTTTACAAACACGACTTTTTTGCGATTTTTATCCGTGTAAAATCAATGTTTCACTTGCAAAATCACAACAGCACACTGATTTCACATGCCCTGGTGATGTTCTGCTCTGGGTTGCCAATACTTTATCTGATCCTCCAAGGTTCTTAAATTATTTTTTAGATGGTGGCCAAAGTCAGTAGATCTTCCAACTAATCATTTGCATCACATTTTAGATCATAACGCGATCTGCCTTCACTGGCATGTCGTTCTCCCTAGCACGAAATATTACTGACTTTGTCCAGATCATTTGCCTTGTCTGTTTCAGAGAGCACATTATTTTTTAGTAGCACAGTCAACTAAAGGAAAAAGTGCGTGTGCTATTGTGTTATCAAGTCTTAATCAAAAAGTCCTATATGCTCATCAATTGTACAAACATTACAATTATAAGTAAGTTAATAGTTAGTGGCAATAGGGAAACCCATTGTCTCGCTGACAAGGTTGCACAATTTCACCAGCAACTTACGCATCAGCCTACTTGAGTATCACAACAGTTAAACATGACTCAGTGTGTCTAGTTTAGACTATAGAGCACGATTTTTAAGTATACATAAATTTTTAGCCAATGGCTCACTTACTGATCATTCAAGACTGTCTCCTTCAGCTTCTGTAGCATAAGCAAATATAGTATGCAACTATAAGATATAAATCAAATATCATATTGCGGGCCAAATGACAATTATGATGATGATGATGACGATGATGACGACTACGACGACGATGAAGAAGAAGAAGAAGATGATGATGATGATGTGATGATGATAATGATGATGATGTGATGATGATAATGCGGATGATGTAGAGTAGTGACTACGATGATCTTGAGAACAGTTTGATGATAAATAAAATAGCAATAATAGCGGCAACGAATATGACAACGACAATCAAAATTGTGATGAAATTATCAAGAATGAAGACGCTTAGGCCCACTGAGACTAACGTATAGATCATGTCTTTAGATCAAGTCATAATAATTTGCTTATTGCTAGTAGTATATTGTAAAATCCACAAGCTTTGTGGTTGATATAGTGGTAACAATATGCTTCACGCCTAAGCTTATTCTATGTAAGTGACGAGCATAAATTCCCTGAAAACCCGCTCATCTACATATATATTAAATATTAATGTCACGTATTTGAATGCAAATACTACGACACCGTTCACACCCTGACAGTGACAGAACCTGGAAAAGGAGGAGGGAGACGCTAATGATCTCTGTTGTCACGCACAGAGGTATAACAAGGTTTCTAAAAGTAGGAGGCATAAATTTGATAACAAATGTTTCTCCCCCTATTTTTTGAGTTTCCACTTCCCAGAGAGTAAAACATGTAGGCCTACAGGGAAATTTGATGAGTAGTCTAAGTAGTGAAAAAGGTGCCGGAACGTATGAAAAAAAGTGTGCCGGAAGGCATTCGTAGGCCCTATTGCCGAAAGAAATAACGCTAAAATTAGAAACCAAATAAGATTAATTAGACAGAACATAATTATCATAATCTTACTTGTTCGCTTTGGAATGTAAGCAACTGACATTGTAAAGTTTTATTTCAAATTCCAGAGTTTTTGCACAATTACCATTTTTTATTATTTATTAATTTGAAAAAAGGTGCCGGAACGCCGTTCCGGCGCGTTCTGCCAGAAAAAAGTACTGAGCCTAACTACTCTTCTAACAGAGACTTATTGCTCCGTCGAATAGGTTTTGCGTGTAAGTGGGAGCTCGACGGTGGTGATTCTTTTAATTTTCCGAATACGGTGTGCTTATTGGTTAGCTTTTGTTCTTCGTGACTTTAATTGACCATGTGTCAATCTAACAAGACTTGGAATTTCGTGGACTCTCTTCACACGACTAGGGAATTTCCAGTTACTAAAGCCGCGGAAATTCCCACACCGCCAAAGAAACCATATTGACCAATGACGACAGAACTTTCACAGTTTCTAGAATATCGACTCAATGCAGGACGTCTTTGTGAAAAGGTAAAAAATGTATGTCTGGGCGTGTCAACGCTCAACGCAGTTGTGTATGTAGTTGATTATATCCTATCAAATTACATGCAATCTTTTCAGGATTTATATAATATCAGGCATTGTGGGAGCTGCGAGCCATTGAGTTCAAATTTGTTCGAAATTGCGTCCTTTTACGCATTTTTTTAAAATCGAAAATAAAAGCTATCCTGTCCTATGCGGAAGGAATTCGAACATACATTTGGCCAACTGCTGAAAAATCGAAAAGGCCACCAATATGTTAGCAAGGCTGATCATCAACTAGATGCAAGATAGAAATTTTGCGAGTTTCTAGTGATCGAGATTATTTTAAGGTGAAGAAGTAAGCATCATGCGATGAATAATAGTACCTGATCAATCCGTTGTCCGTGCTGTCGACTTCTAATCATTATTGAGAAACCGAAAGCTAAGGATTTCTTCAGCGCATTTTCATTTGTGTACTCATTCAGAGCTACAATTTTTTAGCCTGGGGCCAAACGACACAATTAGCGCCCCTCTTCTAATTTATTTCACATTTTAAAGCCAATGCAGGATTAGTTACAATATTAATGATTACATGTATATCAAATTGCGTGCATATTTATGCCCCTATATTGAAACCGTATGTTACTTTAAGCACCTGGAGGATGATATTACACCAGAGCTGTAACCGAGCCATATGATTTTATACGAAAACGACATCTAACTAAGCCTAACATTATAAGCTCAGATATCATGTTGTCATGAGAATTATGTCGTCTCTTACGGACCCTAGTAATCACGAATCAGTGGGGCCCGTGGCGCTAAAAGCATGTTTGACAACCTGTTTGTAATGAGGATATTTTGGAGGCGCCAAAATTGAATCACACTAGCTTAGTTGGGATAAGCTTCTTCAAAATAATTATTGTTAGTTTTAATCCTCATTTTGGCTCCCTCTTCTAAATTGGCGCCGGGGTAGGCCTACACCAGCGATTCCCAAACTGTGGCCCGCGGGCCAAAAGTGGCCTTCGGTTCATCAAGATTATAAAAAATATACGTGCCAAAAAGGAAAAGTTTACAGAGTAATTAGTTTCTATTATAAATTATTATATTTTTTTATATTTTTACTATTCTAAAATGATTAAACTGGAATTTATCCACGTGTAATTTGATTTTAATTTAATTTAATTTGATTTAAAATAAAAATCTGTTAAAATTTTCAATAATCAATTTAACCTTGTGGCAAATCATGTCCTCTAACTAAATAAAAGTGGCCCTAAGTCGAAAAAGGTTGGGAACCACTGGCCTACACAATAGTACACATGCCCCTCTGTACCCAATAGCTATACCCTGCTCTCATTCGCATGACATACACATATACTTTAGTATTGGCCTTTTTACGCGTGATGTACACGTAGGTCTATAATAACGAAGATTATCATTAATAAAAAAGTAACAATAATTATCATTTTAATAATAATAATAATTAAAATAAATTGTACTTTTTTATTATTATTGTTACTATTATTCTTATTATTATTCGTTATAATAATACTATTAATAATATATATAATTATATATATATATTGTAACGGTTCAGGGGTACGCCTACCTGGTGTCGGCCTGCTGTAGTGTCTACCTGTTGTGTACGCCTGTCTACTGTGTTCTTTCTTCTGTGGTATCTACCTGCTGTATACGCTTATCTTCTATCTACTGTAGATATCTACTATCTACTGTATCCTATCTACTGTAGTCTATCTACTATCTACTGTAGTCTATCTACTATCTACTGTAGATATCTACTATCTACTGTATACTATCTACTGTAAATATCTACTATCTACTGTATCCTATCTACTGTGTATTATCTACTATCTACTGTGTAGTCTCTACTGTCAACTGTCTCATATCTACTGTGTAGTCTCTACTGTCTACTGTCTCCTATCTACTGTGTATCATCTACTATCTACAGCAAATTAGTATAAAAGGAGTTCGCCTGTATGATCGAGAGAGTCGTGTCATCAGAGAGTGTCGTGTCATCGGAGAGAGTCGTGTCATCAGAGAGAGTCGTCATCGGAGAGTCGTCGTAGGATCGTGGTCGTCGCCGTCGTCTGGAGATTGTCTTCGGGGAGCCTTGTAGATTCGGCTTCGGCCTTGCAGTCTCGGCTCCTATGAAGCACGAATAGTCGTCGTGGCTTGCGATAGTCGTCGTGGATATAGTCGTCGTAGTTTTGCGATAGTCGCCGTCAGCCATTGACGTAGCATAGTAGTCGCCGTCAGCCATTGACGTAGCGTTGCAGTTACTCGTTAGTTATCGACGTAGGGCATATTGAGGAAGTGAGATACGGACTGTTTCCGAATGGGCGCTACAGAATTATTGTTTTCCGTTGTACATTAAAAGAAGATTATCGAACAAGCGTGTCTTATTCCAAGCGTCATCCAGAAAGGAGCTACTTAAACCTTAAATGGTTAGTCTTCAGCAATCCACTGAAGTCTTACTCAGCGGACTGCAAGTCGTCATCCTGGGCACTGTCGAATAGGCCCCGTTTCGATACAATATAACAAAAATAATAGTTTGTTGCAGTCAAACTGACACAGCCGCAGCATGAATACAAGGATAGACCTAGGTCTAGTATGAATAGGAGTAGAATTTAACAATACGGCAGCTAAGCAAGGCTCCAATTTATCATGCAATTCGCACATAGGAAATGGATCAATTCATTAAAGTTCACCCGTCTTAATGTTCCTATTATCCCACCAACATCATGAGATTGTTGTGAACCGATCGAATTATTCGTATATGACTGATGGCCTGGCCGCCTGGGCTCTAAATGTATTATGAAAGACCAGGGAAAATAAATCCGTGCGCTATTAAACTATATATAGCACGACCGCGTTGAAATTTGGAGTCTAAGATTGCGATTAAGCTGTGTTCAACAAATTGTGTCAACTGTTTGAAACAGTGTGTCTAACAGTGGCGTAGACAAGCTGGGGGTTTGGGGGTTAAACCGCTCCCTATTGGCATAGTTGAAAATATTTGTTAGCAACAACGTACAAAATAAGTTGGGATAATTTTGGGACCGTCACCCTCGTTAGAGGAATAACAGACACTCACAGTGCACTGAGTGCAGCATATGCGCCGACTCCACGGAGGCAACAGCTGTGGCATGGATTTGATGCATACCCGATACCGTATATCAGGGTCCCTCTGGCAGGGTGTAAATGAAGCAGAACTCAGTTTGAAACAGTTGAATATAAATGATAAATTACATAAATTGCTGCATTGTATAGTGGATCGATAAAATCAGTAAGCGGATTATCTCTCGCTGGAAGGTGTTGTGGTAAGTTTAACTGAACATTGTTATCTCTTGCTATAAGATGTTAGGACACGAATAGCACTAAGCAAAGCTAAGCGATCATTTCATAAGCAATGGCTCTCAACGTTTGGTATTCATTAGTGGTGGAACTAAGGCTGTGATATCGTCGTCTTTCACGCAAAGAAACGGGTAGTGTGCCAAAAAGGCTTTGGACGCAATGCATTTGTGTCATTCAACAGTTCATCCAAATATTACAAAGTTGTTGCAGTCTTGGCAACATTACATTGCCTGTTTCCATCCGTACCAGTGAGCGCTCTTTCTCAACAATTCGCCGTCTGAAAACATATCTCAGGAACTCGATAAGCAAAACTAGGCTGAATTGATTAGCTCTTCTACATGTTCACCGTGAAATGACCCCAACAATCGAGGAAGTAATCAATGAACTACTAAGGAAGCTAAGATTAGGTTTTGTTCTGTGAAGCCAAGCAAGTTAAGACCAATATTAATTATGATTATAAGCAATGAATAAATAAGATAATGACAAGAAAACTTAACTTCTATCAATGATCAGAAGAAGTATATTAGCCTACTATGATGTTAAAAAAATTGATCTGAGACTGACTTGCATAGGCAGGACTATTTTATAATTATGTCAAATTTAAAGTTTGAGTATATGTTTGTAATTTTTGTATCCATTGTTATAAAAATCACTAGCTATGCGCCTTTGCCGAATTTAATAAAAAGTATTTATATTTTGTAATAACACACAAAACTGGTTCAATGCAAAAGAGGCAAAAAACCTTGTTCATTGAGCCCCTATTTTATTGTATATCTAGTGGGGAAAATGACTACCCCAAAAGTGCCGACACTAACCCCCTGTACTGGAAGAGATGATTTTGTCTATCGTCTCTTCCAAAGGTCTATGGTGGCGAGCGGTGATATGTCGTTGTGGTAGCTGGCTTTTCTCTTCGGTAGGTGTATGTTCGTTTAGCCACGGAATCAGCAAAGACTTTTTGATGTTACGATTTATATTAAAATGCAGACGTATATTTACAGCAAACTGGTTTCTATAATAATTGTAGATTTCTCGATTCGCCCTCAGTCAAACAACTCCGGCATTAGGTCATGCGTTTACAGATGCTCAGCAAATCTCGTCTGTAGCACTCCGCACTCTCCTTGCCTATTGACTACTTCTTGGGCGAATTTCCTCCTTATTGCCCGCGTCCCATATTTATATCCTTCCTCTCTTCCCTTGTCGGATGTCTGCTTAATTTCTTCACCTGTCGCCCATGCCTCTCTTGCTTTCATCGTCCGTCTGGACCGTCCTCCTTCCGAGTTATCTGTCCCGTCTCTCGTCACTCCCTCGCTTCCGTCGTCATGCCCTTGCCCATAATCTTCCATAATGTGTCTTTCTACGTCTCCTTCCTGTCTCTCTCTTTATCCCTCTATCTCTTGCTGTCAGATGCGCGATTCTGGTAATGCGCTGGGAGTTGTATTAATTATGCCAATTACAGAAGCGATTAGCAGCGGCTACTGGTCTGTCACGTACATGTAAAGTTCATTAAGTGCATAGCCGATCTGAATATTCTGTAGTCCAGCTTGATTCGAATGTTCACATGAAAACTAATAGCTACAATTTCATTTAAACTAAATAGTACATAATAATACATAATAATCATAAAGCCTCCGTCGATTGCGCAACTTGTAGTGCCCTTTATTACACTACACCCCCCCTTGGGGAAATCCTGCCTACGCCACTGAATTGACGGGGATCAACTGACGGAGGATCAACTGACGGGGGAATCAATTGAGGCGAGACCGTATTTTTATATATCGGACTCGGAACATCACTTTATAACTAAAGTATAAAAGGGAAGTGCATAATTTATTATTATCTCAAACCTGCATGTTCTGGCTTCCCTCGTCCATCACAGGTAACAAATAGATGTATTTGTAATCATTGGGAATATAAAATAAATACAAGTGTTTCTATGCACCAAATCAATAGCTCAGCGGACGCTGTGAGCCCTCGTGTTTATAAATAGCCGCATCATCATCTGGAATTTTGCCGTAGGAATATTATAATTATGTTACGGCGCCGTTACTGGGTAATTCGCAAAATGCTCTTACTATAGACCTATGATACGCGGGAATTTTTCACGGGAATTTACTGGTGCTGTAAAATTCCTGTCGGCATCAATGTTCATCGGCCTATGATGACATTGTTACATGATAGATGGCTCACATCGTGAATCTGATTCTGCTCTAATTAGCTCTTTTCTGGTGCTAGAATAATAATTTTACTGAATGCTTGTATATGATGATTGTGCTAAGCTACGCGAATCCGTGAGATATATATCTGTGCTAAGTGTACTCAATCTCAGGCCGCTAATGATTATTAAATGTATGCTTGCTCTGTGTCTATAGTATCCTGACCAAGGTGTGGTCAAGAATATTGACCAACGAGTGACCATCGAGTGGTTGCAAAGGCTGCTTATCCACTCCTCTACAAACTTTGAACACTGGGGTGTGTGCGGAATTTGGCGTGATATTGGCTAACTGCCTCACTGGAATCTGTCTTTTTTACATTTCAATCTTTCCGTAATTTCAACAATTATTACTAGGTTTTCGCATCATTTTGTTGTGGCCACCGGAATCTTTGTAAAAGAATGTTTTAGCCCAATGCATCATTTATGATTTCAGGCGTTAGGTTTTTGGTCTGATTTTCGCACGGATTTGTTTTCAGGCTATAGAGCGATACAGCCTGTAACAATCAACGTGTGCAAAAACTGAAAGTTTAATTTTTGGCGATGAATAGCAAAAAGAAATCAAATTGTTCTGTTCTGTTACACCAGATCTTTACTTCAGTGAGGGAGCGCAGTTGAGCTATTTTTGAACTCATATGCACATAATATAACTTGCAATAAGATAACTTCAATCCTCAAATCACTTCACTGGCTAAAAATCCCAGAGCGCATTCACTTCAAAATCTTATCATTAACTTACAACTCCATACAATATTCCCTGCCCAAATATCTTCGCGAACTCTTCACCATCCAGCCAACCCGCTTTACCCGCTCGTCCTCTTGCCTCACCCTCACTTGACCTCCGATCACATCTCATCTCAAGTTCTCCAACCGTGCAATATCAAACGCCGCACCTCGTCTCTGGAACGACCTTCCTCCTGAATTTCGTGCCTTCTCGGTTCCTTCACCATCTCTGCCCGTCATGCAACATCATCTGTCCCTAGCGCTTCTGTCCATCACACCTCGGGCTTTCCAATCTAAACTTAAGTCCCACCTTTTCAAGAACTCTTACCCAGACTGACTACTTGACATCTCACCGGTCAATCCTCGACCAAAGCGACACCCTCCTTAACAGCTACTCTGCCTCCTTGCTGACCTCCTGGAAGCCGAACTCTGACCGCCCACGGACTATCCCTTGGGCAACCCTCGATTTAACGCAGCGCTCGTGAGCAAGCTGGTGCCCTGCGCTTAGCTTTAAAGTAGCGCTTTAGAAATTTGAAGATTACGATTGCGAATACAAGTATTATACTATATCTCTGTTATTTTTAATTCTTGTTGCTTTGCTAGCATATTTGTTGAATAAAAGATTTTTTCAAATTAATTACAATGCTGGAAGCGCGTTAATATTTATATACAGACCAATAAAGAGGCGCTGTATAAGTAGGGAAGGGTTGCTGATTCAAGCTATTTTTAGAATCGGGTGTTATACACTGATCTTTATAGTAGGCCTAGATACAAGAACACTATCAAAATGGCTTAATTTTTTGGCGTGAATTTCAACAGGGTACAACACGCTCATCTCGTCGAATTTGGTCACTACACACTGACAGATTAAATCTTCATTGGCATTCATTGGAAGACAAACATAGATGTAGGTAATAACTTGTGGATAATTAGATTATTCCATTTATATTATAATTAACTTATACCTTGTCAATCAAGTCTGTGGTCACTTTCGGTTTTATAAATGCCAAAAAGAACAATGACTATTGCTAAGAATTTTGATCTTGAATCTATCATCATTTAGGACATTCAGTAAATCTTGAAAGTGTTGCTTAATAGGATTGAGTCCATTACAGGCGAAATAGAGTGTTTAATCTCCTGTATGTGGTGTGCACATGTTGAGCCCAGGTCTGTTTGGGAAATTTCTATTCAAAGTTTAGTTAAATATTGCATCGTCATCGTCGTAGCCTACATGTTTCTACGTCAAACAGATCGCTTTTGAAAGACGGAAAAAGGCAGAGAATCACGCGATATTCAACACTTTCTTACATAGTTGAAGTTATGTGTAAATATTATTTGATGCAGTCTTGATGAGAGACTACAGGTCATTATGTACAGGTCGAAATGGTCTGTCTGGTTAGCGCAAGAGTCTGGGAATTTCCATTGTGTAACGTGAACGAAGGGAATCCTGCCAACGATGAGCTACACTTTTCATAAAATCCACGGCTCAGATTCAAAGTAAAAAGTAAGTAAGTGAGTGAGTAGGCAAGTAATTAAACATGTATAATTATGCCTCATTGAACCGTCTTGTAACGCACTGTGGCCGGGATCTCAGATATGAATAAAGAATGTAAAAAAATAATACGGTATAAAAGATAGCAATAAGAAAGTGATTCGTTTGTTTGGCATTCGGATAATAACACCACACAGAGTGAGCCAGAGTTGTGACAAGCGGGGGGTAAAGTTTTAGTGCTCAGTGCCCCTCTGTTCCCCCCAAATCGGTTCTTTTTTATGTTTATACAATGGATTTTAAAGAATACTTTTGTTAAGATAATTTGTGCTCCCCCATTTTTCAAATTTCTGGAACGTAAAATTCAAAAAGTGGGAGGGCAAAAAATTTCTTTACCCGCTTTGCGTCATATATTTAAATTATGCCCTCCCACTTTTTAAAACCTTGTAACACCTCTGGAGTGAGCCAACTCTGAAACCCTGGGGTGAGCGCGAAATTTGTCGTGATATTGGTTAACTGCCTCACAGGAATATGTCTTTTTTACATTTCAATCCTTCCGTAATTTCAACAATTATTATAAGGTTTTCGCATCATTTTCTTGTGTTCACCGGAATCTTTGTAAAAGAATGTTTTATCCCAATGCATCATTTTTGATTTCAGGCATGTGGTTTTTGGCCTGATTTTCGAACTGATTTGTTTTTTAATCCTTGAGTAATCCTTACATGCATGCATGCATGCATGCATACATACATACATACGTACATACGTACATACGTGCATACGTACATACATACATACGTGCATACGTACGTACATACGTACATACGTACATACGCACATACACACAGACATACATACATACACGCACACCACACAAACACACACACATACATACATACACACATACATACATACGTACATACGTGCATACGTGCATACGTACATACATACATACATACGTACATACATACATACATACATACATACATACATACATACATACATACATACATACATACATACATACATACATACATACATACATACATACATACATACATACATACATACATACATACATACATACATACATACATACATACATACATACATACATACATACATACATACATACATACATACATACATACATACATACATACATACATACATACATACATACATACATACATACATACATACATACATACATACATACATACATACATACATACATACATACATACATACATACATACATACATACATACATACATACATACATACATACATACATACATACATACATACATACATACATACATACATACATACATACATACATACATACATACATACATACATACATACATACATGCATACATATACACATGCATGCATACATAATATGAAAATTCAGTTGAGCAGACGCAAGAACTGAATGGAGGGCCAAAAATAATTAGAACCTATACGGTTCCGTATAGGTACTGAAATGGTTAGATGACACGATGGTGAATCCAGCCGAGATTTTTATGCATCTGTTAGTGGTTGGTTGCACTGGAGATCGTTTTTGACTGTGGAATATCTAAGTGAAAGGTTGCCATTTTTGGAAGATGCAAATTTTCTATAGGTGTCATCGGTGTGATGTCTTTCGAAATGCAGAGTTCTAGCTGGTCACCATATTAATTGTTTAATCGATTGCATCAACTCACTGTTTGTCTTCTGGTAATATGTTTTCAGAAATCATCCATTCAATGGAGCAATCAGGCGTTTTCGTTATCTTATGCATGATGGTCAACATTCCGAGTAAATATTAAATTATTTCACTCTCAGTGCGGTAGCAGGGCTATCTAGATTGATACTTTTACTGTAATAGTCCGACGTTTTTCTGTTACAAGATGTCAGCGCAAGGTATTTCTTCTTTTCACCATTTGTAATGCCGCAAAAATCATCTCTCTGCTGATAATGTACATGCATTTGTTCATGGTCCTCCATCATCCCAGTTGCTATTGGTTGAGAGTATTCAGTCTCCTTCTAACCTTCTTTACTCCTGTATGTCATCTAATCGCCTGCCTCTTAATGCTTCTAAAACTCAATTTATCTGGTTTGGTTCTCCTCAGCAACGCCAGAAGCTTGATTTCGTTCTCCTTTCTGAAAAGTCCCCCTTCTTCTCTTTCTTTTGTTGGTAATCTTGGTGTAATCCTTGATGGTTCTCTTGCACGCTTGCACGTGTAGAACACATGTCTTATCTCACACGTTCTGCATCCTCCTACATCTTTAGAACTTTAGTTCATGCTTTCATGTGCTCTCGAAAATGATTACTGCAATTTTTATCTCATTGGTCTTCCATTGGTTCGTCTCTCTCCTCTTCAGTTAGTAATTTAATGTAATGTAATGTAATGGAGCGCTTATATAGCGCCACTCGAATCAGAGGCGCTTTGCGACTCATGACAGCTAAACAGTAGGTTCACGTAAAACTGGGTGTCCCTCAAGGCTCTGTTCTTGGCTTTCTCTTGTTCATTCTACAAGTATATGCTGACAATGACCTCTCATTTTCCGATCTGTGATGCTGCTGGTCAACTCTTTGCGAATGATGTGCTGGCATTTGTTCATGGTCACCGTCATGCCAGTTGCTATTCATCGAGAGTAGGTCTTTTCAACCTCTCTCTAATCTTATTCGCTACTTGATGTCGTCAAAACACGTCTCCCTAATGCTTTTAAAACTCAACTCATTTTTTTTGAGACAGCACATTTCCTTCTCCTCTTTGAGGAGTTCCCGCTCTTTTCTTACTCGTCGAGTGTTCCGGATTTTGATGTTGTCCTTGAAAGTTAATTTACATTCTTTCGTTATGCACATCTATGATTTCGCACGCTCCCCTATTTTCATTTTAGTCATCTCCGGGTCATTCGTCGTTCGGCCTACTTATGTTTTTCATCGTTTTAATAAATATTTTGCAGTCTTGTGAATCTCTTTGTTTCTTATGTACATTAGGGTGCTTTTCCGTTTTGTCTAGTCTTTATTTTGTAACAAATGTATACGTAGCTTTAGATTAAAGAGATATTACACGAGATCGGCTTGTTTTCATTGTAGCGGTAGTTGGATTTTTCATTGATGAACCCGAAAACATGGTGGCGTGGTTCAATGAAACAATAACTTTTAAGTGTATGTCGAATGAATCTGACGAGAAGTTGCTGTGGTATACGTTTGGAAATGGTTCAGAAGCAGCTGAACTCTGGAGCGGCTATCACCTCAATTCAAAAGCCTGTCCAACATTCTGTGAAATTGATAAACATGTAACTGGGAGGTACAACCTGAAGATAACAGCTAGAAAAGAAGCCGCACAGCTATTTAGATGTGCTGAGCCCGGTACGTCAGTGAGTGTTACCGCCGCCCTAATCGTAATTGGTGAGTACAGGAGTGTGTGAGACTTAAATAACTTAGTTTAATGCAGATATTTTTGTAGTTCCATACTGCTTTAACAGAATCCTATAGGTTCAAATAACACAGCGCTCTTCACAATAGCGCTGCAGAAAGAAGGAAGTGGAAATAAACGTATCGTTGAGAAGCATTAACTTTGGAGTTGATCTGTCGAAAAAGAGAATGTAAAACATCTTGAGTTCGCTACGTCGGTTTGGTCTTAATTGAAAAAATTCGGATCATCAGAACTGCCTGTTACTTTGATGAATACTTGTAGGCCTCTATATAGAGGATGCGCTTTCTAAACTGATCCATGCAGACTTGAGAGGCAATAGCAATCATTATGTTTCTTCGCATTACAACTATTTGCAGGACATGTGTCAGTCCATTTTTACCAAAATAACGTAACAGATAAACTTTATCAACTCATCTCGGTAATCTCGCATAATAATTAATCGTAGCCCAAAGAAAACTTTTGACACATTTTCACATACAATTTGATGAATATTGCAGCTAATCTGATTCTGGTGATGATCAGTACATTAGGCATAAGATATATGCTATATTATAGGATTATAGTTCCTCTGATGGGTCATCTGTAGTGGGTGAACGTTTTTAGCCTTTCGACAACGCAAATTTCAGTTTCTTGAGCTCGTTGTAGACGTGTGTTTGAAGTGTATTAAAATTATTCATCCCTAAGTTACCTTTTGCTATTTATAATTCTGATGGAATAAACGAATTGAAAAATTGCGTCGCTACTTGTGATGCAATGTGAATGATTACTTTTATGTTTCTAAGCATCGAATCTGACATGCACTTACAATGAAACTCCGAATGACGTGACACTTTCGTGTACCATCGGAGTCTATGGCGAATGGTCCCCTCATATTAGATGGAAGCATAGCGATGGAAGAGAGGTGAACGAAACCAGGGTATCCTCGAAGAATGGACAAGTAACCAGTACAATCACCATGCTATTAACGTATCACTTAACCTACTTTACCGCTTCTGCATACTTAAGTGAATGTGGGAGACCGGTCGATGTGACGGCAACGAATGTGCCAGCCATATATGCTGTGGACTGGGAATCGCCACCATTAAAGCGTAAACCTAGAGGTTGGTCCGTTGTTTTCTCCATAAGCCGAACATGATCACTACTGGAGAGCTATTTTTAAATGATCTCACGAGTAAGTCCTTTGGACACGGCACATTATTTTTCATTTGCATGTACCCGACGTAATTAATTAGTCACTCAAGAGATGATAATTATATTGTTGTTTTCTTCAAGTCAGTCTTGGAACTTCTTAGCATATCGAGCTAGGTTAATCAGTGTAATCATAGCATAAGTAAAGACATCTTAACCTATAAAAATCTAAACTATTGAGTATTGACTAACTTTAATATACGCACTGATTTCTTGAACAGAGTAGCCTACTATGTCCTACTGAATACCTTTCGAATACCTGACCATCCGTGATGCCTTCCTTAGTTACTCTGTAATTAAGGTCGAATTAATTTAAACAATAAGTATTGTAGGAGGTGGTTGTGGCTATCTTTTCGTAACGCACTTGTTACGAAAATGTCACTCTAACTTGTCTGGTGTGACACGGTGACAGATTGGTTATATAGCTCAGCCTGTAACACGGAAAGTACGGGTTCGAGCCTCATCGAAGTACTTTATAAAAACCTTGAGCAATTCCTTCACTCAGAGTCACAGCTGTTATGCACTATCAATGTCATATCATGAGTCCACTTCTGGACTTTGAAAGACGGGCATTATCAAATATAGTTGCATGGAATTATATCATATTATTTATATGACATTAAAACCAGTTGAACTATAAGTATAAGCATGTAACTTGTTTTATATTTCTCTCAATGATTTTTCTTGCATTCAGAATCTAGGACCGAAATCATTCTCGCCGTATTATGCGTCTTTCTCGCATGCGCACTAGTGATTGCAGTAGCATTTATCTTATACTTCAGGAAAAAGAATTTCAGGTAGTACACTTAATCACGTAATAGGAGACTACATGATTAGTCGTTGCTCTGTATGAATAATACGTCCTCATAGTAGGCTTAATAAGAAAATTTAACTCTGTTAAAACTGTCCAACCTGACTTTCTCCATTACCAAATATCTTATATAGACTCTTAACTATCTGCAATTCTATTTGATCTTAATCATAAGATCTTCAGTCAAAAAGGGTTTTCTGTTCTAAAAGAAAATTAGTTAATTGGCTTTTATATCTGTGTGAACATGAACATATATATATACATAATATATATTTATTTATATATTTATTTATATATTTATTTATATATTTATGTATATATATATGTAATATGTCATTATATGCCTGCAAATCTTGCACAGACAGATCAACAGATGGATCTATAAATAGATGGATGGATGGATGGATGGATGAACGGACGGATGGACGGACGGATGGATGGATGGATATATTTATTTATTTGTATATTGGTCTATTGATTTATTGGTTGATTGAGTGATTGATTGATGTACAGTGACATGTATATGTATGTATGCATGCATAAGTATCTGGAGTTTGCGTAGAGCATGTGAGGGACCTTTCAAAAGTGCTTTGAGGTACCCACGGTTTAGTTGCCACTAGAATTGACTGGCCTCATGTTGATCACGTCTATGTTGTATGTGTCTGTCAGATATTGTTTCAGCGACGCAAAAGAGGGAAGTGCTACAGGAGAGAACGCAGAATTTATTACGAGTCAAGATACAATGTTCAGGTACAACCTAACAAATTCTTTCTGGTTTATATGCTCGCATTTATGACATCATCATCATCGCCATCCGCTATTTCTTTATGGCTCTTAAAAAATACAACCTAAGACTTCTTTACGCTCGCTGTGATTTTGAATTTTAGATGGAAACTAGATGAAATGAACATTGAGTTACTCTTAATGCTTAAATAATTGTCTCTTCTTAAGATATTTCTGTAAGCTTAATTCAAAATTAAAATAAACTCATTCGCACTTTCATCTTTTGATGGTCATGATCATTGATTTTGTATTATAGTAGTGGCCTTTGAATAGACAAGTCCCGATACACACAATCGCTTACCGATAAACTTCCGCGTTGCCACATTCAGAGTATACAATATTTATATATCCTGTAAGGAAAATTACATAATAGTACATAATAGTTACATAATATATATATGTATATTTGCAATATTATAGGGACGGAATGGCAAAGAAAGGAAAACGTAAAGTGGGAATAAGTGTGAACCATCCAACAGTACGTTCATTGTGTTTCTGTTTGTTTTGTACCAAATTATGGCGTCGTAGTTAAATTCATAAAGATGTTTCATTTATTTCTTGTTATATTCGATATTTTTATTGTCTTCTTCCATTTATATTCTATCACTCAGTCTGTAGGCCCTAATCAGTTTTTAGTGTAGCAACTCTGCATGAAATGCTATGATTTATTGACAGTAGCCTATCTGTGGGGTCTCATAATATTTAGCCTATTAAAACTTGCGATTTTTACTCGCTTCATCTACCACGTCATACTTTGCTGGCTATTTTTGTGCAAACCTATCTCGTCTAGCAGCGAAAATTCCACCTGTAACCACTGTTTAAACTATTATCTTTTACATCATAAGACCGTTATGGCTATTAAGGGTCTTTCAGCATGGATCACAAGACTAAAGATATGGAGGCATTGGTGTTTTTGTTTCTGGCTAGGTAAGGGCTTACAGTAGTGGGCCTACTATAAAAAATATTGACTTGCGAATATGCATGTCATAACTTCTTAACCGTATGACTTTGCAAGTTTCACGTTTGCTGGTTTTTTGTATTTATCGACTCCGTATATTCATAACATCTAATTTGTTTATCTCTTTTTGGAAAATTATCTCCAAATTTGAAAAACTCTCTCTAAAATCAAGTGTCTTTTGTTCTGCAGACTTCTTCGACCGTCTGACAAATAGGGCCTAGAGATGTAAACGAAGAACACAGGCTCACTGGATGTTCGAAATGTTAGGCTATTTGTACATAACATGGCTTAATATACCAAAGCTTCCAAACTTCAGGAATTTATGGAGTTCAGTTATTATTAGTGTTTTTGTTAGACTAAGTATTAGCGTGCATAATCCTACTTCTTGGATGCATGCAGAGCTGCAGCAGCAATTCTGTCCGTCCACGGTTAGCGCATTGCTGAACTGCATTTTGCTTAACGAACAATTAATCGCGGAAAAACATCCACGTTGTATGTTCTCCAGTTGGTTTTCATGGTGAGGCAAACGTCTATTTTTGGAGATTAAAATTAGTTTGAGCGTATTTTCAATGCACAATTAGAAACTGGCAATAAGCAAGTTAGTGTCGCTTATTGTTTACTGTTCAGTTTGTTTACGTGTTTTCTTGAAACTTTCATTCTCTGATTATGGATTGTGCACGTTTCATGCGAAATGTTTTTTAAAATATTCTCTTGTGTAAACTCATTGTCTATTTACGTGTTTGAGGCATGAAAGTCAGAAAAATTGTTTCGTATCGACCTATTTTAGATGGAGTCTGATTGCCATTTTGATATTTGTAGGCCCTTTATCTAGACATGCGATGTAATGTGAAATCGAACATTTGTATAGACATCTAGTATTACACGCTTTAAGTAGCCTACCCCACTAAGCGCTTCTTGTCAACTTCAATTAGAAGAAAAAGTTCATCCGTTTGACTGTGTGATGCAGTGGATTTATAATTTGTGCAATAGAATTATCTATTATTACTTCCATTCAAGCAAGACCTTATGATCGCATTTGGCTTTCTTTCATCAAATTATTGGTGTGAGGGCCAACCGACTCACCTACCACGATCTCATGACTGGATGAACTCATTGAATACGATAAATAGAGTGGTTCCAGCATCATGCCTCATATCCTATAGAAACTTTGGATACATCTCGTCCAACCCTGAAGTTGTGTGTTCCTTAAGACTACCCAATAGCTTCATCACCATCCCTTTCGTGTAACCTTATACACGTCTGTCAGCATCTGGTCATCACCATCCTCGAACATTCTTATTGAATGTATGTTTTCCGTAGTTACGTTCATGAGAACTGATCCAAAGTTATTGTTGCCGATCCCGGCGGGTTCTCCTTCGTCTTCACTTATAATCTCTCCATGGTGATGCAATGACAATTTTCACAAGTGTATCCGAGAGACGACATGTGTAAGGCATTATAATCATGCCCAAAAACTGAAGAGTTTCTCTAACGGTGCAAAAGAAAGTAGGGCAGCATTAACTTGTTGAAATAACTAACTTTTTATACTAAAAATATCAAAGATTTCTGCTCCAAGGAATTCTTAAATTATCGATTTTTCATTCATCATGTGTCGTAATGTAATTTGTTTTCATAGTGTAATTTGAAATTACAAATTACAAGCAAAAATGTATTTGAGTTGCAAATTACAAATTACATTGATTTTGGGCAGCAAATTTCAAATAAATCATTGCAATTGTAATTCAAATTACGTAATTTAAATTACTCAATCAAATAATTGCCCGTTCCTGCTTCCTAGCTTGGCGTAACTTGTAGTCTACTACTGTACTCTGGTTCAATCCTACTTCTCTTCAAAATCTTTTTATGTGAGCAGTTGAAGGAATATGCAACATAGAGAGAGGCTGAGGATGAGACGAAGCATCGGATTGCCATAAGCCACCTCGATGGATAGTTGATCATGGCCTACCACTCTGTGACTTTAAATAAATGAGATTAGTTCATAGTACAAATGAAATAATCTATCATTAGAACAATTGGGGTTGCTGTATCATATTGCTAAGCACAAGTAATAATAACTAATCACTAACTATGAACAGTGACAGTACTTTGAACTGCGTATATTTAAATAAAGTAACGGAGTTGTAAATATATGTAAATCGAGGTAACGGAGCTGTATTTCATTAAAATTATTGAAGATCTAGAATAAAATGTTAGGCCAAAGCTGTCAAATTTAAGCACTGCTCAATATTAAGTGTGCTTCAGCAGTTCCATAAAAACTTATCTGTAAATTATGGACTGTGTATTTTTAAGTAAAATGCCGAAGTTGTAAAGGTAAATGAAAAAAACGGAGTTGTATTTAAATTAAAATATTAAAAAATCATCTTTTTTATTCAATTATTTTTTTCTCAATTTGAGCGCTGTCGTGATAAACGCCCATCTAGCTTTGGCAGTCTTATGCTATTAAATCTGGATAGTACGTATAGGTGCTATTTGGGATAGTCGTCATTTAGAATCTGTTAGTTCGTTTCGATAAATCACCTAACCACCTGCCTCGTGTACTGTACACACGCCATATTGAAATACACAATGTGTCGAAATAGGCCTACCCAATGTATTAACAAATACATTGTATCACATTACTGCATTGTGCTGCCACTTAGATATCTACATTCACACTCACTGTACAAGGGTTAAGCCTTCTCATAAAGCAACTACGTAGCTACTAACCATTGATGGTTGTATATTTGTAACAGCCCTAAAAGACCATGATAATTAATGGCTGCGGCTGCCTCTGTGCATACAATCTCGTTCAGGTCACTGGGTAGCACGAGAAACCGAAAATGGCATACGACTAACGATAAATAACACGTAGGGTTGGACAATTAGGTGCCACGGCCTCCAGGCCTATTAAGGTCGCTTGCTCACTGAGCATCCTGAGTAGGATGTTCGTAAGCACGACTCTAAATTATGGCTTCTTAATTACCTAGAATCATGTGGGTAACAGGACAACGGAAAGGATAGCACTTGCAAAATGAAGATAATTAATAAAAAACAGACTTCATATTACAGCTTTGAAACTATTCAAATTCGATTTTCAGAGAAGTAGTTCAAGTCTGACGGACGCACATTCCTCACATTAAGGCGATAAAATGAGTCTCGCTTTGCTTACATTTGTTGCAGGTGAGTACCGTCGATCCGCCCTAACTCCATGTCATAAATTAAATAAAAATCATTGCAAAGACCACAAGAGTCGTTCGAGTAACTAGACCGACAATTTAATTGATTCCTATCATGGTTTTGGCTAAGTTTTATAACACATCTTTATAAGCTATCTTCAAATGCATTTGATTTTGCATAGCAAATCCATTTCGCAAACGAGATTTAGTAAGATTTGTACATTGGTTCGTTTCGAATCCTTTATTAGAATATTGTTGACGTGTTTATTTGTTTGATTGTCGTTTTGCACGTTGTATGTTACAAGGGCAAATATAAGATTAAACTGATTATTTCAGTTTATCTGTTTTTCAAATGCAGCACTGCATGCGCAGACAACACTCTGTCAACTGTTATCTTCTCCGATGAATACAATTGCAACGTTAGGACAAAGAGTGGAATTTGAATGCAGTACAAATCTTACAACCCCGCTCAGATGGGATTTTGCGGCGGTCGAACATCCTCGATATGAGTTCATCTACCTCAATGAAAAAATTCCACGCAATTCTTTATCAAGATATAAGGTCGACACATCCAAAAGCGGCCATTGGACTCTTGTCATCGAATCTGTAGATATGTCATACGCCGGAACATATCGATGCCTGACTACTCCAAATTACCCCATTGGAGAAACAGAAATGTCTGCTTCAGCCCAATTGGTCATCATAGGTTCACAATGCATAATATTATTCTGCGACTATCTATCGAACATAAGAAATTAGACATTCATTTTTTTAGTCGATAAAGCAAAAAAATATTGAATTGTGAATTGCATGATGTGAGGTCTTTTTCATGTTGTTGATTCAAAGCCCATACTAAGCACGTTAGGTCAGCAAACCTGAAAATGAGGCTTTCTCAGTTGGTCATGAACTATCCTATTACGATAGGCCCCTATACACGTTTCAATCTGGCCTACCCTTCTGATGTGATATTTATTCCCAATTTCTTCACAATAATCAAAATTAGAAGGAGCAATATGTTTTCCTCTTTGGTTTATACGTAATAAGTATTTGTAAAACAATATAATGAGGAAATGGAAATGATGCGTGCATTCTATTACAAAATGAAACAACTCGTTTCAGACTCTGAACCAGCTTGCGACACCAACACCTCGATCGGTGGCCTCGTGGAAGGAGATTACATTCAAATGCAATGCACATTCAACAATAATTGGAACTGGATTCCTGTCATGGAGTGGACCAGAAACGACGGAAAAACTGCTAAAGAGAACATTCAGCACACCTATGAGTCGAGAAAAGTAATATCAGCGCTTGTGACACAAGTGGCTTCGAGTGACAACGGTGTCACTTTCACATGCAAATCGAGTTTAAGACCAAACACAAAAATATATTATGCCAAAGTAGGCGAAACACGGGCTACTAACATTGCTCATTATCAGTACATGTGGAATTTTACGACAAATATATTGTGTGAGTTGGAATGTACACTGATTTATCATGCATGATGGACATAAACTAGGTTTCCTCAGGCTACGTTCTCTGCCCTCTCTTGTTTATCCAATATACACTGGCACTCCATCTCTTTTTCCGATCTGTGATGCGAGAAAATTGGTCAGGCTGATAGTACTTGAAGTATTTAAGTTTGAAGAATGAAATGCTAAATACTAGATCAACACATTTGAGATAATTGTAAGGTGCTGTGAAGTTGATAGACGATTATTTTCCTTTGAATTTCATCACTTTGTCTCAAAGTTTGAACATGATATTGCATAGCCATTGCAAAATCATTTACGTTGTATCGTAAAACAAGAACGATTATGTTCGCCAGAATTCAAAGTGTCCTTTTTATACTTTTGCTTAGATGCACCTAGGAATCAGACGATAATGTTGATTGACAAAGCATTGTATGTTGGAAGTCGCATTCGATGTTTCGCCAATGGAAATCCAGCTCCAAGCTACGAATGGGAGATCATCGGAAGGAACTTATCATTGACCAAAGGTTGCGTTGTGGTAATCAGTGAGTCTATGGTGTCCGATGAAGAACAAACGTTGCGATGCATAGCAACGAATTCTCTGGCTGGTAAAATAAGAAAGAGTGAAACAACATTCACCTTTAATCTCACAGGTAGGAATTCTACACACTCGCGTCTCTCATATTTGGACGCTTGACGAAAAGATTTTATAAAGGAAATAGACCCAATAATAGATATGCGTATAGCATCCTTTTCGTGTTTCCCTCTATATGATGTCGTCCCCAAGTTCAACGTTTGATAAGTTGTGCTAGAATGCATAATTTTATCAATGCTCCTTTTTATATGAAACATCTTGAAGTATAATGGTACAATTTGAGCAGTTTTACTTTTCATCTTAAATGCTTGAAACAATAATTATAGAGTCCTACATATCGTGTTATTATTGTGTTATGCAGTGTTACATTTCATATGAAACGTTTATAACGGTCTTCGAATCACCAAGTAGTTGTCATCTGTACCATATGGGTAGGTCTACATCTCTAAACTAATGAAACACGAATCGTTGGCGATTTGTGCTTAATTAGTTTCTCATTGCTTGAAGCAATTACATTCATATAGCCCAAAATCCATTTCAATGGTCATTTTCTCTAATCACACCCTTGTAAGTGTTAATAACCGTTTTACTGTGTTGACAGGTCCCTTCTATAAGCGGCAAAAAAATTTAAGAGTCTTCAAATATCCACTTGCCGTTACATGTAAGTCCCAAAAGAGTTGTATTATAAGTTCCTATACCTACTGTAGACCAAATACGAAAGACGACAGAAACGTTTGTTTGGCATATGTGCTTTTCTGCAGATGGAACAGGCTATACAGCAAGTACTGAAATGCATGATGGAAAACTAAACCTGCGTCTGATTATAATCGGGATCATCGTTTGTTCTCTGATATTTTGTCTAGTCATAACTATGATAATCTACAAAACACGTCGAAAAGGTGAGATGTCAAGTGGTTAATTTTGATTATAGCATAAAGTAGTATGACCGTCGATAAATACAATAATATTACTGACTTCAATGCAGGTCTACGTTTGAAATCGCCTGTTATCTGACTTTCTTTCTAAGTTGGCATATTTTCAAAAGCTAATCATTATTAGGCCGATATAATTTTGTGTCCTTGTGTGAGCTGCACAGAACATTGAATCTGTTAATCTAATAAATCTGACACCTTCGTGACCTAGTTTCAATCGCATTCGCAGTAATTACTTAATCAGGGTCGCCCTAAGCGTTCAAATAAACTTAGACATGAATTTCCTTTTAAGTGAAAGGAAAAATAATTGCTAACTTGACAGTCCATCCCGTAAATTACACGATTATTATGATTGTCATACGATGAGATTTAAGTTGCACTCTCGAGCTTAATGATAATATACAGTAGGAATTTATAACCCTCGTGTCAGCTCAAGTTATACATTAAGATACGGCTAATGCATTTTTAAAGGAAGACTTGAAGGAATGAAGGAACACGTCAAAACGTACCTTTATTCCATGCCATGGCCTATGTGGGCTTTCAGTGATTCGTTTAATCATCTTAAATTATTGTCCTTGAAAATACAGTTTTTGCCAGTTCGAAGATTTAAGCTTAACAACAACAACAACGTGTTTTTATACAGGTAAAATTTGCAGCTGCAACATAAACTGCCCGCAAACTAACTCTTAATAATTAAAAAGCATAGTTCATATGTCTTTAGAACACATTCGATTGGTACCCATGAATAGTTAAATAATACCGGGTAGTACGTCACGATGCCTGTATCTTGTGTGAATTGACCTTTTATAGGAAATCCAGAGAATCAGAAAAGCTCTGACGAAGCATCGATTCAAGAACACGATTACGAAATGGTGGATGAATTGAATGTGAAGTCTACAGACTTTGGAAATCCATCCATGAACAGAAGGACACTCGAAGAAGCGAGGATCGAACAATATTCGCCCGATAACATGAACTGTGGAGGTTACGCTTCTCTGAAGCGTAGCCCGTCTGCTACATTCGTACAGCCAGCGGTGTACGCCCATCTACAACTATACGCCAACCTAAATATCAACGAAAATTAAACTGTTGGCCTAATCAACAAAACAGCAATGGAGTTTTTTCTCTTAAAAGTCACTTTTTGAGTTGTTGAAATTCTAAACGCTTGCTATGGCTTACTATTTAAAGGCTCATGTAACTTCTTTAACAACTGTAATAACCTCGATTCTGCTCTCAATTCAACCTCGACTCTTCCACGATCCGCAGAAATTTTTTATGCGACATATTGAGACTAAGAATATTCAGTTATACATTAGTTTAAATGGACATTTGGATATCAATCTTTTAAATATGTTGTTCTTGATCTTAGAATAAAGATGGTGGTCTTCCTTCTTGAACCTCTTCACTAATACGGAATTTTTCTATAATTGGTTCACTATCGTAGTTATCAAGTCTTTAGAAAATCAAGATACCCTACGAGTTGGCTGCGAGATCAATCCAAGGGTATTTTGCTACTTAACCTGGGGAATCTAAGCTATAAAATAATTATGTCTTCACTCTGAATGATCATTGGTCACACAGTGCCTCAGGTAGAACCACGGCATTCATCTAGAATGAGCGATCTTTGTCTCTATGGGCTCAGGCCTATGTAAATTGGGTATGTCATGTGGTAAATCCAAGCGTCACATCGCTAGTGCAAAACCACCGGGCAAGGTCAAACAAAAATGGTACCTTCCTGGGTACCATGGGTCAAGGACCTGTTGAGTAGATACCTGTCGTCTGCGTGTAAGTGTTGTTCAACAGATGATGCCTTGATTTGTAGGCTAAACTGAATCTGGTAGTGAGGAGAATGAACAGAGGGCTCGACAGCGTTCGCTTAGTTTAGATATGAAAGACGGGTTGGAGTCAGGTCGGAAGTTAGAAAATATGTCTTTAGCGAGCGATGGTTTCTTGAGATGTGAACTAACTAAAGTATGTTTGAGGCGATAGGAGAGTTGCAAGTAGATAAATACCGGTTGATAATTTTGGTAGTGATGAGAACATGAAGTGATGCGCAGCATAATTGTGGCAAGGTGGTAGCTATTGTTTGTCAATAGGCCTAACTTCAAATTGCGTAAACGTAAACTTCACAATTTCAGGTTCTCTCTCAGACATTTTTCCACTTTAATACAATTGAATCAATTTCAGTATCATGTGACTCGCGTGTTAACCAGAATTACCGTTTCTCGTGAATTCCATTTTCAGTTTCTAGCGCAAAATTTTAATACAGCTAACGCGAAACTTATCGAGACCGCTTGTTCAAGACGGAGCAAGACTTTCACTTCAAGACAGTCTCTAAAAATTCGAGACACTACCTCGAGACCGAGACCAAGACCGAGACAGCAGGCTTCCGAGACAGATTCCGAGACACTAAAAAACTGTCTCGAGACGTCTCGAGACCGAGACACTGTCTCGAGACCATACAACTCTGGAATAGGCCTAATTTCAACATAGAGACTGAATTATTTCACAAAAACTCTTCATCGAGCAGTGGTTAAATTCAGCCGGATCTGAGATCAGGAACCTTGGATTTGAGATCCACCGCCTCAACCATGAGATCTGCCAATTAAATACAAGTTTTCTTTCAAAACTCAAACATGCGATCCATGTTTCAGACATTTTGTAATTATTAAAACAGAAAGCAACGATTATAACTGTTATAGATCGCCACTTAGACTGACTTTGGGCTCAAGTTGCAATTTTTTAGATATGTGGAGATCTGGCACCTCTGGGTGAGAAATTTAACATCTCTAATCGCTCATCGGGTGATATATTTTTGCAATAGGCCTACTGACATATTTGGCCACATTATAACCACTATAGCAGTGGTTATCCTATTTGTCACTCTCTCATTAGAATGGCACGGAAGATTAATTTCTTTCGTATTACTGCAGTATTTACAGGTAAGTAAATTTTTATACTTTCGAGTGACTAAATCTAACTAAGATGATCGTTTGGCACAAATTCATTTGGTTTTCAACCAAATGAATTTTATGCAATAAAATTTTGTCAGATCATTTCTAAAACATTACAGAGATGCTGCAATACCGGAGGTTCTAGAAAGTTATTCTTTATGTAAATTCTGTTATTATGACAAAAAATAGACAACAATTCCAGAGGTTCCAGCCAATTATGTCTAGTTATTTTGAATACAAGTTATGTTTAAATTGCTGGTGAAAATAATCGTTGTTAGCTTCATTATAGTTTCTTTGCTTAAAGTACGTTGCGTTAGCCTTTTGAAGAATGTACCCAGTGCGTGAAGCCTATATCGTGGCCTTAATAGCTAAGCTGTGCAGTGATTTTTGTTACACAGTCTCATGGATTACCAGAACGCATGGTAGCATATTAACTGTTCCAGCGAACACTGTTGCTAAGTTGGGGGACAGAGTTGAATTCGAATGCAGCACAAACGAATCGAGTCAGGAAGCAAGTCCACTTGAATGGATGTTCATCTCGGCTACTTCTAAAACCAATTCTCTCAGTCTCTAACTCTGGTCACATTGCTCTAAGTTTGAATTCAAAATATGCAGTTCAGAATACCACACCAGGAAGGTACTATCTGATTATGAACTCCGTTGATCTCTCTTTCGGCGGAACGTATACTTGCAGCGAGTCCGAAGAGGAGTCACACAATTTTTCAGCTCAACTTATAGTCATCGGTATCGTACTGTTATTATTTTCATCTACTCTTCTTACTAACTGGGCAGTTTGCTATCCGGATTTAATATAAGTACTCAAAGCCTGTGCCTGGTCTGCAAGTTTATACCTATGAATTTACGGCATGAATGAATTGTTGTATTCATTTGAGTAACCTGGTAAAATATTTCAGCCTTTGATCCTGTCTGCAGTACTAATATGAGCGAGGTAATCATGGAAGGTGATTACATTCGAATGGGGTGCACAGTCAACTAAAGTGGGAACTGGATTCCAGCAATGGAGTGGACCACAAGAAATGGAGAAAATGCTGAGACCAATATCAACTCGACCACAGTAACATCGACGATAACAACACAGGTACATTCAATTAACAAAGGAGTTTTGTTCACGTGTAAAACAAGCTTCACGCTCGTTACGACTAAAACTATTATGACTCAAAGACCTTGCGAATCTCTCGCAAATAATACTCCTCAGTATTACCACTTTTGGAATTACTCAGCATATATTTCAGGTAAGTGATAACATAATGATACATAAACAAGTGAGCATCCGTTGTTTTCAGCTTTTTAAACAACGATGTCTTTAAAGACTGCTTGTGTGCAGTAAATATACTGGCTATTATGTTTTGTCCTTCTACGATACTTTACAATGTTTCGTAAATTGTCATTGAGTTCTTGAGAAGAAAGCAATGTCATAATGATTAAGCATAACGAACAGCACGTTTTAAATAAAACATCTGTTGTAAGGTGTGTTCATATCCATCACGATGAGCTTGAACGTGAGCTTGAAATGCAAACATAACCTAAGCGTCATTGTAATGTCCAGATTTCTCAAACCACAACTAGACGGCCGTTTATAACAGTTGCTATCATTTGTAGGCCTAATGTTATAAATGTCTACCATTTGTAGTTTCACAGATCTTCGTGTCGCTTGTGACAGCAACAGTAACTGTGATTATTATTATTATCAATTGTGTGAGTGTTATAAAAACCTATAATATTATTCGGAAGGTAACTTCGAGGTGACTGACTGTCTTTTCCTGTGATTTGCTAAATGTAAATAATATTAATGCCCAGTTTCCATTAAAGGTAGCATCGATTTTCTACCCAGGTCAAATACTACATATTTTTTCTTCGGCTTTTGCGTGCCATCCACTGCTACCTTGAGCAATAGACACCGCAAAGATTGAAGATAATAGTGACTCTAGTGAACTAGTGTAGCTACTGATCTTCATTGTCTATGCATGAGCAAGTTGCATTATTATTTTTCGACAGTTGATAGTGACCACCGTGATAATCACAGAACAGATCTGAATATTGGTTTAGCCGTGGTCGTCGTTATAAGTGTTGGTGCCGTGATTCTTTTCATAGCGATTACCATGATCACATGCAAATTGCGGAAAAGAGGTGGGCCTAAGTTTTCACCATTCACTTAAGTTCTACGAATCTACATGTATGTAAGGTCGGAGCTTCGCTTATCGCCTCTGACTAGACAAACCGGGTTTCATAAATCATTATGGACTTAATTCTGGGAGCACTCCTCAGTAGGTTTCTTGAAGTGGGACCACATAGGCCTAAGTGCCCAAAGAGAGTGAATGAATGAATGAATTCCAGCAAATGTGAAGTGCAAATGTCTAGTTTAGTGTGATCTACTGCTGCCAGTTGATTGAACTTTGAGGTTAAGCAAAGGAAGAATTCTGCGAAAATCACTGAAATGCAATAAACTAGATCAGAAAAGATGGCTGATGTGATCGTAGAAACTCCATGTTTTGAGCATTTGCCACGCGCGAAACCCTGGACGATGGCGCTATATAAAAGTCATCGACCGACAGCAGAGGCGTGGGAGGACTACGAATGAAGTTGTCAACTTCAGATAACCCTGATAGCATGAGGTAATGATGGGCCTTCGTCTCACGGCAACCGGGCTTGGATCTCCGCTTGAGACCTTTGCTCAATCGTCGTGACATGACGCAAAGTTCGTGAATTAGTTTTGTGCCATACGTTTAGTTTCTGAGTAACGCACTATACATTTAAAAAATACAAGAAATAGGATACGACAGATTATACCTAGGAGTCACGTTTGGACAGGGTCATCAACTCCAGCTGTATAGGCACCATAGGCTAATAATAGCCTGGAAAAGTCAATATAATTATAGTTGACACTGACCGAAATTATGCAATAGCTTGCGAAAACTTTCCATTTAGGACTTTATGCGAAACAAATATACAAGCTATCATATGGGAAGAAAATTATTTTAAACTCGAAACTTCTAATTTCCGTCATGGTGAAATAGCTCACATGTGAAGATAATGGTTATATTCCCTAATATTTCTTAATCTAACAAAAATAGGCAATGCATGCATGACTGGCCAACATGTTAGGCCTACATCACAGATAGCTTACACACATCCACGCATGCATTTATTGATTACTTCAATGTGGACCGTAGCCTATTTTAGGGTTAGTGTTACATGTTACAGGGCTTAAAATCATTGTGTTGCTAAGTAATTACTAGGCTTAGCCTACTTATTATATTTTCCAAATCGATTTTGGCAGTCGTCACTCTACCCTTTCGGCGCAGCTTAGCCCATAGACTCTGAACATACATGCCATCTGTCAGCTGTTGACGGGAATCCGTTGGCCTGGTTCCACACTTATGCTTGGGCCAGCCATTAACGACTCTTATAGATTACTATGCATATTTTTAATAATTGTTCTAACATTCATTGACGACACTTAACATCATGTAGTCTAGCGCAGAAAGCGCCTGTGAATAGATATCTGAAGAGGCGCTATATCAAGTTCATTGATTCCTTGATTAATTAGTATGCTTGATATTATTTTCAAAGGTTCCGAAGCGGTGTTTCTCTCATTTCCAAGAAATAAAGTGGCATTGACAAATGAAGACGTCGAATTTCTATGCAGTACAGGCTCGACTGAGCCTCTGAGGTGGTACGTTTTATATGCGGGAACAAAGGAGAACGTCCCACTTTACATTCAGGGAGAGCTAACTACATTTGACAGGATTGACAACGGAATCCGTGGACAGTACAACCTAATAATCAAATCCGTTGATATTTCTTTTTGCCGGAAAGTACGAATGTTCCGATGCATTTTCTGGACCAGTGGTCAAAGCAGAACTTGGAGTAATTGATAAGACTGAATCTGCCCCTTTGTCGTATTAGTAACCTACTCATTTACAGGTGAGAAGAATTGCTGTTTTGATGAACTTTTGAATGCCCGAACATCGGATAAAAGAAATTTCAGTAATATTATGTTAACGCACTTCCATAGTGAGATCCTCAGCGCTTTAAAACACATTGTACGCATAGGCCCCTTGTAATTCTAACATAACGTAACATAGCATTTTATTGTTCCCAAAACATGATTATATTTCATATTAATACTACAATTGGGCTACAAGAGGGGACCTAAAGGAATCAACGTCCCGCTGGGCAGGTCTGCCTATGTACCAATATAATTAAATAGAGGTAGATACATGTAACATGCCAAATTAGGAATTGTTAACATTTCAATTGTAGTGTCAGCATAATTAACATTTTAATGCCATACATTTTAAACTAAAATGAACAGAGGAAAAGACATTATTATACATTTAGAGTTAGAAGATGAGCACGCAAGAGTTTTTAAAATGCAGGAGATGAGAAACGCCTAGGATGACAGAAGGAAGATTGTTCCAAACTGTGGGACCAGTTATCTTGTTATAGAATTTGCGAGTGTTAGTGTGAGGAAAGGTCGTTCTATAATTGGAGGTTGTCCTAGTACTGTAAGAGTAAATGGCCGATCCAGTGTTAAAATGTCCTCTAAAGGTGTGAGGTAACAAGTCATGTTTATAGCGAAACATATAATTACCATTTGCACGTCTGAACCATTTAGATATTACCTATCGTAATACCTTTGAAATGTTCTTTTATTAGTTTACCACATTTGCCAATAAGTCTTCACTACAGACTGGAGCAAAGCACAATTCTATAGCTCATTGCAGTTTTTCTACTTGTCCTTCTTTTAGAATTTTAAATTCTGACAAACGGACTTCTGCCTGGTTAACTCCCTAGAGTCTCGTAAAATGCGCAGAGTTTTCAAGACGAGTTTTAGAAATTTCGAGATTACGATTACGAATTGGCCGTACAGTATTAAAAAATACTGCATTGCTTGCATGCTTATAAGTGGCTCATATGGAAGACAAGTACCCAAAATATATGGTACTCCAATTTAGTCCATGTGGGTTCCATTGACTATTTATCCGCATGTTCATAATTATTAGCGTTGACTCTATTCTGCCTGCTCGACCTAAAACTTTTGTTCTTTTCAGCGGTGCTGGGGTCGTAATCGCCTCTGAGAAGTAACCTTGATCGAACGCTACGTAAATCTTTGTAATAGATGAAGGAATAAATGAATATATTATGTAGGCAATAAGTCTGGGCTAGTTAAGCTGAATGGAAATAATTGTAGATTTTCAACCGTTGTGTCGAACCAATGCAAGCGGTACAGGTAACGCAGTAGTGGAGAACGATTATCTACAGATGCAATGCATCCTGGTGTTTTCTGGCGAACTGAGGCTTACAAAGAGTTGGATCAGAAAAAGCACAGGAAGTGTCATGCGTGACATTTTTGATTATGGAAATCAATCTACAATCGTAATCAAGGTGAACTCCAGCGACAACGGCGAACTTTTTAAGCTCGTGGCTACTTTCACACAAGAAGATAATTCTCGTGAAATCGTCGTGAACTGGAATTACACCGTGCAGGTTTTGTGTAAGGAGGCTGTATTTTGATTTTACAGTGCAAACATGACTTAATATAAGCAGCGGAGATTAGAGGTGGCATAACCTATAACAACAGCAGATCGTTGGACATCCGGGAATGATAGGTAGACACAATATGATATATTCTATTATCGTATTCCTGTTTGGTAAAGATCATCCCGGAAACACTGCCTTAAAGCTTCACCTTCAGTCTTCAAAAACAGTTTCCGAAATTTGGTAACATAAAAATATCATCAACTTGTCTCAACATGCGTGATGCTTTTTTGATAAACCTCAAAACATTGAATTTAAGACTTTGACTTTCATGCGCAACTGCCTGGCGAGAATTGTCACATCTTGTCATTGCCGATCAAGGCCTTGTTCCTGTTATCGAAGAGCTTCAAGTCGATTTCGTTTGATTGAGAGTTCTCCTTATTTGGTGGAGTGCAGCACTATTGATGATTTTTTACGCTGCACTTTTCACATTTTAATTTGACCGCCCAGCCAGATGAATATTGCGTTTTAATGGCGTTAAGGAGAAGGTAATTAGAGGCCACAGCCAACAGGGAGGGCGTCCTTGTCATGAATCAGCTGCGATACAGCCGCAACAGCGCAGCCCCTCTGTGACGGCTGTACCACAGCTGTTGTGAGTACAAGCCTGCACAACACCAGGAGGGTTACCATAATTGCTCAGATGAAAGAGAGAACACAAAATGTTAATCGAATCCGATTACCATCCCTTAGCCGGCTCCCAGTGCTACGCCAATGATAGTGCTGTAGAAATAAAAGTAAAATCAAACCACATAAAATGTTGTTCTTATTGTAAGTGGTTTCAATTATAAACTTTAAAATTCGACATGGGGAAACTCAGAATAATCTCCTAGCCTTACCTACGCGTCATATAATACTAATGGAGAAAGAGAACAATATTGCGTGTGTGTCTCATAGGTTAATTCTTTGAATGTCACCGCAAAAAGTACGTGACATGCGTAGGAATATGAGTGAATGGACTAAATTATTGACTAGACAATGCTGTGTGGGATCACTGTTTCTGTATGTTACTCGAATAAACAATGTTCTTTTTGTCTTGGTCTCTGACTACTCCAGCCAGTCTTGTTTCTCCGAATGCAGCATCAATTGTGCTAACCACCGGCGTCGTAATTGCCATCATAGGCCTGTTTGTACTGGGAATCGGAGTGGCGCTGACAGTTAAAGCCTGCTCAAAAGGTTTGATTTCGCTGAGCCCAGTATTTTAACTTCAAAGTCAATCATTATGCTTAGACTCAAACAATGATGGGAAAAACCGAAATATTTACTATGAACTTTAACACTTCAATGGTGTGCACTGAAGAGGACCTAAAGAATTTCTGATAGACAACATTAAAATGCTGATTTATTTATTTATTCATTCATTTACTCAGAAGATTTATATAGCTCCCCTTCAATAGAATCTACGCAAGCGCGCTCCGGACCCGCTAAACAGGACATTACATAATATTGTCTGACATTTTGGAGACATTTTACCTAATTTAGTGGTCGAATCGAATGTGCAGCTTGAAGACACTAGAAGTCCTACTCTGCATCAAAATACACCCGATGAAACAAGAACCGATGACCATTCGGAAGAAAACGTCGCCAGTGAAGGCTACTCATCAAGCCAACGTGACCTCTCTGCCGCATTCGTGCCGCCATCGGTTTACACCAATTTGAAACTTTATGCTAACATAAGTTTAAGCGAAACCTAGCTTGATTAACTAAATTACCACACAAAACAATTTTAAGTCAGTCGTATAGCCAAAATACTACGAATGTCCTGCTTTTTCTTATGCTGTTTAGATATCATCGTATTCAGCAACATTTTAAACATCCTTGAGAAACGTTTTGTTGTGTGCTCTTTAACTTACTTGTAGCCCAATGTGCTTCATTCTGACTAGTTAATTTCGGTTTGTACAACCAATTTCAGAGTAAACATTTTAAAACGTTCCTTATGTCATATCACTGCTCAACACAACCATTTGCTATATTTTAGTGTTGCGATTATTGAAACTAGGAACCTTGCGTTGTGAAATATCATATGAGGATACAATATTATTTCATTTTCATTCAGTTTGTTTCGGTGTCATTTTCTGAGTCTTTAGCTCCATTGTCTCATCCACTGTTCGCGTTATTGAGTTAAAATCCTGAATCATTATATTCTGAATCTGGAAGCAATGAAGAATTATCGGCCGCGAACATTTGCCAAATCTCTGCTTATGCTCGTTTGAGATTTCTTGATGTATTGGCTCATTTGCTAAGCGAACATTAAAAATATGCAACATACTGTTTCGACAAAGTGCCTTTACTGATGGATAACTTTTATCCTACCCATAGAAAGCCTTTGCTATAAGCAAATCCCGAGTGGTAGAATTTACCATAGATGCAAAGTGGGCCCCTTTTTTCTAAACCTCGGCATTTGCGTGCGACCAGGCAGTCCTCTCTACCTCGCATGATCGCATTCTGATCTTTTCAGCAGCAGTTGGGGATCAACGTAGATCTACTCATGTTGAAGCCGAGTCTTTTACAGTGAGTTGCACAAATGGGTAAAACTTTTTGGAGTTGTCTCTATGTCTTAATTAGAATATGAACTCTGATTTCTCGTTGAATTGTACATAGGACTTCTCACTTGACGTGCCTACAATAAACTATGAGCGGATTTGATATTTAGTTTGACATTAATACATTTTTAGGTAGGCCTTATACTTTGCAGCACTGTTGTACTTCATACTCTGAGTATATGCACTGGATTGCCTATCTCAATTCTCAACCGCTCATGTGCCAGTCGTCACATCCTTGTGACCAGTATTGTCCGTGTTTTCATTGTTTTCGTTAGAGTCATACGGCCTTGGCATGGAATCTTTGACTTACATGTAACTCATTGCTAGCGACGTTCACATCGGTCATAGTTAGAAAATTTCCAACGTTTGCTGGTTTTATCTTTAGTAATTGGCTGTGAGGAATTCATCGTCACATGCTGATTGTGAAATTGGCTGTATAACCCTGTGAAAGTGCATCAAAAGTTCAACCCAATTATAAGAATTATTATTATATCGGCCAAAATGGGTGAAAGACTAATTTACTGTAGTGCAACGGCAGGTGGTCGCAAATGATATGATTGTGTGTTTATACTTATATATTTGTCCCAAGCCTTGGTAAGTGAAGTTTACCATTCTAGATGAACGACGCACATGCTGGTTGTAACCCTGTCCAAGGGTTACAACCAGCATGTGCACACAATTTAATATCCGCTTGACATGTGTCAACTTTCAAATGATCTATAGATCCTAACAGGATCTTATTCTCGTGACAGATATTGTCATTTTCACATAAAACGTCCCGCGACAGAAATTGTCATCATCGCGCAAAAGGTTTAATCGTGTCTTGATTATTTATATTTGGATGTAAGCATACATACACTAATGTATGTATGTATCTCGATTCTCAAACGCTCATGTGCCAGTCGTCACATCCTTGTGACCAGTATTGTCTGTGTTTTCAGTGTTTTCGTTAGAGTCATACGGCCTTGGCATGGAATCTTTGACTTACATGTAACTCATCGAATGTATGCATCCATTCATATATACATTTATTTATACATACATATAATGTATACATTAGCCTTCGATTGGTGGTTCGCGTATTTTAGATAGAACTGGATATGAACAGTTTTCTAGTGTTAGCTAGTTAAAACTCGCACCTGTTTTATTTGAATTCGCTGATATTACAACACCCGAGATTAATTCAAAACTCCGAAACTGCTACCATTCAGACACTGTCAGTCCCAAACCTGGATATAGGAAGAAGGCAACGCTATTGTTCTCTTTTTACAACCACCACTAAACGGCAACGTGCTGCAATTTTGAAAAAAAATTATAGGTTGTAAGCAGCGTGATGCATGATATCAGTAGGTTACACAGAGTCGGTGCAGTAATGTAGCTGATACATCTGACGCAACGTTAAGTCTATTTTCCGTTCCATCTCTGCCAATACTACACGTCGTCCACGCTATTGTCACGAATCTTCTCGATTACTGCTCTGCCTTTCATGCTGGTATCGCGTGCTACAGAATTGGGCAGCTGGAGAGGGTTCACCGGGCGCGCGCTTGACTGATAGGAGCGCCTCTCCCCTAGTGCATCGCATTTTGGATGTCTTTTCTGGTCTGGGGCTGGCTTTGCGGCACTGCAACAGACTCCTAAGATCTCTTAGGTGTCTTGATGTCCTGCTGCCATTAGTGGGGTCTATTTATTGTCTCGGTCCTACAATCGTACAAGCACGATACCTAGCTGCAGGGAAGAAATCAGAAATGTAATGTGCTGAGGTGTGAGTAACCAACGTAAAATATCTCGCATATAGGGGTCACGGGGCAATTCCTGGAGATGCCCCTACCAGGCGGGCACACGCCCGATGAACTCTCTCCAGCTGCCCAATCCTACAACGCGCAGTGTCAGCGTGTAGGGTTGAGCAGGAGTAAAGATAACACGTCACAAAATCGTGGACAAGAGCAGCTGCAAAACTAGCAGAGAGGGAATGGGAGACATCCCGAAGTTGACGCAACTGGTAAAAACAGCTGCGAGTTACGGAGTTAGCATGCTGGGCGAGGGAGTGTTATTGGTAAAGAATGACCCCAAGGTCACGCCCAGACGTAGCGAAAGTAAAAAAGGGAAAAACAGCAGAGAGTGCGCCTTAGTCAATCGTTGCCGGTTGTTGCTGAGTCTCAAGCCAGATAAATTCGGTTTGACAGGGGTCTCAGATTTCGGGTTGAGTCGATGGCTATTTACATGATTTGAACAAGGATGTAGATTGAGAGACAGTACCAAGTATAGGCCTATACATGTACATGTTGACCTGCGTCCCATCAGCATACATCTGACTTTGGAATCCACAGTTTGGATCCATGTTTCGGAAGTGCATTTGTATCGCGATACCTATTTTTATCCTGCCAGCAGTACTCGATACCAATACTTTTCTCACATAAATTTTTATGCGTTTCTCAAGAAATATGCGAAGTCAATCCTAACGCTTTGATAAATTTAGGCCTATATTCATGCAAACATGTATAATGTATAGCCTCTATCGGCCATATAAACCTTGGTGCGAATAGATGGAATATGTTATCGACCTAAAAGATAAATGACTGTAGTAGGCCTATGTCATTGTGCGTTCACTGGTAGAAGTGGCTTGCCTAATTAATTATAGAGTGCTTGCGAATTTAGTTGATCTTGAAAATGAATAGGACTGAGGATTGCCAGTGCGATATCAGAGCATTGTGTTCGAGCTGCGTGCCTGAAGGCTACTTGAAAGACATTCGGATTGGCCCAAGGACCAACATGCACAGGAATGGAAAATCCCCATGTTCTTTCGTGTCAACAGCTTTTGGGCGATATTAAGGGGCCGGAATTTTAGATCCTTTTAAGATAACATGCCGATTCCTCAATCTTTGGTCATGAAGCTAAAATTTACGAATAACTACCTGATATGCCAGAAATAAAACAAAAATGCAGTTAGAGGTTCAAAGCACCATATTTTCATATAGAAGCAACATTTAGATTGGGGCGACATCTGTGTTTAAGGGAAAAGCGTGTACACGGAACTTTGACGAATAACCATTCCTCTTATCTAGACTCTTTGTGATTGGCCTTGCGATTCCATGAGATATTTTCAATAATGATCTGTGCATGAATTATAATTTATGCCAAGATCGAATTCGGCAAGGATTTTGAAAAGTATTGGTATTGGTATCGCGATGCTTTTAATTAGGAAGTATTGGTATTGCTATTGCAATACTTTTTTCTAGTATTGTTAGCAGCCATGCATAAATCCTATGAAGAACGGTTTTCATTGCTCAATAAAGAACTCTACCATGTAAATGACTGGTTTTCTGTAAAAAAATTCTCTCCGAATGTCGGAAAAACTAACTATATTCTGTTCTGTTCCCGCCGCAAATTATCACCTACCATTCTGGATTCGATCTTAAGAAATAAGTTGCTCATCCCTAAGGTTTCTTCTGCAAAATTCTTAAGAATTCAAATAGACCAACATCTCATCTGGGACAGCCATATTGATAGCATAGGAACCAAAATTGCTATAAAATTATGCATTTTATCAAGAATAACCCATTTATTAGATAAGCAAGTTCGTTTGAACTTATATTATACGCTGATCCACCCTTATTTCTCCTAATGCACCTTAATTTGGACCTCTAATCATCCCACAAGATTGTCAAGACTGGTTATACTTCAAAACAGAGCACTACGTTTGGTAAATGCCTCGGGCTATTCTCTCTCGACTGACTTCATTTTAAAACAAACTAAGATTCTCAAAGTCAACCAAATAGTACCCTTTCAAACTGCCGAGCTAATGTTTAAACATCATACTAATCTACTTCCGTCTATCTTCTCCGAATACTTAACCCGCTCATCCCAAATTAATCCTTATGCTCTTCGAGCCCTCAACACCGATACATATAGGCCTACTTTTGCCCGCACGAACACTAGAAAATTATTTCCATTAAATACACCGGCCCAACAATCTGGAATAATCTGCCAATAACCCTCCGCCAAAAACCTAATATATGTGCATTTAAACAGAGTCTACGCACTTGTCTGATTGATGATTGCTAAATAATAGCGTCTAGCACCTCGCATTTAAATGTACATCTTTCTTTTTCTCTCTCTCCTATTGTCTACTTAGTTAACTAGTTAAGTCCTAAGCCCAATTATTTTATGTTATTATCCTAAACCAGCCGTCTGTACATGTTATAATTAAATGGGTAACCCGATTAGCGGGACAATTTGTCCCTTTATAATTGTATATGAGTATGTTTGTGTAGATACATGTAGGCTTAGGTATGTGTATTCCTAGAGTGGTCCAAAACAGTGTCAGATTTCAGCTGTCCACAAGGCCTGCTTTGTTCCTTATCACTATAATAACAATCATGCCAGATTTGGCTGAAAACAAGCAATATTTAGAGGTCAATCTAATTGAGAGTTTTTATGCTATGTCAAGAAAAATCGAAATATTGCTTTGCAGTGCTTAATCTACGTGATCTTGTGATCTATGACATAAGCTGCTTCTGTTCCTCGTCCTCTGTAAGTGCGTCGTTGTACTTTTATATGAGATTGATTCTCCTTTCAGTTCCGTCATTCACCTCTGTCATGCGTGCAGCCAGTATGCAGAATTTAATCAGAACCGAACCATCTCTCCGCTGTTCTGGTGGTTTCTTTGAGCCTTGTCTTTGCCTTCTGTCGTTAAGGCATCAAAGAAATATGTTGTTCGTTCTGTCTCCAGATACTTCAGTTGCAGCTGTTGAGATTCACTTGTCAACTGCACATGTCGATGGGTGTTTGATATTGCTGGTCGTTGCAGATTTTGTACCATTGTTCCTTTTATTTCTACTGAGAGTTTGTCATCAAAAATGGCTTTGCCCACCGTATGTTCGGACAGAAACCAGAGGTGCCTTGAAAATGCAGCATGTGGTTTGCTGGCAACAGCCTGATATGGGTAGGCTTTCAGAGTTGATTAAAATTCTATGACATCAAGGGGCTTTCGAATTCCACGGGGTACTTCTTACCATTGTTTCACAAAAGGAAGATTGACAAACATAGCCAAATCTACGCTATTCTTCAATTTGCCATCAGTCAACTTGAACTGGGTTTTAAAATGAATGTTTTCAGTGCATAAATGGGTTTGCCATTCATCTGGCATAATGGGTTGGACCTGGCGCTCGAATTGACTCACTGCCTTTGTGTCCACCAAGGAACCAGAAGTTCCTGATAATCGTCTCTTAGTTGCTGGGTTTCAAGAACCCATAGTAAATAACGGAGGATTTCCTGTGGCAATTTGTTCAAGAATGAATCCTGAAATAGTTCATCAGTTACTGCAAAATAAGCATCTTGGTTAACTGACGGTCATTGTTTCTTAAATCGCTTGAATAGCGCGGTTGATGAATCTTCGGTTGGACCAAGCAGAGACAATAAAACATTTGAAAGACGACTTCTATGGCGCGATGATGACATGCAATCGAGACTATTTAATTTATCAGAGCGTTAAAATTCTAACGCGTGTGCCTTTATAAAGCCCTGTGTTACAGCATGTTGTTTCAAACACAAGGCCATTGATCTGTAAAGTCAGATTCCATTTCTATTCAATTGTTTCAATACAGGCCCTGACCTCTAAGATTCACTTGTACTTCTCTTCATTTTTGGAACTGCCAACAGTTTTCCTGTCCATTTCCAGTGACAATAACAACTATGCAGTCAATACCTGTTTGTAATCCATCAATGTTGGGCAACATTTTTTCCATTCCAGTGCAGCTATAATGGCCAAAACACATTAACAGTTTAGTGCACAAGTAAAAAATGATGTTGTCTAAATGTTGCTCAATCAGGCTGAAATTTAATAGGACGACTATCTATCCAAAATAAACAAAGATAAGCCTTGAGGAGGTTGGATTCTACAAACTTCATTTTCTCCATGTTTGTGGATGTATAGATATAGGCCTATATGTGGAAATACATGTATACTTATATAGGTATCATCGTAAGGTATTTCACAAATACATGGTGTAAAATAAAGTTGAACGTAGTCATCAGGGCATCCTCTCTTCAAAAGACAATACAAGTCACATGGCCAAGTCCAACGAAGTCCAGGATCAACACACATATAGGTCACAGAATTAATGAAAACCCTCGACAGTCCAAATACGTAATTATAATTATATACATCTATTAAATATGGCTCGACAGGACAACTACATTCGTTACTCAAAAGGATGAAACAATTAATTGTCTGACTCCACTTAGTAGGCCTACATTCGGATTAATCACAAGATAGACTTGCAAACAAACGTATAGGCCTACATGATATAATGCAGTAAAACTGTGGCCCAAATATTAACATATTAAACATACATACAAACAGAATATATATGCATGCATATCATACGAGGCATACATTCAGGCACGCGTAAATTGCATCGCTTGAAAGCCTCTGAGTAGTCAATCTGTGAGAGGCGCTATTTAAATCTATGAATACAATACAAAACATTTGTGAGGTCAGAAGTCAAAACCCGTCGTTTGTCGGCTGCCAGTTATTGAGATAAAGGCTGAAATATTCGAGAGAAGTTTAAAACACAGAAAATTATTTTATGGTATAGGTCTATTATTGTTACAAACAAATATGTCTTTTTTCAATATCTGAATTAAAAAATGTTGAACTCAAATATTTAGTTGGAGAAAAATTACTTTTAATGCATGTGGTGTCAAGATTTGCATTGCTAAATATGGATGTTTTCAGAGGTGAACGATCTAGATTTCATTCGCATACCTGCAAAAATTTGCAAAGTAGCAACCAGATTTTGATGCCTGGTGCTTCATTTCATACAGAATATAGCACTTTGTTGAGTAACAAAATTCTGGAGCATTCGGGTAATGCTTGCTAGGAACTTTGATGACACAAATATTCTGAAACTTTGACTTCAAATTTCGCTCAGTTTTCACGATTTTACTAATGAGAGAATCAAACGAGTATATCTTAAGTTAGACTAAAGTTATTTTGTTTCTGTAAAAAGTATTTGGAAGCACATGCACTGCAGAATATGATTTAACAAAAAAAGTCAAAAACAACAAGTGATGGGTTTTGATCCGTGGCCTCACATTAGCTGGAACTGTACTGTTACCGATACACATGCAATGCTGCATACACGCAAACATCTATGTATGCATCTATGTAGGCTCTATACGATATACCGTAAATATTCATGTTTTCATGGAGTGACGTGTGTCCGGTTCTGTATCGATAGTCCGAAGGTTCGATAGTTCAAAGGTTCGATAGTTCAAAGGTTTGATAATCCGAAAAAAAAATTTCTAGTCCGGGTTTTCTTCGGATTATAGAACCTTCGGACTATCGAACCTTCAGACCATCGAATCTTCGGACTATCGAACTCTAGGCACTCTTGAGCTTATACTGATCTTCGGACTATCGAACCTTCGGACTATTGAACCTTCGGACTATCGAACCTTCGGATTATCGAACCTTTGGATTATCGAGCGGACACTGTGTGGGTTTGGCGTGTCCTCTATGCCCCATGCTCCTTATTCAACTAACTGATCGGGTGATTTTTTAACCGTGGGTGCTACGCCATTTATGATCCTCGTGCAAGGACTATGCTATCCAATAGCTATTCCCATTTGACGATACTGCAAATGAAAATAATCCTGACTCATTTAATTCGGTTTGTACAAGCTAGCCAATAAGGAGAGCATTAAATGGGTTCTTTACAGCAGCACGCTGCGATGAGTTAACAGTAGGCCTAAGTGTGATCGTGCGACGCCGTAATAGGCCCTTATATACCGTGGTCTTCGGCCCGATGCTTTGTAACCGGGAAGGGCGCCGGTGATTCCCTCCAAAATTTGAAATTTCGAAAACAAAAAAACGGGAAGCAGACCACCGAATAGATCGGAATAGATCTACTGAATGCATCGACTAAAAATATGCATAGGATGTCGTAGGCCTATTTTCCTATTGTTTCGCTTCATCGGATATTCGAATTTAAAAGGTAAGATGCAATAGCTTCGTGTCCTTATCACACATACTTAATACGTTACAAAATAAATGCATCGAATTAGGAAATTTCATAGCTGGATACGAGTGTAGGCTATATATATTTTCACTCTGCATATGTAGGTATGTAAACCGATATGTATACGTTAAATAAATAATAATTACTGTTATTAATTGAAGAATATTGTGCTCAATATGTATTTATGCACAATGTAGGCCTATATACATATAACATAACATATATATATACATACATATATATATATTATAATCGATACCAAGTGAGTCTACCTTTTTCTTTTCTTGTAACATCTTGACCTATAAGTAGGCAACTCCGCAACTCTGGCATACTATCCCAATTAGGAAGTTCCAGTGCCATTGTGCCAGTCCCAAGCCGGGTTAATAAGGAGGAGGGAACCCGCTGTAGTTCCATCAGAGGTCTAATTTTGACAGTAGCCGAGAACATAGATGATACAGTGTTCCATGGAATCGCCAAAACCTGTTGAAGTCGCAGTTCTTGAATTTCGGAGCCTTGCATGACCGCGCTGATGGTGTTTTTGCCCGCATGGTAGGACACCATACCTGTCATACATACCAGTGTATGTGACGTAGATTCCTTTGAATTGACGTTTTGTTGGTGAACTTTTCAACATGTTTTATTATGTTACCAGGTCTTCTCTGATTTCAGAGGGAGGTTAATTGTGCCATTGTTTAACAACGTAGTGCAACTTGTTGTACTCGTTTTTAACTAAACCTAGGCGTATATATATAAAACCATACCCATGAACATATTGTTTATATGTTCATTTAAAATGAGGTCAGTCGAGAGATAATAGCCCCTAGACATTTACCAAACGTAGTGCTCTGTTCTGAAGTATAACCAGTCTTGACAATCTTGTGGGATGATTAGAGGTCCAAATTAAGGTGCATTAGGAGAAATAAGGGTGGGTCAGCGTATAATATAAGTTCAAACGAACTTGCTTATCTAATAAATGGGTCATTCTTGATAAGATGCATAATTTTATAGCAATTTGGGTTCCTATGCTATCAATATGGCTGTTCCAGATGAGATGTTGGTCTATTTGAATTCTTAAGAATTTTGCAGAAGAAACCTTAGGGATGAGCAACTTGTTTATTAAGATCGAATCCTGAATGGTAGGTGATAATTTGCGGCGGGAACAGAACAGAATATAGTTAGTTTTTCCGACATTCGGAGAGAATTTTTTTACAGAAAACCAGTCATTTACATGGTAGAGTTCTTTATTGAGCAATGAAAACCGTTCTTCATAGGATTTATGCATGGCTGCTAACAATACTAGAAAAAAGTATTGCAATAGCAATACCAATACTTCCTAATTAAAAGCATCGCGATACCAATACCAATACTTTTCAAAATCCTTGCCGAATTCGATCTTGGCATAAATTATAATTCATGCACAGATCATTATTGAAAATATCTCATGGAATCGCAAGGCCAATCACAAAGAGTCTAGATAAGAGGAATGGTTATTCGTCAAAGTTCCGTGTACACGCTTTTCCCTTAAACACAGATGTCGCCCCAATCTAAATGTTGCTTCTATATGAAAATATGGTGCTTTGAACCTCTAACTGCATTTTTGTTTTATTTCTGGCATATCAGGTAGTTATTCGTAAATTTTAGCTTCATGACCAAAGATTGAGGAATCGGCATGTTATCTTAAAAGGATCTAAAATTCCGGCCCCTTAATATCGCCCAAAAGCTGTTGACACGAAAGAACATGGGGATTTTCCATTCCTGTGCATGTTGGTCCTTGGGCCAATCCGAATGTCTTTCAAGTAGCCTTCAGGCACGCAGCTCGAACACAATGCTCTGATTTCGCACTGGCAATCTTCGTTTCTTCAGTCCTATTCATTTTCAAGATCAACTAAATTCGCAAGCACTCTATAATTAATTAGGCAAGCCACTTCTACCAGTGAACGCACAATGACATAGGCCTACTACAGTCATTTATCTTTTAGGTCGATAACATATTCCATCTATTCGCACCAAGGTGTATATGGCTGGTAGAGGCTATACATTATACATGTATGCATGAATATAGGCCTAAATTTATCAAAGCGTTAGGATTGACTTCGCATATTTCTTGAGAAACGCATAAAAATTTATGTGAGAAAAGTATTGGTATCGAGTATCGCTGGCAGGATAAAAATAGGTATCGCGATACAAATGCGATACCAGCAAAACAAAACTAGCGCGATACTCGCTGCGATACTGACAAAAGTATCGCGATACCAAAGCATCGCGATACTTTATCGCGATATTAACAGCCCTGGATTTATGGGAGGCAAAAATGTTGGTGTCGTCAGCAAATAGTAAAAGGGTAATTAGGTTAGACGCGTTTGGAAGATCATTGATCAATAGTAAGCATAACAGGGGACCAAGGATCGAGCCTAGAGGTACGTCGTGCTTGACAAGCTTAAAATTGGATAAATGGTCATTACATTCAACTTGCTGGTACCTGTTTGCTAGGCAACTGACAAATCAAGAATAGGCAATTTTTAGCAATTTTGGTTCCTATGCTTTCAATATGACCGTTCCAGGTTAGATGTTGGTCTATATGAATTCCTAAGAATTTTGATTTTGCAGAAGAAACTTTAGCAATGAGCAAGTTGTTTATAAAGAGCGATTCCTGAGTGGTAGGTAGTAATTTGCGGTGGGATCAGAACAAAATATAATTCGTTTTTCCGACGTTCAGGGAGAGCTTATTTACAGAAAACCAGTTCTTTATTGAGCAATGAAGACAGTTCCTTATAAGATTTATGTGAGGCAAAAATGTTGGTGTTGTCAGCAAATAGTAAAAAGCTAATTAGGTTAGACGCGTTTGGAAGGTCACTGATAAATAATAAAAATGACAAGGAGCCAAGGATCGAGCCTTGAGGTACCCCGTGCTTGACAAGCTAAAAATTGGATAAATGGCCATTACATATAACTTGTTGGTGCCTGTTTGCTAGGTAACTGGCGAACCAAGAATAGGCAAAGCCTCGAATTCCCAAGTTATGTAATTTGGTTAAAAGAAGATTATGGTTCACCGTATCGAAGGCCTTGGCAAGGTCAATAAAAATGGCTACAGCATATTCGCTACTGTCAATAGCTGCAGAGATACTATCTTGTAAGTTAAGCAATGACATGGCAGTGGAATAGCTGCCTAAAAGCCGTGCTGGAGCGAGTATAAAAGACCCTTTTTATCAATATATTCATTTAGGCGTACATACATGGCCTTTTCAAATATGTTGAATAGGTATGGTAAGATTGATATGGGCCTATATATATACCTATAAACTTATATACATGAATATCTTACGTTTCTCTTTGTTTGGAAAGATTTGTAGTTCTATACAGGAACTTATTAAGGGCCTATTGGTTTCTCAGAATTTCTCGAAGGCGCTCCTCGGCTGCCTAACTATTATACCTCTATATAAAATGAATATGCAGACGAGTGACTTAGAAACAACATTGATTACCTTTAATGCATGGTTGGAGACTCCCGTGTGCACGTTTAATATACGCCTACGCGAGCCAGCCAACTGATTATTTAATGGATTCCTTATTGAGTCAATGATTCATGTTTGGCATGCATACAACGTGGTTATATTCATCATTCGTAAGCATAAAGACTCTGCCACGTAGTTGAAATCAAGATTTGAGGCAGTATCTAGTATAGTTTATTTAGTATTAAAATATTTTGAAATCCTAATGAGCCAGACTATTTATCGGACCAGCATCATCCTACATTTTGGTCTCATTTCTAACATCGTTTTTCTCGTCAAACATTTTATATCGTAACAGAATAGTAACATGTATGACTTACAGAACAGTAACATGCATGGCTTACAGAGCAGTAACATGTATGGCTTACAGAATAGGCCTACAGACCGTCGCCTCGATTTTTGTATAAGGTAGAAAATACGAAGCGATGAAAACTTCACATACTTCCCACAATATCCTGTCAATTGAAATTACCACAATGCACATACCGAGTTCGCTTTTTATCTGCATTAAAACTGCAGCAACCAGCGGCGGCTCTACAGAGGACGAAGGAGCTAATGCCCCAAACTGAATCGGTGGACCCCCAGCGAGCCCTCAAAATTTTTGAATACCCTAAGTGTCGAAGATACCAGACATCCAACTGGCCCCTTTGTCAGGTTCCTCGGCCTCTAATCAATCGAATTGTTTTATTCATCACTTGCTGGGGCACCCGGCGTTCGCCCGGGATAAGATAGGTTCTTGGGCTGGAGAGGAGGAAGACGGCGGCCGCGAGCTTCACCAAATCCTCTACTGGTTGTCCGAGGTGCTCCCCGAGCGAACGGCGAAGGTTTCGAGTCAATGGGTCTAAAAGTGTGTGAATGCGTACGAAGTACATACCCACGTGACCGACTGTGCAAACGTATATCCCCAAATCGTCCATTCATTCATGACTGTGTATAAGAAGAAAAGGTGTGGCGCTCCTTGCGATTTAGAAGGAAACTTTGGGGGTAGTAATCCAAAAAGAGGTTTATTTTCAGAAAACCCAAGGGGAATGAAAGCGAAATTGTTTCGCCTCTCATTTTCTACGAAAAGGAAGTGCAGAACAATAACTCGACTCCACGCAAATACTACTTCACGCTGACAAACTTTGAAAACCTAGACCAACCGTTTCCCGAAAACAGGCTTTGCCATCGCGCTGAAAGAAAATTTAGGCAAAGTGCCGAGATCCATTATCTACATAATTATCTACATATCTATCATAATTGAAAAATGGTAGGAAGGTCCAATAAATTTCCACAAAGCATACTTTCAACTGAAGCCATATTTATTAACCGGGTGTATAACCATAACCATAGAGCTGTATAATAGAGCTGCAGAAAAAAGCTACTCCGATAATTTGCACAAAGTTTTCAGAAGCTAGAGTACCATTTTCACTTTTATCGTTAACATCGTTCGGATTCATACTATCTGCACTCAGATGCTTCTCACTGTTTTAGTAAACTGATCCTCTGTCATGTTCCCTTAGTAGTAATTTCAGTTCAACGACACTATTGTGATAACAATGATTATATATACATTACGTCACCCTCCTAATTATCCAGGTTTGGTACTACCAGCTATGTCAGATCGTCTGTTCTTCGTTGCTTTTATGCCCCAGAGACACGCTCAACGTGAGCTATTCATAAACAATTTCTGTCGTTGAATATCTGGGTGGTTTGCCTGAGAAAGAGGTGTAGCCATTTTACCTATTGTAGCGCTCGATGGAGTGTCTTTCTTCACATTGACCCTCATTAACTTGCGACCTCTCTGTTGAACGATGCAAAATTTTGCCTACCAGTTTTAAAGGATAAGACGTGGAGGATGAATAGGAGCACGAAGGCGAAGAAAAGAAAAGGAAGGGAGAGGAAGACGACGACACAACGAAATGAAAAAGGAAGACTCCACAGAAGAAAGCGAAGTAAACGATGAAGAGACGAAGAAAGAGGATGATAAATAAGAAGTAAAAAGTAGGAGAAGAAGACAAAGCCGATAACAAAAAAGATGAGGAGGAGGAAGAAGAAGAGGAGGAAGAGGAAGGGGAGGAAGAAGAAAAAGTAGAATGCGATGATGAATCATGAAAGAGCAAAAGTAAAACAGGCCTAACAAGATGATGATGAAGTTGTCAACTTCCAGTCTCTTCCTCACCTAAAGTTAACTTTATTTTTGCTTTTCTATCTCAACACATACGTGTAAGAACCTTAACTATAATAGTGAGTACTTCGAGAGGTTCTATAAGGCGCTATATAAATAGCCTAATACATGCAATACATACTGAATAGCTATCAATTCACATTAACAAAGTCCGAGAACTATTAAACTATTTCTCCTTTCAAGTCTACATACGAGGAAACTCGTGTACAATACAAATAAGTATATGTAAACACATACAGCTCCACATTGTAGAATTTTTAACTTTGCGCAATAATCCACAATTTGTACATGTATCATCATATTCGTTCCCGCGCCGTACGTGAGACTCATACAAAGTTTTTCATCATAATCATCATCATCGTCATCATCATCATCATCATCATCATCATTATCATCATCATCATAATCATCGTCATCGTCATCGTCATCATCATCATCATCGTCATCGACATCATCATCATCATCATCATCATCATCATCACCATCACCATCACCATCATCATAATCATCATCATCCACCACCACCACCACCACCACCACCATCATCATCATCATCATCATCATCATCAACAACATGATTCATATGCTGAAAGGCCGTAGGTGTTCACTGGCTCACTGCACATTTGACCATTGTTCTCTATGCTCCTCTGTCCTGGGTTAGATAAAATAGGTATACGTGAGTATACGTGTACGTCAAAACTGAGCCCAAGTATGTTTTGCTGAAACAATCTTCGTCTCAGACATGGCGCGTTAAACGAACACAACACCTTGTCGGATGGAGTAGGCCTAGTTCATAAATAATAATAAATCATCCTAGATTGATAGTAAGAGACTAAGAATAGACTCCAAGTTTCTAAATTGCCACTCAAAAACTAAGGGCAGAAAGGCACTTCCTCGAGAGCTGCTTTGATAATAGTTATTATTTAAATATCGTCCTTCAAGTTAACCCCTACAGACTTCGTATTAGCAACGATCTTATTGACCAACACTCGCATACGCTTAAGCGAGAAATCTCAATTAGGTATGATGGAGTATTTAGTCAAAAGGAAATGAGATCTACCCCCAGTCTGAACTTATTAATGTTAAGGACGATATTTAAATAACAACAAGATCAGTTAGTGAAGGTTTCTTATGTTGATAGTCGATTATCTACAGGTATTCCGATGTTTTATGTTCAACAGGTAACCTAAATAAAGATATGATCAAAATGACTTTCGGTTAGTAAAAGTAGAATACTTGCGATCAACTTAAGTTCGCCTCAATATATTTTTTGGTACTAGAACTAAAGCAGTGTAAAGGATATTATGCAGCATTCATACTGCACGCTGCTAAATTGTTTCACTATGTAGTAAAAATGATAAGTATCGTGCTATCCATTACACTTGCAGATACGTTGTTCATCTTAATGTTAAATAACTTGCGTCATCAGAATTCTGTGATGCGTTTAACATAATTTTATTAGGTCTGCACACAGCTGTTCACAATTATTACGCATAGATAAATATTGCGGAGCTTAGCAAACTACTCAACATGTAAAGACAGTTGCATTATATACGTGTAGGTAGGGCCTACTGGGTGAAGATCAGTAGAGTTCGCAGTGCCAAGTGCCCCTCCAGTAACCTTCTCAGTCCTACTCCACCACCTGATCTGGCTTTATATTGCATTCATAAACAATAAATTGTCCTGTTTGACCTGCAAACCCCTCAGCACCAGCACAATTACCTACCATCAATCACTACTAACTCCTACATACCTCCTCTTAGTTTGTTATTATCAAGTGCGAGTCTGTTCTTCTAGTTACTCTAATTATTAGCGCCTCTCGCTCCATCTTGCATAATATTTATGTATTGTTTTGATATGACTAGGTTTACAACATGAAGTACGGTCTCACTACAGCCTGTTCAAAGTTTTTGGTTTAATAGCTAGTTTTACTGGTATGTATCTAGATGTAGTGTCACTGATTTAATTAAGATATGTTATATAGATCTAAACCAAAATAAAATATTGTAGGCCTATATAAAGACGGACTACAGCAAATTTTAAAATAAGAGGCAATTGGTCGCTTTCGATTCAATTTAGAAAACATTTAAAATAGCTTCTGACCATTTCATCATTGACATTTATGGTGTCCATAATTAATAATTTAACAAGCTGGTGGTGGTTACAAATGCTCTTGTAACATGTTCTTCAAAAATCGTTGAGACGCAAGTGAAAGAATGCACCAGAAGGTGGCGTACACGATCCAAACATTAAACACTCGAACACACATCAGAATGATTAGTCTACTACAGTCACGGTGATCAAGGCGTTTTTAGAATAAAGTACCCTAAAAGCGCAAATACTGAATGGAAGCCAGTTATAAGTCACGCCCGCAAACTTAGCACCAGTGAACTAAAAGATGTGAGAAACAACTGAATAAATTTGCATTTAGGCAAATAATCGGTCGAAATGACTCATACGGAAGTCCTTTAGCAGTGACAACATGGGTGGTTAAATGCGAAGGCTTCAGAGTCGCCACAATGAAATAGATGTTCAAACTACATTAAATAACAAACCGCTGTTGTAAACCAAAATGTCTAATAAAGGATTTTTTGTTCTTTTATTGTGATAAATCAGCGTTAAAGCATGATATGATGCGTTGTTTTCTGCTTTTAGGTGTAATCTGTAATCTTATTGTAATGCCGGAAAACAATTGGGCGTTTAATGACAGCACAAAACATGTTAATTTAACATGTGTTTCGTCGCATGGATATCGCTTAAGTTGGTTGTCAAAGGCGTGCTGGAATTCTGAAAATCTTCGAATTTTTAATGGATACCATTTGATTAAGAATGCCACCTCCTACTGCAGGGTGATTAATGGATCGCCAGGAACATACAACCTAAGTCTTACTGCTACTGCGAATGCTGCTCAACGATACGTCTGCAGAGAGCCCGGTACCTTGATGGAAGCTAGTGCCGAACTAATAATTATCCGTAGGTATTCATTTAGTTTACTCACAAAATTAATATTCACGACTAATTATTATAAGCTAAAATCGTTTTTTTTTAATGTTCCTACTTGGCTAAATATAGCCAGTAAATATTTTGTTCAAATATTATTATAGAGAACTATGATATGCGTAATCTACATATGTATGTTTTGTCACGTGCAAGCAACTTGATCACTGCATAAACCCACAACCTGCATAGCTGAATTCAGTAGTAAGATATTGTTTAGGAAGACGACAGACTATTTTGTCTTTAAAAAGTGATGTTTAGTTTGCAGACATATCTGCATATTAATTGACAAATGCTACGTATACGACTCTTGTCATTATAATTTCTCATCAAATGATTATGTATAAATAAGTGATAGTTGATAATTAGGAGATCGTGTACCGTTGAGTGAATCTATTTACATCAACAATTTTTCTCACAAAAATTTGTCCTAGTGATGTCATAGATAATTATAAATCGATATAAAACGATAAAGTATGACTTTCATATCCGCAGAATCTGATCCGGAATGCAACGCCACCACAGACGGAGAACTTACTACGTTAACTTGCCGCATTCGATTCTACGGCAACTGGCCTCCGGTGATGGAATGGACGGTGGGCAATAGTAGTGATGTCATCAGTGAAGGTGTTAATGCCACACTTGACCGTGAAATCTTAACAAGTCGCATAGATGTGCCTGCTTACCAAAATCACACACATGTAGTATACTATGAATGTACAACAACATTCAAACAAAAAGAGAAGCCGTCGGAGACAACAGCAATTAACATTCCGACGTATAAACATATATGGATATACAAAGCTGGTAAATGTTTAATGGAATTCTCTAGTTGATAGGCCTACATGTAGGTGTGACTTGGATGAGTTTATAGTAAAATGGAAGAGAAGGTAAAGCTGAAGGTGAAGTAGAAATTGAAGAGGCGCCGAAGATAAGGAGGAGGAGGAATAAAAAGAAGAGGAATAGAAGGAGGAGGAGGAGATTGAAGGGAAGGAGGAAGAAAGTTAGAAGAAAAGTTGAGAAAAGCGAATGAGTAAGCAACAAGAAAATCAGAAGGAAGTTGTCGGCGATGTAGTTGGTATTGCTGCAGTTTTTTTCTGATGATTATATGATGTCTGTAAGTGGCGTTGTTAAGAGCCACCGGTGTCTCTACTCGATACGTATCTACTGGGAATGTGCAGTTCATGGAATAAATTTTATCTTGGCTATCACTCATCCACAGTGGTTGGTCACTCCATCTGAGTCTCTGTATTTACTCATGTTCCAGATCGCTCTTACGGAACAAGAAATGTTCACACCTTTTTGACATAGCAAGCTGATTCGTGAACTTTAAGTTATGGAGGTAAAATTGACGAATACCTATGTTGAACTATGTCAGCAACAAATAAAATCACTTTGGATGATTAAAATCTCACATTTTCGAATTGAAGCAACATTTAGTTTTGGTGACTTCTTTTTTTAAGAGAGAAACGTGTGCACGGACATTTGACGAGTAGGCCTAACCATTCCTATAATATTATTTTTTATTCCTTTCGTAGGCCTCGACTATCCTTCGTCTTTAATTCAAGACTACCCATTTTCATCTTCTGGCTGAGATCGAGTCCGACCACATATATCTAGAGATTGGACAGTGTCAGAATTGATTACTCAACTACAAACAAATCTTGTTTACATCTTCCCTGCACAATCCCCAAATAAATTATTTGGAAATTAAAGGGAAACGCTTCTTAACTCCCGCTTCGAAGTAGCGCTGTATTACAATATTGACTTCTGACTAAGCCGAAAACGACGTCTAAGTAGCTTCCTGGTTACTTTTAATAGCACTCGAAAGCCCGCGATTTCCTTATTAGCGCGGCAATAACCTTACACTATAATTTGACGCTAAAAATCAATAAGAATTTTCTTGATTTTCGATTACCCATCTGTACACACTGTCTGTCACTTGTCTCTGTCTTGCGGTTCTGTTTCCTCTTGCCTCCAAAACGTTACACTTGCAAAATAGATATGCGCTCCATCGAGAGAACGGGCGCCCAAAACTGCAATTTGCGCGTAACATTCGCGTTTATTAGCAATGCTGATTGACGCTGGGAATATCGATAAGCATTAGGACCTACAGCCGAAGACCACGAATGAATCATCCTAGACGCTGTCGCTGCTCAGTGTATACGTGTGCTTCGCGAAAACTGTCAGCTGATATGCAGTGCCGAAAATGTTTTTAGACATGAAACAGTTTGCTTCAATAATAATTCTTGTTGGTGTGAATGCGTACTTCTGAGCTTAAATAAGGGAATGGAATGCCAATTTTATTTGTCGGGTATTGGCTTATTTGTTATGTGTTTTAAGAACCGGAAAAAAGCGCGGGTGGTGACGATTCAAATGAAGACACAGACGCCTTAGGTATGAAACACCATGATACTCGTTTTTGGCAAATTAGGCTTTAGACGTGGATGGTCAATCCTCGTCCTCACCGTCTAACCCTCCCAGCCGACGTTATTCTGTTGATATACATTATTTTAAACTGAATTCGCTAAAGACATTATTGTGATATATATATATGTATGTATATATATATGTACATATATCGTCGCGCTAACGTGGTTCAATTGTCATCCAGCATCTGAGAGACTCTGACTCTATCTGGGATGCATAATGCGAATAGAAAATTGGCGAAAAAATCACTGTCCATCTTCATATTAGCCCCACCGAAATTTTATGCTGCTCCTACGTCATTTTTATTGTTCCTAGTACATGTACTCTCTTTGGATGGAGTTTGTAGTCATAATTTCTGATCCGACCATTTGGAACTCACTAGGCCTACCCCATCAAAACGTTGTGAAATGCTTTGTCATATTCCAGTAGTAGGCCTACACTTTAAGCTACCTATCGTTAGTACATCTAGATTTTGGAGCACTTTCGTTGCATAGCAGGCGGTTGAAAAGTCGCAGATTTTGCAAAGGCGTGTAATAACGGGTCCATGGCATAGCTTAATTTACTGTGAGTAATTTTTAGAACACGAATACATAATATCAGTTGCCATGGTCCTTGCCTTTCTTGCAGCGCCTGTCATATTATTACCGCATTGATTTTATCGATTTCCTTAGGATAATATCATGTAGTTCCTTCGAGCTGCATCAAACCATGAGAAGATTAGTCTAAATGCTCTCCAACCAGCTCATATAACAATTTGAGTGTCAAACTATGGTCATATCCGTTCTACAAGTACAAAGATTTACTCATATGAGCAAAGTGCCGGTGTAGCGATTTCAAATTACCCCCATTCACCTGAAATGGGGGTAACTTGAAGTCTTTACATTGGTGCAGGTTTTTGTCTCCGTTCCTATTACTGTATTTGTTTACTATAAACATTCGCACAGACCAGAATGAAAAATTCATCAAACGAGAGACGGAAGTGAGACCAGTTCTTTCCAGTTGCGTGTCGTTGGTTGCAATCGTGAGTTTTGCCGGTGGTCTAACTTGTTGCATACTATACAGTAAAAAGAAAGCCAAAGAGAAGGTAAATAAAATGATACCGTGTTTAGTTAGTTTGCACTTTCATAAGAATTTGTGATGTCAACTAAACCTTTCAGTTCCCCTTAATTCTTGCAGATTTTTCTTTGAATAATAATTTTATCTGGGTTTTATTAAATTAAAATTATTCCAAGTTTTTAACTCATTTTAACTCAAGTTTCTTATCTGATAGAAGTGGAGAAACAATTATCTTACAATTCTGCCAACTTTCTATCGAACATTATGCGAGATTTGACTTTGATAAATGCTGTTTCGCAACTTTTGCCAAACATTCTGCTATGAGAAATATCGAGTTGATTAACCAATCGATTGCACACCTTTCGTTATTGAACGCTACTCTTGCGCTGATTGAGAAGATTATCTTCTGGATAATTGACTATCTTTCGTTAAGGTAGTTTGTATTCAGAAATGATTTCTCTGCTATCCTTTTTAATTTATTTGATAACCAAAAAAACATGAGCAAATGACAAGCAACAAGTTAACATAAATGAATATTATGGTTACACAGAGAACCTAAAGAAGTCGTAGAACCCGTTAGCCAGAGGCCCCTATGTAGAATTTATAAACTGGCAATAGGTGCCAATAAAAATAAAATTCACAAATGACGTAATTAAAAAAAGATAGAAGTTAATCTTAACTATTGCCTTAATTAAGGGCTCATTGCATCCACTGAATAGACAGAAATACAAACATGCAATACTTAGAGTTGTCTTCAAGCAAATAGAGGCGAAGTTTATTTTCATATAATCTAATATTTGGCTGGTGTTGAATATATGTTGGGAGAAGATTCCAAAAGTAAAGTCAGTACATTACATAGTAAGCAATCGAATATTTGTGTGTGCATAAGGAGTGTCATAGGATGTCAAGTTTCTTGTTTGATAGGAGTGGCGAAAAAGTTATTAAAAGCACGTGGTAATAAGTCATAGCTAAAGTGATACATAAACTCTCCTAGTTGCATTCGCCGGATTTTATCAATACTCAATAGCCCTAATTTTTCAAACTACTGAGAAGTGTGTGCTCTATAAGAAACGTTTGCAATATATCTGACAGCCTTTTTGAAGGGTGGTGAGTTTCTTAAGATTAGAACTATAGGTAGAGCTTCAAGTTAGATTGCAATAAGTAATGTCAAATTATTATTATTATTATTATTATTATTATTATGTTAATTATTATTATTATTATTATTATTATGGTCTTCAATGTTAATTAATGGTGATGTCGTCCGGAGTAGCCCTGCTCGTTGGACTCCTGAGCTGCGAAAGTTCCCTTGAAAGCAATTGCGTTGTAGCGTTGAATAATCATCGAGATGCGCTGGTAGAGAAAAGTCGTCTCCCTCTGCTCCCCAGTGACGGCGCTCAGTCTGTGTCCCAGTTCTGAAAGGAAGCTTTGGCCTTCGGAATTGATGGGGCTAAAGGTTTAGAATGCCGCCGGTGTGAAGACGTACGTGGAGGCTAGCTCGGCGTATTTCTGAGTTTTGAGGTTCGCCGCCCTCTCGGCCGCTGCGCCCACTCTTTATGATGTTTCTGGCAGATACGACGTTGCCATTGTATCTGAGACTGTCGCGTCCCATATCAAACACAGCCCCGCCCGCCATGGTATATGAGTGAGTCCGTCTGGTCTTTTACCATCAGATCGGTCCACCGTCCCAGTCCCAGGCCACATGAGAGACCGTGATATCCGTTTCCTCGACCAGGGCACCGCATGGGCACAAATGAGGTAAACAGACAGGTAACCCAAGTCTGTAACCCACCGCCACCCTCAGGGACTCATCGTCAAGTCTCAGCCCGCAGTTTGTAATCGGTAGGGCTAATAGCCAGTCGCCTGCGTGTGGTGCTGCCACTGCTCTAAGACGTGTCTGATTCTGGAGGCGAGGTCTGCCACTCCGAGCTCGATCAAAGGGTCGTCCCATCTCGATTGTTTGTGAGCCCAAGCTTCTTCCGGCTCTGGTACTCCGCTGGTTTCCCTCCATTTGGCCTGAAGGATCTCCAGGGCAGGATCCTTTTTAGGCTTTCCTCGCACAATCCTTGTTTGGAGTATATCAGTTGCTGCGGCCGATGCCAAGAAGGCTGGAAGTGCCAGCGGAACCACTGATCGGATGCCCAGTTCTCCTCTTTTGATGGGCAGGGTGGCTTGGAGCCATGCCTCGTCGGTGAGAACAAGATTGAGCACCTCAGCGAGGCCCACCCTCAAGGCCTGTCATACTCCTCCAGTCCTTTGTGGCCTTCGCATGGGCAGCTTCTGAGGGTATATAATAGTCGGGTGGCACTCAGCGAGTATCGGAGCAAGATGAGGGCGTCATGTGTGGCGATGGACGTTAGTTTTTCCATCATGCGCGCTCCACTGTGCGCGCATTCAAAGTGTTCGTCAAGGTCGTATCCGTTGACAGAGGTGCGCCTAGGAGTGTGGCCTCTGAAGGGTTAGTCCATCTGAACTGTCTTAATGGTTCGAAGTCTCTCTGGATATCAGCAGAAGTCAAACTGATCTCGCATTTTTTTCGATTTAGGAAAAGGCCGAGTTTTCGCATTCGGTTTAGAGTCTGTTTATATCTTCCGCAACCTCTTCCGCTCTGCCACCTAGTGTTAGGTGGTCCAGAAAACCTACTGTGAGCGGCGATTTCATTTGGATGAGGATGGGCTGTAGAGGTAGACAGAAGAGTAAGTGACCCAAAGGGTCGGCTTGTTGGGGCCCCACTTGGGACAAGACACAGTATCGACCGTATTTAAGATGCGAGTGTTCCAAGTAAGCTATATTGCAAAAAGGTGCCAGTTCAGGAAGAATGTTATATAATGCTGTCAACATTTCAAGTCTGTATAGGCTGTTGAATGCGTTGGAGAAATCTATTTTGGCTATGATTGTTTCGTTGTCTAAACTGTTCAAAAATCGTCTTGTTGCGTGTTCTGCTGCCTCACATCATCCTGGTACATCAACTCCGACTAGTCTGGGAGAGAGGTATTCGGCAACTTTAGGCGCCGCGTAAGAGCTGGCACATTTGGCTGTCAGTCTGCGCCAGTAGTAACCAATGACAATGGGCCTCAGACCTCCAGTGCTTTTTCTAAGGGCGAAGAGAGTTCCACCGAAAAGGGTTGCTCGAATCCCATAAGGGCATTCTCCTGCGAGAAGCAAGTTTACCAGAGCCGTAATGGCGGCTAGCAGAGTCGGGCCCGATTCTGGTTGGCTGACTAACTCTAGGATGTGCTGGGGGCGTAGGCCGTCTGGCCCACCGGCTGATCCCGCCGGGAAGTTGCGAATGCATCTGATTACGTTCTCCTCGGTCATCTGAAGCGGAGCGTCATCCGGTGGCCCAGGCACTGGCTCCTGGCTCTGAGGTGGGGGCGGATGTTTTGTTTTGATCTCCTCCCATGTGGTCTCGTTAATTGGGATTGACTTGTAGTCCGAGCTCAGAATCCTAGCTGTTGCTCGGATATTCCCATCTTCCAATTTAGAGGTCACGGCTGAGGCCCTCGTTTGTTCCACTTGTTTTCCTTCTTTCTTTCTCTGTTCTGATCCCTCTTGTCCGATAAAGAGCCAGTCAATGTCCTTGGAGCTTCTGGCCAGGAAATCGCTAGATCTTTGTTTTATTTTTATGGTCATGTTATGGCGTCTGCCTCCTCTTGTGGGCTTGGCTAATGTCAGTGCGCATTTAAAGGCGAAAAGCTGCCTCCATTGGGCCAAGGAGCATGGATCTCGGAGAATCCGTCCTATAATTGTGGTTAACAAGGCGCTCAAACCTGGTCTGGCTGCTTTGGGTAAGTGTTTCATCAGACTGGCAGTCAAACATGGATGTGGAATGGAATTGACTACATTTATCTCATTTGTACCAAGAGATGCTGCTGGCAGTTGTGTCATTGTATCGGGAGGGTCTTCTGTCAGGACACGGGAAACAATTGGTGGTTTGTGAGAACCTGGGCACGGGTTGTCTCTAGGTTTATATCTGTGACCGAGGCCATTCTTGTTGTGCAGTTTCCATTCGCTGTGGCGTGCTCCGCAAATACCCTTTTATTTGGGCGTTGGTCCCTCTTGTGAGGCAACGATTTGGGTTTGTTTGTTGTATGGAGAAGCCATTCAACTGCGTGATATGGTCTTCCGACTCAGAGCGGGTCGTGACGGGTCTTTGTTGTTAGGATGCATGGATAACAGAAGGGTAAGGGAATGAAGATACATGAAGTGGGTTGAATGGAACCAGATGTATACAAATTCGGTTTCAAATGTCAAAAAATGAACGTCTCTACTGCGTTGCTATAGCAGTACGCATTATGACGTCGTGGGATTTTATAACTGCTAAACGGTGAATATTAGGGAGTTAAATTCTGGTTTGCATTTGCATAGGTTACATATTTTGATTTAAAATCCTGAAAAATCTCTTTAGTAATATAAGACAATATATAAAAATCTCTGATCCTGGCATCAATTGAAACAGAATAATATAACAATCGTGCGCTGACGAACTCTCACTACTTAAAAAAACGGTATAATTCTAGGATAGATAAATCCGTCGACTGCCTTCTAAGCTGGGCTTAATAATAATAATAATAATAATAATTATTATTATTATTATTATGCTTAGCATAATAATAATAATATTATTATTATATCATCATCATCATAATAATAATAATATTATTATTATTATTATTATCATTATTATCATTATTATTATTATTACTATTATTATGATCATCATCATCATTATCATCATTATTATTATTATTATTATTATTATTATTATGATCATCATCATCATTATCATTATTATTATTATTATTATTATTATTATTATCATGATCATGATCATTATTATTATTATTATTATTATTATCACCATCATCATCATTATCATCATTATTATTATTATTATTATTATCATGATCATGATCATGATCATTATTATTATTATTATTATTATTATTATCATCATCATCATCATCATCATCATCATTATTATTATTATACATACAGACTCTCTCACAGATATCACGTGACTTAGGTAAGCATTATTATGCAGATTATTATTAGAGGCATATGCGATGAATATCAATCAGGTTGACACACCGCAACCTCGCAAAACTATGTTGATCGAAAATTTTAGTAAATCTATGTCGGGCATAATATAGGGTCTGATTGAAAATCAAGCTAAGGTGACGAGAGACGTCTATGCATCAATGCAACGCCAACATAGTTGCCTGTCAGGTTCCTCATTCCCAATTTGAAGAATGACCAGTTCATTAGTTGCCCTTGATGCGAAGTTCTCATGTTCGAAGGCTGAATCTGCCATTTCCTTGCCATTTTCTTGTGTTAAAGATCAATGCTGAAGGGTCACAGTAGAAGCATGTTAAAATGTCGTTCTGTGCTGTTATATTTGCTGCTTATGAGAACGAAATAGGCCAAACATAAATCAAAAGCTATGAGTCACATAAGGAAAGAGACAAAAAATTAGGATTTTAAACACAGATGGCGTTTTTCCGTTGAAAAATCAACAATATTCCTATACTCGTGTCTAAATTTTGATGGATTGTGCTTTCTTCATAGAAAGAGAAAATTTCGGAAGAAAAGCCGCAAAATCTTCTGTAAACTCATAACAACGAGAAACGGAGGCAGAAGTTTGCAAGATACTGACCCAATCGCCAACGATCAGTATGTATGTGGACTTAACAGAAGCGGTCATCTGTATGATCGCAATCATCTGTTATTCCGACATTACTGGTATTACTTACTTGTTATTCGCGTGGCTACGATCTGAGCACACAATATATTTATATGCCTAGTACTGACTGCTTCAAAATTCAAGAAAAAAATGTAGTTCCTTAATTACGCTGGAGCAGTCTCTTGCTTCATCGCTTCATAGTTCAGTGCCCGTAGATCTCAAATACTTTCCGACAATCTGTCTGCACTCTTCGTGTTTCTGTGCTTGCCTCTCAGGACAAGAATTTCGTCGATATTGCATTAGACTCTTGTCGTCTATTGTCTTATGGTTGTAGCATGTGTCCCACCACCAACCATTCTCCTTTATCCGGGCTTCTGACCGGCACAGGTATGACTGCAATACCTGAATGGGAGTAATGTAGGCCTATGCTTACTACTACGGTGCAGCAGGCCAGGCATACATAACTATTATCTATGTCAAAGTAAAAGCGTGTTTCACACGATTACATGGACAACCGACCCGACCTATACTGTCAAGTACAGGCTGTTCGCCACGGACTGATCTTCGCAGACTCTTCTATCTTCGAATGCGTGTTCTTGCGGTCAGACCCGCCGACAGAAATTCCTGGCCCCTAGACAGAGACATTCCTGATCGCCAAGCAGAAAAATTCCTAGACTCAACGAGGGAATTTACGAGACCCTAGGCAGAGAAATTCCGGGCTTTTTAGCAGAGCAGTCACAAGCCTCTTAGACGGAAGTGAGCATGTTTTTTAACATAAAACGTAAATATGCCAGAAGTTCAAGATATAGTGAAATTTCATATTGTATATCTATGTATATATTAAGGCCTAATCGTTGCTCAAGCTCGACGGAAGGAAGGAAAAAGAAGAAGTAGATATATATATGCATTTATGACAAGACTTTTAATAATGAACTGTTTTAATTTATTGCAATGTTTTTCAGTTAGCTGATTGCGGGACCTGTCCGGGTCCCTAAAAATCGTCTGGCCCCACTCGGCCTTCCTTTTTACAATGTTCAGAGTCCTTTGTAATGATTACTAGAACTTCATGATCAAATAATTAGAGTGAAACGATTTATCTAATTGAATTTAGATTATAGGCCTATATGATTGTTTTTTGCCTTTTACAATTGTTCTTATCGATCATGCTAGCTTGTTTTGTTCTGTGCACAATAATTTTCTATGGCTTATACATGGATGCTTGATTGTATTTTTTATTCGTCACAATTACAAACATCTACACGAGAATATTCTCCAAACAATATTATATATATATATGAGGCATGCGCTCCGATATATGCATAATGCCTACGTTATCTATGTTTTATTCTTTTCACAATAATTGCTTTTATTTATAATAGTGGTTTTCATAGTGGATCAGTGGTTTTCAAAGTTTTTCGACCCATAGCCATTTTTATTTTGTTTGAGGGTATGATGGGCAACAGAGGTAAATTTTAATCTTAGAATAGAATCAAATCACACGCTGATAAATTCCGGTTTAATCATTTTATGCAATTGTAAAAATTGAACTACAACAGTACATTTGATGTTACTTACGAACATAAGCAAAATATAAAAAATTGTGATTGAAAATGATAATTATTCTGTCAGATATTCATTTTTTGCACAAATATGTTTTAGGACCTATATCGCTTATAGGTCGAGGCATTCGAGGGCCACTTTCCATAGGCGTGGCGGGTAGGTTTTGGCCCGCGGGCCACAGATTGGGAATCGCTGTACTAACTTGTTTTGTACTATGCACAATTATTTTCTATTGCTTATACATGCGTGCGTTTTTTGCTCATCACAATTTATTTTGATAATTATTTATGTGCTATTGTTAGCACAGGCATGCCAGCCGGATTTAATCAAACGCATGATTATATACGGCATAGAACTGTCTGCTTGCTTACTTAGAGATTTTTGAAGTGAGTAGGTGTTCAATCTTATAACTACGAGTTACCTAGATTTTCCCATACTCTTATGTCACGTTCGTCGTTAAAGGGTTAAATCATGTTTACATACAAGCAGATAGATGTACGTTTAAGACCATTAAACAAGTGCGCTTATCATTAGAATTATACATATAGGCCTATGGTATTGTGACTTGTAAGACATGTATTACGTGTAAATAGAGCAATATTATCGCCGAAATAACAGATGAACTAAAGTATGTGAAATGTACGCCTTCATTGCTTAACATTCCTGTTTGCTCAATTAGTTATTTATAGATATAACCTTTTTTTAAACCAGGTTCACATGTACGTTTCAATGCACCCACTGTGCGTGGTCTACGTGTTATTGAGTAGTTTTAGACTAAACGAGTGATATTATGATGCAAATGTAAAAAGCACGAAAATTTGGATGCATTAATGAATTTATAGTTATACGTAATTCTACCTGAATCGTGTAACATCAATGAATGATGAAATAGCACCTATGATTTTTCAAGTATATAAATGACAGTCATTTTGTGGTTGTAGTAGTTCTTGGTCTTCTATTGCATGTCATTCTGTTGGATCATGGTTTGGGTTTTCAGGTCAGAAGCGCTGGATGCGCTACGCAAACTACAATTGCAGTTGAAAAGTAATTATTCTTACTAAGATATTTAATTCGGAATTGTGCTTGCCACAGTTATTCGGCACTTTTCCGGACGACCTTATAAATAAGAAGTTCACGACCGTGATTTTAGTTGTTAGTCGCAACTCGTAACATTCGTACTATGAGCATCCCTTTTGGGGCTCCATTTGAAGTCAATGTCAAGTGTATTTTGTTAATTCCTACTGATATATTTTGCTAAATTGGCTTAAATAAAAGCATTATTGACTTTTGACTTTTGTCTATAAGTAAAGTTACCTTGGCAAAGACAAAAGTTTCATAGGTGGGGTACAGTCGTGTGTCCTGGACGGCTTGCTGTTGGAATGAGTTAGTACCAAGGAGGGCGACGGTCGTGATGGATGAAACTGGTTCAATAGGACTGAATGGAAACAGAGTGAAATCAGTTCTAGAACAGTGTCCTTCAACAGAAAGAGAGTAAATTGGAGTGTAGCCAGAATGGGCAAATTATCCTATTGGATCATTGGCGCAACCGCGGTCACTAACATTGGCGAATGCCCCACTAAGACGATGAGTAGCCGTGCGAGGGTAGCAATGAATAAGATATCAATTGATGGGCGTTTCAAGGGAAGCAACAATCAAAATGATAATCCATTGAAAGTGCCTAGTCAAACTCACATTCGACGCTTTGAATTGCCCCATTAATAACAGCCTAAAATTCGCGTTGTGAATTTGTGATGAACCCCTATACCCCTATTGTTTCTGTGATGGATTTCACATTATGTTTTCGTATCTACATAAGCTACTTACTTTTATTTTATTTTATCTTATTTATTCCGAAATTTGATATCACCCTTCTTCCAACATCTTTTTCACAGAAGTGCACACCTCCGGCGCAATTGCAGTTGTACTGAAGAGCAATAATTATTTGTGCGCGAAGGACTTGCTCAAGGTCCATACACAGTGACGCATCGGACGAGGATTGAACCCGCTCACTCAGCGCACACTGAGTGTTACGGGCTGACCGCTCTAACCGATCAGCCACCGTGCCACGCGTGTTAAGTTCTTTCATTATTATGCTTGCCGAAATTCGCTTTGTGTCATAATTTGAATGTGTAGGCCCTAAAAATATTAAACGTTATAGCATTAAATTTGGACAATAGACTGATGTCAATTATGTAGGCTACACAATAATCGTTGTCGAAGTTAAGATTGAGAAGGAATTGTAGATAATTAGAGCTCATCGGCTTAATGGGCTAGATCGTGTCGAGATTGTGTGTGTCAAATCATGGGAAATGAGTTGCTTTTTGTGGAGCTTAAATTTGAGTTGATCTCGAACTCTCAGGTAATTCAATATTAATAAAGATGGATACAAATTAAAATAGACAAATTGCTTCACACTTCTCTCTTGCTCGAAATTCTCGAATTCCTTAGTGTTCCGAATAGTGCTTCAGAGCTAGGGTCTTGTTTTAGATACGCTGTGCTAAGAGAGGTATAATTATAAGTCATGCAATTCAAAGGCATCGCAACCTCGCAAGTGAATAAGATTGCAGGCGACAATGGTCAGAAACCTGACAGTGTGACCCAGCAGGACTCAGGCACGTCGTTAGAGGTGACTGGCGTTCGCCATCCGGGAAATACGGACGTGGCAATTTTGATGCATCCATTATCGAAACTTGAGGTGGAACAAATGAATGAGAAACGAGTGCCTCCTTTGGTAAGTCGTAGCAAGCAACTCCATGAGACACTGCCTGCATTGTATTAAGTATGGCGCTATAGATGTAGTCCTTCTCCTACGGCAGCTAGTGATTGCGAGCCGCCATCTGGCGTTCCTCCATACCCATGGCCGTACCGAGCTATAATTCCGCCCTGTGCTCTATGACTGATGAAAGGAAACTCGTTTATAGCAATTAAAAAAGAGTTTCATTCAGATCATAAGTACACACAAACTTATAATTCCGACGACGAAACACAGCCCACTTCAACGGGAAGGGAAGTCGGATATGAACAGCGTAAGAGAAGCTCGGTCGGTCACAGACGACACAACCTCGAGGCGTTCGAGTACTCAGCTACACTTAAGTAACTTGTCTTGTGCAATGATGTGGTGGCCTGTCGAACTAACGATGCGATAAACGGCAACAATCCAAACGAGGAAGGGTTAAAGTAAGATGTTCCTAGACTTGACCGCGGCCTACGACACAAGGGCCTCTTCGTCAAGCTAGCTGGCGACCTTCCGCTGTGGGTAGCCCTCACTTTAGTGTGGCTATGACCTTGGCCCTTATCCAGATGGCTGGCATCCATTGCTCTGAGATATAAAGGAATCCCCGAATGGCCGTAAGCAGTTACATCGCGGTAAACCCGAGCCTCAAGCGATATTGCATCGTTGCCGGATGTTCCATGCCGACAACTCCGTGCAGAAATGTGCTCTTCTATCTCTGCATGTTGCACTGAAGCCCTACAAAATGCTCTGAGATATAAGATCGTCCACTCTCTCCGTGGTTTAACGCCGACTTCAGGAAACTTCGTCGACAGGCCAGACGCTTAGAACGAGTATATCGAAGAACGCGCCTGCCGGCCGATCGATTGGCCTGGATCCACTTTTTCAGACAGATGCACAAGACCTATCGAGACAGAGAACGAGTTTATTGGGAGAAAATCATTGTTAAGCAAGCCAATGAGCCAAAGAAGCTTTGGACGACGCTGAACGGCCTCCTTGGCCGTCGCTCTTCGTGCTCCCAGACGCCGTAATTTCCACCGTTCAGTACTGACGCCTTTTTTGGAACGGTTCACAGCAAAGATCGAGTCCATCCGTGCAGCAACAGCAGCCTCTCCTCGGCCGCTGCTCTTCGTCACAGATGCTCGACTCTCCACCCTTGGTGACAACACGAGTTAACAGTTGCGCTCTATCATCCTTGCTGCTGTTCCGAAGTCCTGCGAGCCGGATTCGGTGCCTGCATTTTTTGTGCATTAACTCCTACCTGTTCTTACACTCCTGTGTAACCGCTCAATTCAGGAATCTCATCTACCTGCCTCTCAGAAGCGCTCCCGCATCCTCCCAGCTTTGAAGCGGGATGTCTTGGACATCAGCGATCCTGTTAACTCTCGTCCTATAGCTAAGCCGTTTCTGTCTAAAATATTGGCGCGCATAATTGCCTGTAAATTAACTGTGTACCTGGATGCAAATGGTCTACTTCCTTCCTTGCAATCAGAATTTCATAGGAACCATTCCACTGAAACTCTCTTGGTTCGCCTTTTGTCTGACTTCTATAGCGCAATGGTTTGTGGTCAGATAACTCTTCTCGCGTTTTTGACGTTAGTTCAGCATTTGACTTCGTGGACCATTCCATTCTCCTTCAGCGGCTTTCTATGTCTTTTGGCATGACTGGCGGTCCTCTTGAATGGCTCCACTCCTTTCTTACTGACAGTACCAATTGTGTAGTTACTGGTACTTCTCGTTCTCGCTGAGTCCCTGCCCCTTTTGGAGTTATTCGGAGTTCTCTACATTCTCTATACATCTGATATCAGTCCCATGCTTACTCTATCTGGCCTCCTGCATCAATTGTATGCAGATGACATTCAAGCTTATGTCCATTGCAAAGCAGCTGCAGCAATGGTCTCGGTTGGGCTGATGTGTGATGCCATAAATATCCTCTATGAATGGATGGCCTCGAATCGCCTCCTCTTAAATCCCTCTAAAACAGAAGCTATATGGATTGGCAGTCGCAGGCACCTGGCTGAGCTGGATATGCAGATATTGGCTGAGACCTATCCTCACAATACTTTTTCATCTGTTGTGCGTGATCTGGGTGTATTGCTTGATCAGGAGCTTAGTCTCTCCAACATGTAAACCGGGTAACACGTAACTGCTACTATCAGCTGCGTCAGCTTCTTGCAGTTATTCGCTCTCTTACCTTTGAAGCTTCAGTAGTCCTAGTTCATGCTTTTGTAACCAGCAGAATTGATCGCTGTAGCACTGTTCTGGCTGGTCTTCCCTGTGCCATATTGGTGCGCTAAGATCGCGTTCTTCACTCTGCGGCCAGGCTTATTGGACATAATATTCATATCTAAATTTTCACAGGTTTCAGCTTATATGCGCGATGTCCTTCATTGGCTGCTGGTTAAACAGCGCATTACTTTTCGCATTGCGACCCTAATTTGGCGGTGTCTCTGGTTGTGCGCCATCCTACTTGACTGAACTGTGTCGTCCGGTGTCTGAACTCCTTTCGCGTAGAGCTCTGCGCTCTTCTGCTAAAGGCGAGCTTCTGGTGTCCAGAGCCCGCTCGTCGCTAATGCTGCGTGGAGTTTTTCAGTGGTTGGTCCATCTACTTGAAATGGGCTCCCGGTAGCCCGCCGTCTTCCCCCTACAATAACCTATCTACCATTTGTAAGCTGCTAAAGTCATTTCTTTTTTTCCGTGGTTGGGCTGGGAGCACCTCTGAGTTGTTTCCCGTTAGGAGGCGCCGTATAAATTATTAAAACGAATGAAAGAATCTCCAAACGGTCGTAACTGGTTATAGCGCGGAGTGACACGAAGCCAGGGCATTAATTTGTTATTTTTCAAATGCGCAAAATCAATCTTTTGTTTACTAGCAGTCTGAGCTACTAGTTCGTGACGCGCAGCCTAGAAATTTCATGGGATCAATTGACGAGAGGTTCAATTGACTAGGAGACCAATTGACGGGTATCAGCTGACGGAGATCAACTGACGGGGATCAACTGACGGGGATCAGTTGACGCGTTACCATAAAAACAGGCCCTTCCATGGAGCACCTAGTATCAACACGTATCCATCTGCATGTTGGAGTTGGAGAGCCATCAGCTGAACATTGCTCATTCATATGACCAACGCCAGGATGTAAAATATGAAGATTTTACTAAATTCCTCCAGGCTGTGGTTGTGACAGTTTAACGACACTGTGTGATGACAAGAATCATTAGCGTCGCCCTCCACCTTTATCGAGGATTGGGACTGGCACTGCCTGAGTTCTTGCAATGGAGGAGTTTTCCTTCCAGCTGGACATTTACTTGCTGTACATTTCCCACACAGAAGATAGGGCCTACTTCATAACTAAAAACTAAAATGCACCATGAGTGATAATTCGCAGGTGGATTGTGTTTAATCGTAGCATTGCTTAGCTCCACAGGCCTAATAAATATGTACAGTCTACAGAGATAAAAACATTTCCGGAATATTCTTCTATCGGGTACATTCATCCTCCAACACCCGTTAATGCAATATATTTATTCAATCTAGAATTTCTAGATATACAATTATTGCAAAGAATATGTTTCGCGGTAAAATTATTTTGCACCACTGGCCTATTTAACCACAGCTAGTGACCTAGTCTAGGGAATTCCGGTTTCGAAACAACACGCCTGCATTTCCTAAAATCACGCTATGCCTATTGTTGCATAGTTTCAGCAGGAATTGAGGTTATAAAACTGATGCCTTCATCTTGCTCCATTTTGCTAATTATGCGATTACCAGTAGGCCTTTCATATGATGGTAATTAGTCCGTTTATTGTTATAGTGTAGGCCTCTTGAAAATATTGTTATTATGTGCATGTATCACCCTTGCAGTGGGTTTTTTCTGCTTTGCTCAGTCACACTTGTACAAACATCGGGTTTGTCGGTCACTAGAATGGCACGGAGGATTAGTATCTTCTACATTTATATCGCTGCTTTACTTACAGGTTAGTGAATTTAAACTTGAAGCTCGTTGCGCACAAAATGGTTTGGTTTTCATCAAAATGACGATATTGATATTATTCGTCTGATAATTTATACAGATGCTGCACAGTACTGTTGTTGCCGACATCGGGGATGTCAAGCAGTCATTCAAAATGTCATATTTTCGTGGTTGTAGAAAGAGAGACAGTTTTCTTATAATTTTGGATTCATTTTATTATTTTGTTAAACGCTGAATAGAATTGTGCATTATCGGTCCTAAATAATTGTGCTGCTGAAACTGTTGCGCGCTCCTGTTGTAGGTTGAACTGAATGTGTTGTCTAAATCCCAACACCAGTATTGAAATCGGCAAAACACTGCCGTGTTATTACAGACCCATTATACCAAAAGAGTGCAGCTCATCTCGATTTATTGATGTCGTTCAAACATTGATGAAATTATTTCTTCAATAAATCATAAATTTTTCACGTAGTTTCTGTTTATTTATAATAAATGATTGTGCTTTGTTATACATTAGGCCTATCAGGGATAACGATAACGTATGGCGACCTATTAACTGTTCCAGAGAACACTGTTGTTAAGTTGGGGGACAGAGTTGAATTCGAATGCAGCACAAACGAAACGAGTCAGAAAGAGATTCCACTTGATTGGACGTTCATCTCTGCTACTTCTAAGAAGAAATATAGCATCTACGAGGGTGGTATTATTACTAAAGCATGCAGTTCGAAGTATGAAGTAGAGAATACAACAAGAGGAGGATATAATCTCATTATGAGATCCGTTGATCTCTCTTTCGGCGGAACGTATTCATGCACGCGTTTCGAATCCGATGAGGAACCACAAAGTTCTGCTTTATCTGAACTTATAGTCATAGGTATCGTACTGCTACATTTTTTAATTCTTATTATTAGCCTAATTGTGCACCTTTTTAACCGAATGTATAGACAAAAATAGCTGTTGCTTCATCCATAAGTTGTCACAAGAAACCCTCCCTCTATTTTTTAGTGCAACGGAACTTAGTTCTACGTGTCCGTCCAGTCGTAGGCGTTGGGAGGGTTTCACCCGCGACGGAACTTAGTGTGCGGTACAATGACGATGATCAACTCGTTAGTTTGTTCGGTTGGTCTATCTGTCTGGCCCTTGCGAACCCGTCAAGAAGCGAGGGAATACGGCCTTCTTTCTTCCTTCTGATGCCGTCTAGGTTGGCATTCCCCTTTCTGTCTTATCCTCGTAGATTAGGCATCAGTGGTTTGACAGAGGGCTTAGAAACTAACACCGAGATCAGTGACATTATTATATTAGCCTTAGCACAACGAACTCGTGCCGAATGTTCAACAGTCACTGCTTTACGGACACAATTCCTTTGTAGTCTCCTGCCTAAACAACTGCAGCGCCATATATGATGGACTCCCGGTTTGTCGGCTTAAATGCCTTGACAGAGTCTTGCTATCGGCCGCTCGAATAGTGGGCTGCATCCCTAGGTTTGACAGAGTCTCTGGGTTGTCCTGCACTGGCTTCCATACCCAGAGCGCAATGCCTACCATGTCTCTGCTCTGGTACGGCTCTGCATTGAAGACCTGGCGCCCCTCTACATGATTGAAACGTGCTGCCACGCTGTCACTGTTGAACGCCGTGGTTTGTTGCATTCTGCGGCGCAAGCGGAGTTGTTTGTCCCCCGTGCGAGGACTGCTATCCGACTGCACCGTACTTTTTCACTCGCTGGTCCGGTGACCTGGGATGGCCTTCCAGTAGCATTGCGTCTCACATCTATAGGTCAACCTGTTTTGTTTTTCTCTGGCCTTAAGACTGCTCTGTTTGACCGTGGTTGTGCTGGGAAGCGCTTCTGAGTAATAAAAACAATTTCATCACCTGCCTGAATTATGATTTTTCTGTCTATGTTTCCTTTCGTTTTTCTTCTTCTGTTTGTCCTTTCTTTATACACGTATACAGACCAGCTAACAGGGAGGGGAGAAAAAAAGAAGATGGGCAAGGTGCTGCAACGGACTCCGCCTACAAGCGCCCATAGGTGAAAAGGAGGAAGGAAAGAAACTACAATGTACGCGTGCCAGGCTAAGGGCAGATTAAGACAGACAGCAGACTTTAACCGATTTGCAGTTTTTATAAAGTATCATGCATCCGACGCCCAAATCCTGAGATAGATGGCGCCAGTGTAAAGAAAAACAACTATTGTCCTGCGCTGATCGTTTTGTTACAAAGTGTATACCAATTATCGTTGATTAATCTGTGGCACAAATTAAATTGTTGTCTGATTTGTCAAAGATGAATTTTATATTTGAGTAATTTGGTGAAATATTTCAGCTTCTGATCCTGTGTGCAGTACTAACGCGAGCGCAATAATCAAGGAAGGCGACTACATTCAAATGTGGTGCACAGTAAACTACAGCGGGAATTGGATTCCTGCCATGGATTGGATCGCAAGCAATGTAGACACTGCGGAGGCTAATATCACCTTCTGGTGCACATCGACCACAGCTACGTCAGCATTTACCACTCAGCTAAATTTAAATAACACAGGAGTTACATTCATGTGCAAAACGTGCTTCACACCCAACACGACTAACATTTGTAAGACTCTGGGACCAGACGCAGTTTGCGCAAATAATACTTCTCAGTACCAGCATTTATGGAATTACACAGCATTTATTTCACGTAAGAAATTACATAATGATACACATATTAGAATCTAAGAATTTGATATTTGCAGCATTAACAATGATGTCGATAAAAGTAAATTCTAAAATGACTGCTTGCGTAGGCATACATTAAATATTGACGTCGAGTTGGCCTATTTGACGTTTTTTAAGCGAAACTTTACAGTGTTCCGCAAACTTTCTATATTCTGAAATTAATATGAAGCATCTGATTAGTGCCAATAAGACTTAAATTATTCTGAAAGTAGCCTTCTATGTTACTAAATGGCTTCTCGTATGATTTGTTAAAATATACACAATGTTAATGCTGATAATTTCATTATCTACGTCGGTCGACTGCTACCCAAATACACCCTGGGTTCTTATATGCCATCTGCTGAAACCTTGATCAATAGACACCGGTAACATTGAAGATAATGGCGACTCTGCTGAGCCAAAGCATAGTTACGAATATGCTAAATAAACATTGTTTATACACGAGTCAAATTGTCTTATTGATTTTCGACAGTTGACAATAACAACCATGCAACAGATCCAGACAATGCTTTATTCGTGATCGTCGGGATAAGTGTAGGTGCAGTAGTTCTATTTATAGCGACATCCATGATAATCTGCAAGTTGTGCAAAAGAGGTAAGCCTTCACCGGTCACTTACGTTCTGTGTAAGACCACCGCTTGCATAGCATTGTGTCAACTTTTGTCCATCCACAGTTCCACACTGCGTTGAGGTCAATCATCACGTCTACGTTATATTCAGATTTTACTTGATGCCAGTTATTAAATTAATCACAATACATGCAAAGAAGTTGCTTGATCCGTTTTCGTGCTAACGGGGTCAGTGGCAGTTTTAAATTATAGACAATTACCATGCTTTAGGGCAGCGTTACCCGACCTTTTTTGGTTGTAGAACCTTTTGATCTAAACTTTTGGCGGAACCCCCGTCCAAAACTGAACATATTTTGTTGTAGGTACAAACGCTGAGAATGCAAATAATTACAAGTTTAGGCCTAGATCATACTAATAGTAACACAACTATCGATGACAATGACATATGAACTCACTTTCATATAAAGGTATTCACAGATATTCAGTAAAACCCTTCATTTGTTCAGACTGAAAGTTTTCCACGGTCTTCACGTCACGGAATTCACAGTTTGGGAGATAGTAATCTAACTGGCACCTCTCTATTCTGCTACCCTAGGAATTGCACAGTTATCGTTGTGCTCAGCTTAATTTTAATGTCTATGTTGTTTTAAAATTTTATTTCATTTAATTAACAGACACACCGAAGCCAGATGTCGTTCCTGTGGAACAAGTGGAACAAGTGGAACAAAATAATTCCGGTCAGTTCAACAGATGCTCAGGCGTAACAGGACGTTCGCATGTCTTCTTGTCTGTATTTTACACGGCATCGTTTTATAAACATAACTGCACTAACATGAGTTAAGTTTGGCTGATTGGCCATGATGGAAACGTTTAATTAGGAAAGTATATCAATTCTGTCAACCATTTAGTATTTCATGCCTAGTGTTTTATTTATTTTATATGCATGTTATTATACTTGTAAAGCGACAATTGTAAAGCATCTTTCAACAACCTCTTTGAGTTGCATTTCTGTTGCATTACATTGCCAGTTGAAATCTGATAGTAAACCTACCGAGTTAATTATTCGCTTTATTTTAGATACTTCTGACCGATCACAGCTACAGGAGAATTTTCCATTATACGGCGAAGTTCTAAGGAACTCAAATGGTAGGTACAATGCACCATTTAGCATTTATCCTACACGGCGCTCCGTTAAGTCACTAGATAAAAAAACACAACTACCAGGAGCTTATGTTAGTGTTACCTATTTGACTTTGGTTAATATGGTCAAACTTATTATATTTTTGTAAGCGCCTGTTGGTTCTTCCGTGGTACTATCGAATAATGATAATACCACCATTATACCACCATCCCATTCCACCAATCCATCCGCAATCCATTCAACAGTTCGTACCCGTGCCTCCGTTACACACTCCCTTTATCCGTTTGTCAATTCTTTGTCCGTCCGTCCGTCCGTCCTTCCCACTTTATGTCTATCTATTTATTCGTATGTCTGTAACAGTAATCGATTACTTTAATCGCGTCGGTGTTTAATGCATAAGGCATCCACCGATGACATACAGTATGCCTGTCCACCAACGCTTTGGCAAGATTTCACATGTTGTAGGTTTCCATATTGTGGAGAACCAACCGATGCCTGTCTATGCATCGGTGAAAAAGGAAAGAATCGGTTAGTTTGAGCTTTCAGTTAAATTATCAAAGCGGAAAGCATGTTCACAGCGCGCTCTATGTTGTACCGCTTTAATGGATCTCATTAACTTTGACTTGTTTTAAACTGAATTATGACAACGTTGTTCTGTTTTACAGTCGCTTTCCACAGAGCAACTATATTTATACATGTGTGTTAGGACAACTGATATAAGTCATATCAAATGAAATCGTTTATTTTGCAACAAATCAATCAAAATCTACTCTAAGCCACAAAACGATGTCACGCGTTATGTTGGATTGGTACCAAAAGGAAAGGTCCTTAACGGATGAAAGCGATTCCGCCACTATAGGGTAACCTATGTACAGTTAACGAAGACAAACACGACGGCCGAGTGAAATACAACAATTAATTCGCTATCACATAGGCCTACATGTGTCTTGACTACGCTAACAAAATTATCAATTAAAAGATGGTCAAACAAAGTTTGTCAAAAATAAAGACCAGCAAATAATTATATGCAATTCACCAGAAGCTTTAAATATTAACGCTTTTTTACCTCTTTTACCTCACCAAGGCCCAACGTAAGAGCATACGCCAATTTATCTATCAAAGACTTAATATTATTGTGTTACGCCTACTGTGGTATTATTTTAAAGAAAATCATAAATAATTTATCGAATAGGTCTTAGAATGAAATTGAATGCAACATGAAATGAATAACTCAATAGGCCTATAACACACAGACAATGCATAACACAGTGATCGACTTTGCTTGATTTTACAGTGCCAGCGTAGAATGTTCATTGACAAGACCTAGGCCTACACTTAGCATCTTTTTTTATTTTGTCTGCTTGTTTTCAAAGTTGGTGAAATGAATAAGCAGCCTGCGGCGAACGACTATCAACGAAACCAGAAAATTCCAGTCTACGCAGAAGTAAAGAAAATGGAGAACGGTCAGTAAATCTGTAATCTTTAGTCACTCGAAATATCACTTCAACTGTGGCTAAATCTTGGCTTACAAGAGATTATAAATAATTGACTGAGTGTAAAGTTTCTCTTTAACGACGTAGTTTCATGACGAAAACGATGGGCGCCACCTTAAATCTTTATCCAGGTTTGGAACTGGCAGTCTGGCACCATTACAAAAAGGCAATAATTGACGCATAGGCCTATTTCATCTGTGTCCTGTGTTTATGATAATTTGAAGATGTGAAACACAGGAGTGGGCTGCAGCCACATGTTGGACAAATGCTGTAGTTAGTCGATACAATGTGGGTGGAAATACACTGCGAACAATTTCGTTATGAAAATGTATGGTTAATGACTGCAAGACTCTACAGGCACACGTGGTTTGACTCTGTCACTAGGCATGAATTCAGCAGTTAGTACTGTGAAATAATGATTAATTATTATCACCCAACACCGAACAACAAAATGACAGTAGACGAGGTAGGCCTAATTGCTGTAGACCTGTAAGTTCATTGGCAGTAAAGTAGGCCTACACAGCTATGAGGTGATGCTTTTCATAAATTAAGCCACACTTCGAACGAAAACGGATGTTCAGTTAATTTGAGATTCACGAGTCTTGATGCGGATGATAATAAATTGATGTGAAAGAACGAAAGATATTCAGCTCCTAATTTTTTTCAGTACGAAGATAAGAATAAATGTTCAAGGCCTCCAAAGTAGCTATAGGCCTAGCAAAATCATGTGGTCCTGTATTCACTGGATTCGTTATGAATCGAATTATTGAAAGTTTCAAGTTCAAATAAAGATGACGCATTTCGGTAAACGATTTGTGTTATTAATAAAACTTGGGAACATGCAGTGAAACTAAAAGTCACCGAGTATCCCTCTGCAGAATGTCACATCACTACGAACCAGTTGCATGTTAATGCCGCTGTCGTCGTTCTTGACCATTTAGTTTCCCATTTTCATTTTGATTCTGCTAAGGTATACCTTTAGTACTTCTGAATTTCGGTCTCCTTGGTCTAAGGTCGTAGCAAAATTATTGATCATATGCCCGTTCACTAATATCGTTGTCCCTCACATGAATGCTGCTACAACCAACCCAAAAGCTTTGCTATGTTGGGATGACCAGCTGGAATTGCCTTTCTCATTTGATTTTAAGAGATGTTTCTCCATTGCAGAAAAGAAGATGAATGTACCGAACGGCCAAATACTCTTGCCAACTGATACTAAACTTAAGCAGGTAGATTTATACAAGAAGCGCATTTTTTTAAATAGAGTAACATTTATCTCTTTTGCTTATGGGGATGTTAATTACCAAAATTAGGCTAATTCCTTTTTTTTGGCTATCCATACCGCAGTTTAAATGATAATAGACTCGGCGGTTTTCAAGTGACCCAAATCATACAGGATATCGGAGCTTGCATCAGATTACAGTGTAAACGTTAACCCGGCTAAAAGCGACGGCAAGACATCATTCTGTAATTAAATTGCTCACTGTTCAAATGGAATATCCAATGTAGGCCTACATGCTTATTCAAAACTATCCATTTGCCCAAATCGGATATAAACACCACGGTTCGATAGTGAAAGAGAAACATGTCCTATCCACTGAACTTTATTGATTGAGCTTTAATCGGTGCCTCGTGCGAAGTCAAGCCCTGCAGCTGAGCATATTTCGCCTTCCGAGAAAGGTGGGTTTTTCTTTTTTTAACCAATACTAGTCACCCAGCAATTATGAATTGTTAGTCACCAGGAGCACGATCAGACATAATATCCATGGCGTACCTGCTAGGCTGCTCACTAGGAACTCATTAAATAATTTTTTCCCATGGGTCTCATCAAATACCAAGAAATTTCTGGCAGAGGTTTAGAATTCAGGATGAGACATATCCCATCTGAAAATAATTTAGGCCTAACTAATGACGCAACATATGATATCCGTCACATACCAAATCTATTACCTCAGCAGCATTTGGATCTTGCCATTGAAAAAGAAAGTGCTGAGATAATTATTATTATGTCACATAAGTCAAAACCTTACAGTCACGATCGACGGACCTTCATTTAATTTGCTCTGTAATTTTTGGTTAATATTTAAATCGTGATGATGTCTAAGGCGTAAGGCATCAACCGATGTCACATCCGAACCAATCTTTAATCAGTTCAGAAAATAGTAGATATCTTCATTGTTGAAACAATTCAGGTCAACACGGGCCGATAAACTTCGCTATCCTGGGAAGTTTTATTCTGCTTCGATTGATACTAACAATATCAAACTAGTGCTTGTAGATTAGTTGCAGTATTTTGATTGATTCGACTGCTCTTCCTTGTAGAATTATACTGGAGCGGATGGTACACAATACATGGAATTAGAATCGTTGGCTGAATTAAGTTCCATTGGAATTCCTGAGAAACGTCGTCCACTGTTCAACCTGGTTGAGACATACGCAAGCATTGATCACACACTGGCAGCTCCTCCTCCACCACCTCTTCTGGTGCCACGCCGTCACTAACACTAATCGATGTATTCAGCATTTGAAAGTTGTATGTAATAGAACAAAAACGTTTAGCTCTTTACTTGTGTGGTAGTTTACTTAGTATTCGTATATGCCTATTAGAAAGTAGCTACAGTCACTGATACAGTATAGTGCTGTGGTACGGAGTTATATATGCTTATCAGGACTTGCTAGAACTATGCTGCTTGCAGATGGTCTTAAGCGATGACTTGCGAAACAAGAGGTTTCTCAAAAAGAGCTTATAAAAAGGTGACAAATAAAATAATTGCGTCTTCCCAATCGATTTCCAGCCCCTTCAAGCCTTGTCCAAAGGTGCTCCTCCAGGTTTTTACCGGCCTTCCCCTGCTCCTCCTTCCATTCTCCCGTATCCATGCCATTGTCGTCCTTTCGGGCGTTGTGGTGGTCACCGCAAAATGTGTCCGGCCATTCTTCTTCTCCTCCGTCTGACAATCTCGTCCATCTTCCCCTCCTCCGCCAACCTCAGAACCACCTCATTTGTAATACGATCCCTCCATGATAATTATACCCAAAATAGTTAGAAGACATCTTTGATGAAAGACATTCAGTTTGTGTGAGACTCTTGCCTTCTCCTTCCATGTTTCACTTGCATAATATGCCAACGTTGGTATCACAATTGATCTGTACAAAAGTATTTTGGTTTTTAGTTTGACGGTCCTTAGTGTACATACTTTGCGCAGTTTTTGGAGCACAGCTGCAACCTTACCGATTCTGGTTCTTAAACCCACCTCCGCATCTTCTTTGTTTGAAATGACACTCCCCAAATACGAGAAATCTTCAACAAATTCGATGGTCTGTCGGGTGTGATCTCCGACGATGTCCTGGCACTGCTGACCTCCGATGCTCAGGGTTTTTTTTGTCTTGCTGCTCTTAGGCGCTATTAATTTTGTTTCGTCGCGTCATTCGTCTGATATCGTGATCATTATTACAATGACAATGTAAGCGTTTAGATTATAATTAATAATTAAATAAAAGTTACATTACAACGACACGCATTGATAAAGATGCAAAACATTTAATGGTATCCGGCGCAACGGATTAGATAACAACATCGTAAATTATAAGAATGTCGTGAGTAGGCATATACGTGTTCTGGAAAAAAACATTAAGCCCTTTCTTAAAACTAGTTAATGAAATACTGGGCAATGGATTGGATAACAGCAAAGTCCTCAGCAGCAGACACCTAACTATGTTCATGCTCCACTAACTCCTTACACTCCCTACTCGTTGCCTACGAACATCAAGTACAGGTCTTTTAGCTGATCCACGATGCATAACAGTCGTGGGCTCTCGTGCATTCCATGTTTTTGCTCCTAAGGAATGGAATTGACTGCCACTCTCTCTTATTTCGTAGCTCTATTCACTTCCTTCCTAAAAAAACAACTCAAAACTTGCTATTTCTACTTGGCTTTCAAGAATTGGAAATCTAAGTGCATCTTCTCCTGGCGACTGACTTTCCGCGCCTCAGATTCACATTTCGGTGTTACCATGCGCTCATTGCAAATTTCATAAATAAAGTGAAACTGAATTAATAAACAACATTGTAGACAGTAAAATGTTGTGAGTATTCGTTATTCCACAAAAGCATTATTTTAAAGTTAGTTGATGGCTCACAGTGGCTCACATAATAACATGGTAAACGGTGGAATGTCATAAATATTTGTTTTACTGCAAATACACTATTTATTTTTATTACTATAAATTTATATTGCGCCCTTGAAAGACTTTCTACACAGGAGCGCTTCCAGGCCATCCCTTTCTAAATAATTCAGTCTTAAGGCCAGAGAAGAATAGGGCAGAGTCATTCACTTCTGTACAACGTAGTGTAGGCGACAGCTTATTCCAGGTCGTGGGGCCGGATACAGAGAATGCCCGGCTACTAATTTTGCTACGGGACCTGGGGACAAAGAGCTTCCTCTGGGCAACTGAGCGAGTAAAGCAACCTGTGTCAAAGCGGCAAAGTTGCTGCAAGTAGGGTGGAGCCACCTTTTCAAGACAACGACGAACTAGTTCGGAAACACGGTAGGTAATGCGTTGCGGGTAGGGAAGCCAGTGCAGATCATCTCGCATGTACTTTGCCTCCTGACCGAACTCTGGAATTTTGCATATGAGGCGGGCTGCTGTGCGCAGAACCCTTTTCAGATACAAAACCTCTTTGTCCGGAAGCCCATCATATATTGCGCAACAGTAATCAAGACGGGAAACGACAAAAGCGTGCACAAGTGTCGAGATATCTTCAGGAGAGATGGAGCTGGATATAGCCATGATTTGCCGGAGTTGGGAATAGCAACCGCGGCAGAGAAGGCTGATGTGTGGCTCAAATGTCAGCTCCTGGTCAAAGGTGACGCCTAGGTACCGAACTGAGGATAGGAAAGTGAGGTGTTGGTATTTCGAGGCAACTGAGTCAAGGCCGATTTTAGCGATCTGCTGGTGTGTGCCAAGCCAGATTAGCCGAGTGTTGGCTTGATTGAGCAGTAGGCGGTTAGAGGACATCCACACCTGAATAGTCGCCATGGCTCGACATACCTCCTCAACTGCATCAGCAGCCTTTGTCGGCTTGTAATGAACATAAGCATGACGGTCATCTGAAGAGGATTGGCTAAGGACTGCCTCGGCTGCCAGATGGGGTCCCATGTCGGCAGTAAAGATTAAATAAAGTATGGGGGCAAGGGCCGAGCCATAGGGCAAGCCAAATGGTGCAGGGACCCAGATCGACTGGGTGGAGTTGTGGGTCATTGTAAAGAAGCGGTCCTGCAAGAACGAAGTAATCCAGCCGAGAGCATTTCCAGAAAGGCCAAAACTAACAGATAAACGTTGCAAGAGAATATCATGATCAACTGTGTCGAACGCCGTGCTTACGTCGAACAGTGCCAGGAGAGTTACTTCAGATCTATGAGTGGCCCCATATATGTCGGAGAGGAGGCGGACAAGTATGGTCTCTGTTGAATGACCATTGAGGAAGCCCGGCTGCAGGGTTGGCAGAAGGTTGTTTTGATCAAGATACTGTATGAGTTGGGCTACAACAATCTTCTCAATGATCATAGATAGAAAAGATACATTTCCTATGGGTCTATAGTTTGTTGGTTCAGTTGCATCAAGCCCTTCTGCCTTAAGCACTGGGACCAGGATTGACCTTCTCTGAGAAATTGGGAGGATGCCGTCACTGATGGAACGGTTACAGAGTACTGTGAGGAAGGGCAGAAAGTCGTCCACAAACTCCTGCAGGAGGAATGCTGGGATAGAATCCAGGCTGCAGCTTTTCGGTAAAGAGTCCAGGATGAAATGTCGCAGCTCCTCACTGGTGACCGGTCTGAAGATGGAGAGGCTACAATTTGTTGGCAGAAAGACCGGCGGGGGATGGCCCACCGTAGCCTCACGGACTGATTGTACCTTGACTGTGAAGGCCTCCAGGAATGCATCGGCTGTGAAGACCGATGCATCGGATCGTCCTAGGAGGTCGTTGAATGTCGCCATAAGTCTGTTTGGCTCACCGGAATGGAGGGCGATCAGACGTTCCCAGTAGTTCCGTCCTACATGGTCGGTGGCTGATCCGTTTCCTCTGTAGCTTTCTTCCATGAGACGGACGCGTTGTCCGTAGGAAATGTTCTCCGCATAGAACCGGGGCTCTAACGATGAGCGTGGTATTCCTGCAGCCCGATCCGGTATAAGGGTATTAACGATGCCCGTCACAGACGACTCATAGATGTAAAAGAGGTCGGTGGTGGAGACGTCAGCCAGGGAGGTCGGGTCGGAAATGGCTGGGATGCCAAGCAAGGCTTCACGGAAGGCGGTTCGATCTAGTGCCTCCCAGTTTCGAAACGATCTCTCAATGTGCATTGGTCTCGCATGGAGGGATGTTACTGTGGCAAATACAAGGCCATGATCAGAAACAGTCGGATGACGGACAGTGAGGTTAGCCGGCTTGTGGTCCTCTCGAGTGATGAATGCGTCCAACCAGCCCCCCTTCTCATGGGTTGGCTCAGCAACCCACTGCATTAGACCGAATTGCTTAAGGATGAGCGCAAAATTCTTTGACTGTGGTAGTTTGGGGTTCTCGAGATGAAGGTTGAGGTCGCCTGCAACGACCAGCGGTGAGTCGTCTAGGGCAAATATTTCGAACAGGTTAGCAAGCTCAGTGAAGAAGTTTTTTGAGGGTGTTTCCGAGCCCGGACGATAGACGTTGATGACGGTCAGTGGGCCGAAAGGTGACTCCACAGAGACAGCCAGTACCTCAAAGGTTTTTGGAGCGGAAGATATTATTATTTCTTGGATTGGTAAGTCAGACCGATAGTAGATCACAAGCCCCCCACCACGATCTGCTTGAGCCTTGGCATTGACTCTTGGGTGCCTTGGGCGGTCCACGTGGGAATAGCCCGTCGGTTTGGCATCGAGGACCGCATCTTCGGTCGATGAGTGGTGCCACGACTCCGTGACCAGGAGGATGTCAAGGTCTTCACGGCTGATTGTGTCACGCACTTCTAAGAATTTCTTCCCTAGCGATCGGATGTTCCAAGTCGCTAGACGAACTCCATCTCGTTGGGTAGGCGCCGGTAATGAGGGTGTAGCAAGCTGTATGAGGTGGTCAACCCCCAGAGGTTGTTCAGTAGCACAAGCCACTGGATGCAGGTGATCATCTACGCGATGCATTGTCGTCGGCCACCTTATTGAACGATGACCATCACTAATGATAGATAAAAGTGTTAGTAAGTCTTTTCGTGCAAAAAACAATAGTCAAAGCTAGAAAATAACTTATCACATAAAACTGAGCTATTTTAAAATCATATTATTTAAACAGCATAAATTATTTTGTAATTGCACGACATATACCTCACTTTTATTGGGTACATTAGAAATATATTGCTGTTGGCTTGCACACGTTATCATAATGTTAAGAAATGGTGTGATCGTATGAGTGAGAAGCAATATGCCACAAGTAGAAGACGTAATGAACTTGCCTTCGTTCATGGTTCACACAAGGTTCACTCTCTTCTGGATAGCTCACATTTCTTGCTCATTTCTTTTCTAAAATATAATTTATGTGGCAGTTTTTGCATTAATAGAAGGAAAAATAGGCTTCTCTCTGTAGCATAACTAGGCACTGGTTGATTTTCACCACCATTGATCAGCGATCATAATAACTATCATGACCTTTAGAATCGATGTTTACCAATAAATATAGCAGCTAGCATGTTTCTTACTGACGCATGAAATGTATGTCCATAACTGTTACATACACATTACACATACCATCAGGCATCAACCATCGCTCGCGTCAATATCGAGAACAAAAAGACAAATGTAAAGTTGAGATCGAAACAACAAATCGACTGGACAGAACGGACAGATACAAGGAAAGAGTTCTAAAATATATGGATCCAGTTCACCTTGTTCATCAAGAACGGCCGGCGTTTTTGTCAGGACCATATATTACAATCAGATGACCTCTTTGAAACATGAATAATCTGGGAAATAAGGACACTGATTTTAGGTGGTGCTATTGGCTTTGAAACAAATTCTTGGAAGAATCGATTGTCAAAGCAGATATGTGCTCGCTTATGACGTTTAATGGGGTTTTCTCAACTCTGTGAAGTTTCAGCTTATTTCACCTGGTGAAACAATCAAGTAGCGAGTTGCAGCAGTTCATGCAAATGGAAACAAGTGAGAGTGTACGGCAATTACTTTAATTGCTATGCGCTAACTAATCAATCACTGTGAGCTTAGAGAAGCTGAATGTGTGAGTTTTTTTAGAAATATGTATTGAAAGATAGTTGAGAGGAAAAACTATTTTTGGCATAGTATCTAACAATTTTTATACACGCCTTTATGGTGAACCGTTCAGGAACACTGCCAGCGCGCAAAGCCCCGCGAGAAAAAGCAGGTTTTGAAAAAAGCGAAAGAAGATGAGGGATTGCCAGATAGAATTATAGAGCGAACATAAGGAGAAAACGCATTCCAGAGAGAGGGGCCAATTGAAGCAAATGATCGATACTGAGCCATAGCAGTTCAAGTACGAGGAACCAAAAGGCGAGATCTTTTGGACGAACTAAGTGGACTTCAAACAGACACCCCGAGGCAAGAACTCGGTGAGCTTTGGAAATTAGAACGAAGATATTAAATTTATTGTATGCGAGCACGGAGAGGGCGCCCATTGAATTTCATCAAACATAATAGTAGTGATGAGAGAAACAGGGTTGTTTTTCTTTGGCATAAATAAACAAATCTATAAGCTTTTCACATAGTCATTTTCCAATTAGAACAGTGGCGTTGTAAGAAGGATTTGCACATAGCTTTGAATATTGGCTGACTGTATAGGTTAGACTTGAATTTGAACATATCAAAACTTTTGAACAACGAATAAATCAGCATACAATTACCCTGACATAGTTATCTTGTTTTCGTATTCGTGGTTTTACTAGCCTGACTTTACTACCGTAAAGCAACAGCAACTCCTATTACAGTACAAGGTACTGCAGCAACTTTAGCGACGTTGACAGAGGAGTCTAAAGAGAGAACATATAAGCAATATAAATTTTCATGTCATGTCACATTTATATAATTATAGTTCTTATTTCGTATAGTCTGATGTGAAATAGGCTAGTCCACAGCCTTAAACCGCGATCATAATTATACATGTATCCTCAATTATTGCATGAAATATTTTTCAATTAAAATTGTAGCTAAGGATTTTGAAAAAAGCGAAAGAAGATGAGGGATTGCCAGATAGAATTGTAGAGCGAACATAAGGAGAATTGTAAGGAAATTGTAACTCGCAGCTATATTTTACTCAATCTTGACTCTCAATCCATCCACCCATTCACTGCAAGTTCTTTTGTACGCAACTCGTGTGTTATTTTTAAGCAAAACCTTAGTTTTTCTGGTCAAATAGCCCATCTTTCCCGCTGTGTTTTCATTCACATTCATGAACTTTGCCCTATGCTCGATTTCAAATTTGCATCCGCAATAGCTCACTCGAAATTAGACAACTGCAATCATCTTTTCCAGATCGGAGACATCACTCGAAGTAACCGCCCCTAACATCTTCAGGATGATCTCGTCCATGCTATTACAAACACCGCCACGTCACTCCTGTCTACAAATCACCCTTCTTGGCTCAAAATACCATTACAAATACATGTAGATTATAGAGTCATATCCATCATCTACAACATTCACCAACCTTTACTTTAACTCTCGACCAATCTCAAACATTGTCCTTTCTTTCTAAGGCTTTTGAACGACTTGTGTCTCTAAAGTTTCTTCCTTATCTTGACTAATCTGGACTCTTCCCCAAAATATTTTGGCTTTAGGGAACACCATTCCACAGAGACAACCCTCCTTTTCATACTTACCTAGATCTACTCTGCCGTCTATTGGTCTGAAGTCACTCCTATGGCTCTCTATGATGTCTCAGCAGCGTTTGATGTGGTTGATCTTGATATTCATCCTCAGCGTCTAGAGACCTCGTATGGTCTTAATCCCTACAACTCCTGAGGCTGCTCTGAGCGGCCAATTTTAATGCGTTTTATATAATAATTGGAGTGATAAGGGCTTAAGGCCTACCCTCTGTTGGTTCCGCTCATATCTTTATGAACAAGCCCAAATGATTGTTACTGGCGAATCCAGAACCAAATGAGTTCACGTTAAACAGGCTATTCCATGGCACGAGATTCTGTTCTTGATCCTCTTTCCTAATCTTATATACGGCTGATATCTAATCTCTTTCCCCGATCTGTGTTGCTGCTGGTCATCTCTTTACTGATGATGTACAAACATTTGATCATGGTCCCCATCATCCCAGTTGCTATTGGTCGAGAGTCTTCAATCTCTAGCTAACCTTCTTCACTCTTGGATGTCATTTAATCGCCTCTACCTTAATGCTTCTGAAACTCAATTTATCTGGTTTGTTACCCCTCAGCAACGTCAGAAGCATAATTTCGTTCTTCTCTCTGAAAGTTCTCAATCTTCTCTTCCTTGTCATGTTTTCTTGATCTAGGTGTTATCCCTGATAGTTCTCTTACATTTGTCAAACACATCTCTTATAAAATCACACGCTCATCTTATTTTCAACTAAGGCGCCTCCGGGTCATTCGTCGTTCTTTCTCCTCCTCCACCTTTACGACTTCACTAGTGCATTTGGAGCACAGGTCTGTGAGAGCTTGCAAGTATTGAATCTACCACATGCAGTAAACTGAGTACTGCTGGCTTCTTTGTTTTTACTGACTGCAATATCAGTTTGTGAGGCAAATGTTACACTGGGAAAGTCAAAATTCCAATAATTGGCTGTCATGTGTGCTATTGAATTTATGTTGGATTGTTATACTGTTAAGCGCAAATATATTGATCGAGGTAGTCTTTTCTGCCTTCTTTCAATCTGAGCCGTTGGTTTGTTGCATACTTGCACTGTGAAGGTATCATGGACGGGCTATTCTAAAATAAAGTGTCTCTTTCGCTCTCTCTATTCAAATTAGCCTATCATGGAAATTCCCAAGTTATTCGCGTCACATGGACGCCGCTTGCAACTTGGCCTATATGTATATTCCTTCAAAAATGACAGAAGAGAAACAAATTTCTACGTTGACTTCAACTGGATATCGAAGCAGGACCTCTATTGCAGATTATGACATTGTGGTCTTAGGTGTGTTTCCACGATACAAAATTACACTGTTATTTTAAAGACAATGAATTAAGTAGATTATGCGATTACGATATAATTTTCAGTGACAATAAATTTTCCAAGCTTTGAACAATATGCGACATGTCCTGGGTTATACCCATAAAATGCTAATTAGACATGCTAATAAAAACACAATTGTTACCGTTAATAAAGTATAAGTGTCAAATATGTCACGAAAATACTTTTCAAGATTGACAGTATAACTAGAATGATGACAGCGGGAAGTCATCAAGATAAAAATTGTTTACTATTTCCTCTTTTTCGCATTATCGAAAGCAAAAGCGAAAATTGCTCATGCTGGTGGCACAAAAATGCTGGGATGTAATCTTGAAGTTCATCATTTTATTGGGTTTCAGGCCTTCAACAGAGGCCAGCTACGACTGAAGTTAGTACACCGTGACCCAGATTCGATGGCAATGCGAAGTAAGTGCGTTGAACGCAATCCAACCCAAGACACGAACCTACCTGATTAATTATAATGTACCCAAACGTCGTCTTCTATAATCATATGTGTCACGCATCTCTTCCCAAGTCGTTCTACTCCTCCTGCTGATTGGGCACCATTAAATTCGATATAAATGCTAATGTTAAGCAACGGTTCGTTATATTCCAGATTTTATATCGAAAAGTAAACGAGACGTGATAGCGCTTTGATAGATATCTTATCGTCAGTGACTCGAATAATGCTCGAGTTCCTTTTATTTACGCGTTGTCATGGTCCTACTTCCAGAGATGATTGCCATACCAATTTGTGACCATCTGATTATTCCCATGACCATGATAAATTAAACACAATCAAAATAAGATGCAATTAGATCATACGCTAAGAATAAACACCAAGATCTGTTATTTGCGTTGCAAACAATCTTGTATCAAGCAAGTTTTGAGACACGATTCGCGGGCCTACATTTCTTTTAAGTCATACTATTTTATTGCCAATATATTGCTCTGGGTCACGTTGGTATCAGCCGTAGAAACATTCCCGTTTAATGTTTGCAGTTTTCAAGCTAAGCTGAAACATTTCATTGTTGAGCATAAAATGTCGCAAGAACATGGATTCTAATGACTTTAGTAGCCCAATCTTGTCTGATTATTAAAACTTGTAAAACGTGCAAATAAGTTTTTGGCTAATTACTCTTTCAATTATTCAAGATGAAGGCTAGATTAGTGTAGTTTAGCTTTAGTTCAGTATTTATAAACCCACCTCAGCTTAAATAATTCCTAGAATCTCACGAAACGTCAAGCACATCTTTGGAAAACGTATATTCCACAAATTACTGAATTGAGAATTGAAAATTTATCTACATAATGCAACTCAAAACCATCTTTAGACCCAAATTAAATTGTAGCTGGTTTAACTCTTCACATTTCAAATAACCCTCAAAACAAGTTTAAAGTAACAGTCACGCATCCGGCATCTGCGTATACCTTTACAAAAAAGAGAATTTATCTGTCATTATCATCGATATTTGTGTCAGTATTAATCGAATCAAGGTCTAAACCTACATGTATAAATGTCTGTTTGTCAATCGTTTGTACCTACAATAGCATGTTTAGTTTCTGGAGGGGGCTTCGCCAAAAATTAAGATCAAAGGGGTTCCACGACCAAAAAAGATTGCGGAAAGCTGTTCTATAGCATTATTTACGATAACTGTGCGTCCTACTAGCGCAAATTAAAGCATGGGCTTTCAATTTGTAACCACTGGGAGATTGTGGTGACTAACTATACTCGCCGAATAGACCGTGCTTCTATATTTAGCACCCATCGCAAAGGCGTCAGCATATTATATTTAGAAAAATTAGACAAATTTCCCAACTTTGGGGAAATGTATGGTAGTCGCATCAAAATCTTAGTTGTCAATTGATAGCTTTAGGTCATACTTCGGATTTTCTGAGCATGATATACGAAGCCTATATGCAAATAAGAGCTTATAAAATTTAAGTTTTTTTTAACATTGCTTACATTCAATCTCATTTATTTGTCAATAATGTCTATTAATAAAAGATGCAGTGAAATTATTATCAGCAGTTACAATGGTCACTGATACACGTATGATGCGGACGTCTGCAAAGGTGAGGGGGTGAGTGGAATGCGGAAAAGGTGGAGGGCTGAAAACGTAGATTCTTGTGGAGGTTCTATATGGACTACCCCTAACAGTCCACAAGTTAACTGACAGCAACTACACTGACTAGTCTGATGCATGTAACCTACCCGACCGCAGTGTGGCAACGGGTAGCCCATAAAAATCAGTAAGAAGGGGTAGCGTGTAGCTCTGTTTGTTTTGATAAAATGATGTACAAACCATACCAGCAAATCTGTATCAACAGGCATCGACAGTGTGCGAACTGCAGTCAGATTTTATGAGATTGAAAACAAAGCATCTGAATTGACCCTCCGGATGATGATCAGTTCTTTACTTTCATTGTAGGCCTACAGATGGATAGGATTTCTGAAAGAGTTTTATTTTCAGGTATGAGTGAGAGACATGTGGTGATTGCGTTATATTTTGTTAACGGATTTCTATAGCGCCTCTCTCAGAACGACCTAATGAACAACATTATGAAAAGGCGAAAGAGCCCACGAAAAATGAACAGATGCAGCAATGCCCCTTCAGCTGTAATCATGAAATGAGTCATATAATAATAACAACCGCTGGAAATTATTACTCACCACTGTATTAAAGCCATGAAAATTCGGGACTTTCCTTGCATGCATATTGTTTGCAAAACTGCGCTGAAAATCAAATTCCAACGGGCTGAACTTTGTTGATGTGGCTACGATAATTAAAGAAACGAGAGCAAATAAACATGACCTATAAATAAAATAATATATAGTCCCATGCAAATGCACATACGGTCATGCACATGTAGGCCTATGCTGAAATACGCCGCTCTTTAAGGTAGAAGGAGCAGAGCAGTCGAAGCAGCTACGCGTCTGTTTATTGATCTATAATTATTAGCTCGGTGCCTCTTCACAAGGACACCCAAAACACCTCGTTGCACATAATAATTATGGTTAAATATATCAAATAATTTTGGAATAATGCGATGCAGCCAACTGCAGGGTTTACAGTTAAACATAAAGTTAAATTATTTAGGTATAATGGCGATGTTCGCAAAAATGGTATTACCTTAGTCCAAGTTAATTCATGTGAGTTAGGAGTGAGCGAACAGCGCTTATATATGGCGCAATATTCAAGAAAATTATTGAACTTGCATTTTTGAAAAAAAGCCTTCTCGTTAAACACAGTCTTTATCAGTTATAGGCAAAATTATCTGACAATCCAGTTTCGGATTAAACACAGTTCTTATAATAAATCCAGCTTCTGATAAAATTATTCCTTTCATCAATTCAACTTCTGATTAAGCAGAATCCTTAACACAAATCAAGCTTCCAATATTATTAAACAGAATTGTTTTTCTAGACTCCGCTTCATCCAGCTTCCAGACGAAGTGTCATGGAACGAAAAGTCTGTAGACATAATTGTCGTGGAACCAGAACATAGGGTTACATTTAAAACACGCTTAGAAAACTATTTTAAAAGAACAAGTTGTCACTTTTTCAATTTTTTTTAATAAATCGTCTTAGGGCGGACGATCGTTTTTCGCAGATCCACCTACCGAAATAAAGTGAATCTATTGTTATTTTGTATTTACGGATTTCATGAGCGCCTCTCGCAGTACAATGAAAGCAGGGGCGCTCCCAGTGCAAAAATCCTCATGAGAAAATAGTCTTAATTGTAGGAACAGAAACAGAAGGAACCTCCAGCTAAAATCAAAGAGTGAGTCGTCGAAGGAAATCGAATTTTGATACTCTCCGATATGTCCGTAGCTAATAGGCCTACATTTCGTGTCAAGGGCTTAAGGGAGATATAACATAATTCTAATACAAAACCCCATTGTTAGGAATGCCGAACTCACCATAACCCATACCAGCATGATATACAATAGCATAGTTCCAATGAGCGCATATTTATATAATGTAACAAGTAGATGTTAAATTATACAGTCATACGAGTTAACGAATCTTAAATAAGCTTACTGGTCTGTGCCTCTTACATTGCCACAATTGATGAGCGAAAAGAATTCTAGTTATTTCCAGCTGAGAGTGTCGTATAATAAGACGGATTTTAACTTAAGTTTAAAGGACAGTAGCGTGGACTCTAGTTGGACACTGGGAGGAATTTGATTCCAAATCTTGGGTCCTGTGCATTTAATGGAATATTTACTGGTATTAGTGCGAGCAAATATCGGTCGGTAATTATCTGTGGATCTAGTACTGTAAGAATGCAGCATGTGACCTTCTTGAAAGTAGCTATCGATACATGAACACCGCAATCTGGAGGGTAGTAATTTCATAGGTCCTCCATTTTTTGAATTCACTAAAAGCAAGAGCAGTGGAGGAGCACCAGCAAGTACCAGCTGTGCAACGAATCGCTCGCTTTTGCAGTCGCAGTACTTTTTAAAGTCGTGAGTCGTAGGTAGATCCCCAGATAGCATTACAATACGATAAATAGGGATAGATAAGTATATAGTATAATTGGACTCTGATAAGAGGTGGGAGTAATGAACATGTCCTTCTTAGTACCCCAACGTTTTTTGCAACCTTTGCAGAGATGCTGTTTATGTGTTCCTCAAAAGTTAAATGCTGGTCAACGACTATTCCAAGGAATTTAGTAGATCTAACCTGGGTCATTAAGGTATCGTTTATCATTAAATTATGCAGGTTTAGAGATGGAGTACGTTTCCTGTGTGATCCAAAGAGGATGTAGGCTGTCTTCTCTAGGTTAAGTGATAACTTATTTGCTGAAAACCAATCCGATATTAGTCTTAGTTGGTCATTTACAATTTAACAAGGTCTCGTAAGAGGGGTGTGAATACATTGGTATCATCCGCAAACATTAGGAAGAACATTGCCGGAACTACGTTGGGTAAATCATTTATTTACAATACAAAAAAGGAGCGGTCCTAGGTTTGATCTCTGGGGTTCCCAATGTTTAATTTCTCTAAGTCCTGATACAGCACCATTACAGGAAACACATTGAGTACGCCCTCCCAGAAAACTTTTGAATCATGCTAATTGAAGACCTATTATTCCGTAAGAAGATTGCTTATTTAACAGTAAGCTATGATGTACGGTATCGATTGCTTTACTCCAGATCAAAGAATGTGCCAATGGAGTAATTATTTTCATCGAAAGCATGTTTTTGTGCATAACGCACTTGATACAACGATCGACAGATGGCGTTGGCATAAAGATATACTCTACACATGGAGACCTCTTTATTTGACTGGTCCGCATATGCGTGCATTTTACGTTGCCCTGTTTCAATACCTTTTACTGACGTCCGCTGAAAGGGGTTACGATAAGGGCCAGAGATAAGGTTACATTATTGATCTCTTAGTGGCAACCGTGCTACAGTGCGACGTATTAAATTTTGACACTGCCGCATCCAATAAAATGACTAAATGGATTTGTAGTGAATTTGGTTTTACGAATGTCCCTTTTATGTCTCTGGATCAACTGCATGGAGCAATCTTCGTGACAAAATGTGATGAATTTCATTTCTATAGACATTCCAACACATACTTCAGGACCTACATGTATCTTATTATATCTGACTCTATGTATAAACTTCTTAAGACTTTCCTTTTTAACCGGGCCTGGGTCGCGAGCGCCTCTGAATAGTTATCTTGAGGAAGCGCTATATAAATTGCATCGATTGATTGATTATTAAAGTGTCATGTTACTGGCATTGATTTCCCATATGTAAAAAGTGGGAAAAGGATGATATAACAAACTAGACTACTTATTTTCTATTGATGTAGGCTCACATATTTGTGCATCTATTATATATAGTATGTTTGCAATACCCGAGCAAGCATTAGTTTTTTTCCTATTACAGGTGTACATGTCAATCAATCAATCAATCAATCGGTCAGTAAATAAATCAATCGATGAAACTAAATATACCGCCCATCTAGATATATCTACTCAGAGGCAGGTCAGACTACGGCTAAACAGAGGGGTTTGCAGTAGGCCTAATGAATAGAATGCAGTTGAAGCTACATTTTCTATTTTTCGTGTAGTCCTATATTTGAAGACCATGGATAATGGTGATATTAATGCTAATGACTGCAATATCGATAATCATTTGATATTTAATAAACGTCAAATATGCGTGTAGGTTACGTGTTTAAAAATTATAGGCTTGTATCTGTGTATATTTTTTGCGTAACAGTGCACGCACGTTTGTGTATGTAGGCCTATGGGTATGGTCATTGGTCAGCATAGGCCTACATTCGTGTATACATGTTGGCTTGTAGAGATCGACAGAGTGAGAGCTTTTTTGGCATATGCTTTTTAAGTGTACAGTTAAGTAAGGTCCAAGCGTAGACCCAATAAACTCCAATATCCATCACATGACAACTTATCGAAATAGACGATAGGCAAAAATAACGTTGGCCCAGGATATGCCATATTAGACCTGCACTTAAACCGTACGAATCAATTAGCCACAGCAGCAAACAGTCCTAAAGAATTATTATTCTCAAAGGTCGTCATCAGCAGAGTTTTAGAAAAATTTCCAGACTTCGTGGGACATACGGGTTGCACACTATGATTTAATACTTTAGTCTCACTTGCTTCCGCTACGATGTCGTTATGTGAAGTCTTTGGAGTCTTCAGAGTCTATGTTGGCCTTTGGAATTGCCATTGGTCTAATTTCGCTAGGCTCTAAATTGCGAGAACCGACAGTTCGTGTAGTCCAAGCAGCCTACATAATATCCAACGATGACTAATTACATGTAGGCCTACACTGAACACACTAACTGTTGTGTAGGCAAATCGCCTCTACAAAGACTGTGCAATTAGGCCTACTGCTGATTGCATAGAGAATCTGCCTTACAAGGCGTGTCCAACGGCGACCAATCGTAGCCTAGCATGTAATAGGCTAGAATGTGTTTATCATCATTATCATTATTTTAGGCATTTCATTTCATTCTGCGTTACTGAAATCGGACTACATTGCTTGTTAGCGAACGTTTTCCTGACATAATGCGAGGAGAATTACTTTTCATGTTACATATTAATTATGGTAACTATCACTTGAATAAATTAATTTCATCAGTTTTTCAGAGAAATTAAGTACTACCCCTATCCAAGCATATAACATGTCTGAAAGTTAGCGAACGTTTTCCTGACAAAATGCGAGGAGAATTACTTTTCATGTTACATATTAATTATGGTAACTATCACTTGAATAAATTAATTTCATCCGTTTTTCAGAGAAATTAAGTACTTAAAGGCCTCAACGGTAACGATAATTAGTTCTCTGACGATGGATGATATTACATGCATAGGCGGCCCTACGCCCAATAACCATAACTATAATGCCAGAGGCCTCAATCCCCCCTGAGTGATGGAGGCCAACCCCCGGTTCCAAGTGTTAGGACGGCAAAATATTATCCCCTAGACTCAAATAATAATCACCCTACCTTAATGGAAGCATTTTCTTCCGGATCTCCCTATGTGGACGCCCCTGTAAAATACAATAGGAATAATCATAACAAATTTGAAACGATAGACAAGAACGTTTGTAAAGCAAATTTGTATTCTGCTTATACATTTACAGCAGTCGGGCATTTAACAGTTGAACCTCGAAATGCAGCAGTTCTAGCAGGACAGATGATGTCGATGGAATGTCGCACTGATGGGGAATTAAGAGTTCGAAAGTGGGATCTCAAAAGGACTGATGGAGAGATATTTACAGTCTACTCTCATGGATCTCCGAACCCATATCACCCTGAATTCACTCATTTCGGTGTCCAAGTGAATGCCAATGGATCGGGGATTCTTTACACCAACTCAACGACGATGGGTGACGCTGGACTGTACACGTGTTCAATGAAAGTTGGTCCAGATAGCAGAACAGTTACCGTCAGTGCGCTGCTAACAGTTTTTGGTACGAAGCATTTAACTTGTCTCATTATTATAAACATTCTAAATAGTTGATAGTCTAAGAATTATGCGAACTATACAAAAACATGAATAAAATATACGCGTGTAGGTTACATCTCATCAGTAAATATGTCTATGACATACTTTATGATGTAATTTTCAACAACTCGACAAAATGAAGTCGCACAAACTCGTTCATTAGGGGAGACTGGGGCTGGTTGTAACAATTTACACATTTAGATGTTTTACGTCCGAACTTGATCTCCAATAACGGTTAACAATATATCATTGCTATCCTTAAAAAATGCACTATAACTAGGGCACGTTTCAGATGTGTAACTCTATTAATTATGAAAACATTTGCAATTAAATTTTTTTTAGTGTTTCAACTTGCCTCGGCTTTGGGTTGGTTGTAACAAGACATGGAGCACAATTGTAACACCGCTTTCAACATTGGGGCAGGTTGTAACACAGTTAACAATAACTAATTAATATTCAATGTTAATTTTTCGGGCCTTTATATCGGCTAAATCTTTAATTATAACAAATGGGCTCAATAACTATGAAAAAAAATTACAAAGATATTTCGGCGTCCGAAATTCAACGATAGCAAAAAATGATGGTGTGTTGGCTTTAATACTGTAGATGGTGTTGTCTGAAGCTGTTTAACAGTAAACAAAACTGACAGAGGTTGATGATGATGATTATCAGAAGAATCAATTTAAAACAGCAATTAAATAATATTTAAGGCAGGATACAAGTCACAGGCCTAAAAAAGCATTTAAATCACTGAGAATGGTGCTGGGGAAAATGTTACAACTATGTACCTAGGATGATAAAATAAAATGCTAACACATCATTATAGCTACATGTAACGAGATTTCGTGTTTGGTCACGCAATCTTAAAGAAGCAGGCCTCGAAATGACCCACTCTCAGTAAGAATATCGTTTGTCTAAAGCGTACTGCGAGAAAAAATAATACGAGAGAAAAAGTTACTTTTAGTGTCGAAAAATCACAATTTATGAAAAAATTCTGTCATGTGTTACTAATGCCAAACATCAACTGAAAATTAGGCAAGAACAGGTCTCTCATTGAAAATATCCGGCTTTAATCTCCGGTGGGTGGGTTAGGTGTCTGGACATGATCTTGCACGGCGGCACGCCATATTGGTTACACCCCAAGATTCGGCCATGTCTTATATGCGGAGTGTCTTGCACTGGGTCACTTTTCCGCAACGGATCACACTTACCGGATCTCTGCCATAGTTTACAGCTGCCTCGCGGACATGGCCTCTATTTACTTAAAGTAGCTCAACCTTAAGCGTCCAGCGCCTTCTCTGCTAGGCAAGCTGGACTTCTTGTCCTGTGGTCGCGAACATCTATTTTGCAACTCCGTGCTTTTTCAATTGCCAGGCTAGCATTCGGGAATGGGTTTCTTGGGGTACTGTGCCTAATGTCTAGACTCTGGAACCCTTGGGATCACGTTCGATTTTAACTTAGAGGATGTCCTCATTAGCTGGGGTTGCTTCTGTAGCGCTCCTGAGTAGGCAGTTTTTAAAGAGGGGCTATATAAATCTCTGTAATAACGACACCGGGAGAACCCTACACCTTATTAGCAAATTAAAACTAAGTAACTATTAATCAAATTCATCAATCACATCATTTAATCCAAATGAAAAGCCTACTATATACAGCAATCTACGCAAGCGTGTTTTTCTTTTACTATTCGTGTCTGGCTTTCATTACGATTATTATGATTTGCATGGTAGAATTTCAGCCGATTTGTGAAACAAACCTTACGGAAAATTGCAACAAATCTTTGGCGGTGGGAGACTACATTTGGTTTCGTTGCAAAGTTGCATTTAGAGGATTTTGGATGCCCACAGTTGAATGGAAACAACACCGTGGAAATGGAGATATGGGGACAATATTAACCGATGGAGTTGAAACAGTACGATTACCCAATGAAAGCGTCATTTCCACGTTGATGATTGTAGTCAATTCGACAATGAAAGGTTCTTTCTTTTCATTCAGAACTTATTTCGCTGAATATGACGGCAAATCATTGAATGCTACAGCAAATAACATACCCGACTTTAACTACAGCTGGAACACTAAAGCTGTCGATGAACCAAATTATTGGGTGTCAGGAACCGTAACAGATGCGATTGAACCAACTTCATCGTCTGAATGGCGTAAGATATTCATACAAACATAGCCTTTGTACTCTGTTAAAATATACGTAACCATTTTCAGTTTGTTAACATATATTTACGTCTTCAGCACTGTTATCGTTTAAATCACAAATATTCAAGCATTTTCTTGAATTTTCAGTCATGAATTCGATTTAAAATTTGATTGTATTGTATTTTTGTTAATTTAATTTACTTGGTGTGAAAATCAGACAATTTACAATAGATAACGCACGCAAGATATGGCGGCAGTTGGTTAATATGCAGTAGTAAAGTTCAGAAAAAGACAATGAAGTTGCGGCTGGAACTACTTGTAGATATCTTAATACAGTTCAAATGACGTCAGATACTATAATATTGTATATTATATTTTGTATTATATGGTCAAATGGCTCAATCGAATAGCAGTTGATTCGGACATTTAAGGCGCTATTTCAGCATAAATTTTTTCGTCAAACGTTACTTCTATTCACTCCAAAAAATACTCTATTGTAGATCTATGCCTACGATACATGCTAAAAGTCTACACTATTCGTAAGTTGGGCCTAGTTCCTACACGTTCATATAGCCCCTCTTCATCAGAGGCGCTGCGGATTTATGCCACAAGACCTTGATCAGCTAGTGATGAATGTGGTCAGCAACTGCCAGACATGCTGGTCAAAACATATTCAGAAAAATGACGCGAATCACAGGCTGCATGACGACTAGTTCAAGAATGATGAACCGCCTGAATCCAATAAAGCTACCATATTGCAATGTGTATATTATTTCGGTATGAAGAAACAATCAGGTCACAGTAGGCTGGAGAGCAAAGCTAGTTGGGTTCATGCAATGTCTAACAGATGACAGCTTATTGAGTCGGTCAAATGCAAAAGGCGTGGCTTTGCCCTCACGAGATGGCGACATCCAATCCATTCATCCCTTCTTCTGTCCTCTCGCCTACATCCCTGCTTCCTATAAGCAAATGCGATGTTTAAGTATGCAGTCGTTAATTGTTATTTGTTTAAACTTGCTTCAAACAAAAATAACGGTGTCATATGACATACAATATTCACACAGGGTCAAATGGAGTGATGAATGTAACAAACAATATTAGAAGTGGTGGCGACTAAATATCGCCCTCACAATAATAAGGTTATGTCTAGGGCCAGAGGGAAGTTGCGGATCAATGTATTTTCTCAGGGGCACCTATTAACCTATATCAGGCATTCATATAGCAGCATTTATATTAGCTTCAACACAAATATATTCAAAGGTCAAAAGTATCATATTGGTCGGTCTAGGACTCAAAGCATCATTTTTTTCATGCCAGACCTTGCATGCAAGTCGAATATGGGCTTCAAATAAAACAATGCCCCTCACATGTAATTAACTTTTCTTGGTTGCTTGATTTCTCTAGCTTTGCTGGTGGCTGGTCTATCTGTCTTCTCAATTTTGTTGGTCGTATTAGTCGCTGTCTTGGGCGCTCAATACAAAGACAAAATCTTTCGTAAGTCATAATTAATCACCATCATCATAATCATCACCATTATCATCGTCACAGTTCATCATCGTCATCAGCATCATAATATCATAAAGATCATCGTCATTACCAATTATGTATCTCAGAAGCTTGCACAATGAGTAGGCCTACTTATCATGACAACACAACCACCGCCATCTGCATTATCAGCATCAGAATCGTCATAATCGTCGTCGTCGTCATCATCATCATCATCATCATCATCGTCATCATCATCATCATCATCATCATCATCATAATTCTTACAGCTACCAGCATCAATATCACCACCATCAGCACCATTATGATCATCGTAAAATTCCATCCTCTCTAAAGCAGATGTAGTGCACCGTAATTTTCTTAAATTAATGAAATGATGACGTGACATCAGTCACATAATTATGTGATCCTAAGCACAATCACCTACGTTTTCGTCATTTCATTATGACGCAATACTAGTGAATAGGCTTACATGTATGCATGGAGGCTCGCATATGATGAGCATGATTAACCAGATTCGTTTAATTTGTAGGTCGAAGGATCATAAGACCAGATGTCGTACAACATGAAAATCCTCTTATACAAGGCAACACCTACGGTGGGTGATTAAGCACAGTTCAGTTGACCTATTATGAACTATTATCATTATGTTGGTATAATATTGAGAAGACTTCGGAACTAAGAGGCCACTAGGCCTAATGATGCATTATTATGTTAGTAACAACAATTTATTCTGACGTTTTAATGTGTGAGACGACTGGCAGCCTAGACGCTGGTTGCTTATCAACCCAACTCATCATTAATCAAATTGGCCTTTAATATTTCTGTATGCGTGTGTGCATATAGAGGCGGAGACTCAATTAGGACAAGAGGGAACTGTCCCCTCCCAAAAACAATTTTATATTATGAAGTTCATTAAGAAAATCAGGGTCATCTGTCAGAAAATAATGTCCGGGGTCCAACGAAACGGCAGTTTCCATTTGTTTTATTGTTTTCTTTAGTAATCTTAAGATACTTAGTTATGTCATTGACCAGTGTTTGAGCTAATAACTGTGTTTTTTCGCTTATATTAGCAACGTATGTCGAAATCACATTCGACCAACCAACGCAGCGTAATGCTGAACCAAGGCAGATACGTGAAGGTACTTAAGACTCGTTACAAAATCGATGAATTAACTAGTTTTTCTTAACTTTAGGATCACACTGAATAGCGTTCCCTTTAAAGTAGAATTATACTCTGCACTCATACTTTGGTTTAAGTTGTGCTTAACTGATTCACTGCCAAAATATATAGGCCTAGGCCAGATTGAGGATACACTTAAAAATTTGATTGTAAGTACTAAGCTACAATTTTGAGTCTGGCCATAAACCTAACTCCCTTAATGTTCATATTAATCATTGTTAAGCAGCCTAAGACTATCCCACTCGGCCTAATCGTTCACAATGTAAAATTTTGAGTACTATTAGGTACTGGAATGTCATAAAAATTCACAGAGTTTTAGGATAAAGACGGCTTTAGAGCGCTAGTATTATTGTTATGGTCGTGTTTTCGCACGTTAAAGTCTTCTCCTGAAATAGGCTATTTGAGTTTTCCGTTAAGTTTCATGTGTTTTAAATGTATTTTAGCTCGCAGTATTCAACAAGGACATATTCCCATTTATGCACAAGTGAATAGTAAGTGAATTTGAATATATTAGGTACTTTCATTCATTTTGTTCAAGTGATCTAGAGATGCTTAGGTTGCTATATTATACCAAAGATCGAGGTCTGCAAATGCTATCCAAGTGTTATCTAAAGCTTCCTACCGTTCCCTTTATAGAGCATTGCATGTGAACCCGCAATTTCTAAGCTACATGAAAGACAAAACATCCGATCCATCCAACGAACTCACCACAACCTCACCTTTTCCTATCTCCCCACAGCTGGGTCCTTCACTCAAAATCGAAAACGCTGTTTTCTCACAAGCACTATCCAGGTTTATCCTTCTCTCTGTCTCTGTCTCTGTCTCTCTCCTCCATCGCTGTTTCAGCTCTAACACCATCCGCTTTTGCCGCCTGAACGTCTGCCTGTCTGACTCAGGATTTTAACCTCTGCTACTCGACTTTATTTTTATTCAGCGCCTGTGAATAAGCCGGTTAACTTTTGACTTGGCATCTATGGGCGCTGTTGAAATGTTGAGTGAACGATTACAATTAGATCCGGGAGGTTTTTGTACATTAATTCTGGCCAAATCAAACATCGATTACAGTAGAGACCACTATAGCAAAGTAAGTTGTTTACTTATGCCCAAATGATGCTGCCCACTTTAATGCCCAAGCAATTTTTGTGTCACGAGGAGACTTTTAATTGAATAGCATCCGGTCCAGCATTCAACATCCAAGTCCATCCCTAAAAACGATAATTAAAAAATGATCAACATTTTCTCTGTTGGCCTTTCCAGTTATTCATAGTCAGCCTAAGCTTAAAGCGAATGGGGCAGACTGCGCTGAGAGTTTACAGAAACAATGACTTTTGTAGATTTAACGGTAGCCTCGCCTTCATTGTAAACAACAATTTGCTCATTTGGTTGAACGACTGCAATTTTGTTCCAAAAAACGAGGACCTAAATCTTGTATCTTTCTGTTTTGCCCGGTCAGCTGACCTTCCAAGGACTCATTACGGACCTTAACTAGGCCCATAAGGGGCATTATTTTTGAATAGATTTTCTGCTACTGACTATAGTTTGGGCTTATTATTATGAGTGTCATGAACACTAGTCTCTAATGGAGCTTAACCCCATTTTCGGAACTACGAATGAGGCGCTATAAGCTTATTAAGTCTGGAAAACTAACGACATAGACAAATTAAACATCCCTGCATAGGATAATAGGCCTACGCTTCTTTCTGTATTTAATCGCGTGACATTGGGCAACAGCGTTATAACACTATGAGAAGTTGAATCGATGATGAATATGCAGTATATTGGATGAGGGAACTCAGCGTAGATAGCAGTGGCGTCATTGGACGTTTGAACTTGCCTAGGGTATAGAAGAAGCCTTTTGGAAAGCTAGAAGACTACTGTCCCATTGGTTGTCGTGATCTTAAGGAAACGTTATGCTCAGCATTCCTTTCGTAAATTGTGTCTGTTCGCTGGATCTGTGAGCGAATCGCAGAATAGGGCACAGGTACAGCAAAACATTAACAGCTGAATTTTGTCAAACCATGTCACAGACAGCTATAGCACTATGTACGTATCTAAGCATCTTTTGATGACTATGAACCATGAACGAAACGATCTTATAGGCTGCAGTATAAGCATCAAAGACACCTCATTGAGAAATATTTATGGGTAGGCCTATGTGTGAGATCCAGTAGACAGTTAGGCCTTGCCAAGGAGTGCCCATGGTGGGTTTATTTGAACACTATTTTGCAAATCTGTCTTGAATAATACAAGTTATCAACAAGGAAATTTCTTATTATTTTCAGAAGCAGGACGGTCGACTGGAGACTATCAAACGGACACAGACATGGCAGATGAAACTTGCCATCCGTCGAAAGTGAGACTTTTATCATTCAATTGTTTAAAGTTGTTTGAAATGGGACGACTGCATGTAAGCCTACTCCGCACTTAATTTCTCACTAAGACTAATACGATTAAAACCAGCCGGTTGCTTCTTGCCACATAAGCAATATATTATTATATTATGTCGCAGAACGGGACATAGTGGTCGATTGATTAGAGAGCTTGTCATGTAACGCGAAGAGAACGCATTCGAGTCTCACCAAAGACAAGGACTAGTACTAGATTTCCGCGCAAAAGTGCATTACTCATATAGTCCTCGTAGGCCCATATCCATTGCAAGATTAGGCTATCAATATATGCTGCCTAACAGTCGGTGTTGAACCAGCAGGAGCTTGGAATCCGGTTTGTTGGGGCTCTAGGGTAACTATTTCAAACCTCACCTGAGACAGTAGGTCTAATATACTGTATGATTGTATGGAAACCTTGTAGGTCTGCAAATCCTTCGCTCACAATTTCACAATGAATGTGGGCAACTAACAATATTCGTAAGGCTATAATGTAACCTACTTGTAGACATGTCGCCATACAAAATAGTTGCCCAAATGACGTCGACAATTAACATGCAAATGTCATACTATTTTGATGCTTGCTTTTGTAGACATACATTGGAGCCGATGGAACGCAATACATGGATGTGAATAAGCTCCGCGATGGAAATTCAAGAGTTCCGGTCAAACATCCTCCGATGTTTAGTTTGGTAGAGACTTACGCGAGCATTGATCACACAGCGAGCGTTCCACCAGTTCTACCATCACGTGCTCAGAGACCTATTTAGTCGTTAAACTGCCATCTCATTGCAAAGCATTTGTTATTTGGTCCCCTATATTTATCTGGTAAAAGTAAAGAGATCATGGATTAATTGCGAGACGTTCTGTATTCTGTAATAGCCATATTGCAACATCTATATGACGAGTGTGTTCTGTGATAACGGTTAAGTAGGCCTAGTCCTACATGTAGGCCCTATAGTTAATTGTTTACGCCAATGCCTAAATCACAAGCCATAGACCGATGGCGCCACAACACCAAGACGTGTTTACTGTTTAGGTCAAAATTTATCTAGACAGAGAGGCAACACATGGTGAATATGCAATATAAGAGGCAAGTTTTCGGTTGATAATGACATGAGCAGGGCTTAAAGTGTGCATGGACGGTCATAGACGGCGTCCAGGCACTTATTTTCGAGGCTGGACGCCGTCCTGCCACTTATTTGGCCAGCAGAGCCTGGACGCCGTCCATGAGCGTCCATGCAGCAGAGCAATTCATCTGTATGCGTACGTTATTATCAACAGGAAAAAGAGGAGGAAAAATGTTGTGCTTCGCGCGTTTACAAACTTAATTTTCCCAACTTTCAAAACGATGTCGTCGCCACTGGTCACTTATCGACATTTTCATTAAGGACAGCAATTCCCTGCTGGCATACGCTTTAAATTTTTTTTAATGTTTCACCAGCAAATGATTGATGACTAAATAATGGTTGATGACAAAAAGCCTTACGAATAATAACAAATTCTATTTTTCACCCATTGTATTTGACTAAATAGAAGTTCGATTGATAATAATAATGTCTGCAAGTCCAGCTTCTGGTTCACCAAGAACCATTTTTGTCAATTCAACTTCTATTTAGGTAAATATTCTTTTCAGTGATCCAACTTTTATTTCAGTAGGCATTATGTTTATCTAAATAGCATCTGTTTTGGAAGAATTTCGTTCATCCATCCAACTTCTAGTCCAGCATCATTAATATCACCAATCCAACTTCTATTTTAACGAACGCAGTGAACCATTGTAGTGCACGAACCATTTGTCGTCGACTTAATATGTTGGTGCTCAGCCTTTGCAATTTTTAGTTTTTAACTTTTTTGGCACCAGAGGCAGTCCATATGTGACGTCACGCGCCTAGGGGAGGGGCCACAAATTTGTGACGATATGTGACAAGGGGAGAGGGGTCGATCAAATGTGACGTCACATTATCACATCTCAATACGTAATTTTATTAAAAACTTACTCTCATTTAAACAAGTTCCACTTAATTAGCAGTAGTTGTTACCACAAATTAACAACGCTAATTATGATTATGATAGTCTTGCATTGTGAGGAATGCATAGGCTTATAATCGTTATAGGCTACTTAATTTTTCCATTTTTCTTAGTTCTACTATTATAATTTGAAATATTTTATAGTTACAAACAAATATTTTTGACAAATTATAAGAAAATTTGCGTTAAATTCTTGACATCTGGCTTGATTTTTTAGGGGTCAGGGCCTTGTGACATGACGTCATATTTGAGGGGGTCGTGGCAGTTATGACGACGTGTGACGAAGGGGATGGGTCAAAATCGTCCAAAATTGCGTGGCGTCATTTATGGACGGCTCCCCTAGCGTCCAGGCACTTCTTTTTTTACACTTTAAGCCCTGGACATGAGCGAACATGGGCAAAAGGGACAGATACAACGCGGTAAGTGACGTTTTGGCGCTGATCTCTGATGCGACAATAATGCAATATATTATTATATGATATAAATATGGCTATCTCCCACTTTAGTGTCGCAAATTATTCCCCATGACAAACCAGGTTAAGCCTCGGGAGCGTCGGTAGTAGAAGAGGGAGTGGTGAAAAGAATCACGTTTGACTACAAGCTGACTCAATGAAAATGAAGCTGCTAAACTCGGAGCTGGATTGACGAAAAATAATCATGCTTAAATGGAAGCTGAATTGACGAAAATAATCATGCTTAAATAGAAGCTGGATTGATGAAAATAATCATACTTAAATGGAAGCTGGATTGATGAAAAATAATCATGCATAAATAGAAGCTGGATTGATGAAAAATGATGCCGTTTAACGGGATTTATTTAATGATTGTGACTAAAAGGGTTCCACGTTGAGCAGAATTCTCACGTTATCTTAAAAATTATTTATCTACCCCGTTTCCATTGATTTATTGATTTGATTACCGAAATTTGATACCGCCCTTCTTACAACATCTTTTGCTCAGAAGTGCATAGGCTACACAATTGTAGTTGTACTGCAGAGCAATGGTGCGCGAAGGACTTGCTCAAGGTCCCTACACAGTGACTGACGCCCCGGACGATGCTCGAACCCGCGCGCTCAGCACACACTGAACGTTCTTTTCATCATTCCAGTTCCCAGTTCAGCATAATTATTTTAATCGATAATGCTTCATTTTGCATTATATGTTGTGTCAGATATCTGCGTCAATCGGTGGCGGGTCTAGGCTTTTCCTTTATTGGGGCGACAGGCCTATCATTTTCCCTCAGCTCCTTCAATGCAGGCTATTGCACTTGTATTGTATTTAATTATACCGCTACTATAGCAATGTACAACTAACTACATTGTTCAAAAAATTAATAGCTCTTTCTGATTAACCATCAAATCTACAATTGTTTCCAAGATCAAAACAATCTTCATTAGATTCAAGTTTTTCCATTTTACTAGGCTTTAGTACGTTTTCTAAACATTCGCCCTGTACGGTTTTTGGCCTTTTCATAAATAAATCCAAAGTTGATTGACCGCCTTTAATTTTAATTATTTCAAGGTACTCAAGCTTAGGTGAAAAATACAAAAATAGGTATTTTTAACACCGTAGAATGGCTTGACGCGATAGGGATAGAGTCATAGGCCTACTTCGATCCTCTTTCATTTCATTTATTTCAGTGCGATATAGGTCAAAAGGATTGTTTAAACAATAAAGAGCAAACCTTGGTTGATATAGGCCTATGTAAATTTTCTTATTGCTATTAGACAAGCAAAAGAAATATGATCCACAATCAAAGGTAAGCTTGCAATTGGGATTAAGTTCTAGCGACAGACGCCCTTTTATAATTTACATTTCATTACATTGATAAGTTTAGTAGGCCTACTCTTACATAGCCATTTCATATTTTTTCCCAGTTCCTCCCCGTAGGTGAAGTTAAGGATATTACCTTTTGAGTCGAAGAGGATTCAGAATCGTCTTAGAATGGAGACCTTTGAACGGTCGGACAGAAATTGAGGAACTTTGTATAATTATTATAGAGGCCAATATAGAATGGCTCATCCATGCACATTCCAACGCCGTAGCCTTATCTCTAAACGGATAATGTAACGCGGCCGGTGAGATGTTCCGTTTCACAGCATTCCAGTCTCCTTTCCTTTGCCGAGCGGAGTCTGATATTAAACTTTTCCACTAGGGTTTTCGGTACACGACTGATATCAAACTGGTATCAAAATGCAATTTTCAGACATAGAAAACAAATTCTGGTAGACTCGCCAACCCCTTCCCCCTCTAGATCCGCCACTGGCGTCAAAACGTCCTGCTCAGGATACAACGATAGTAACAAAAATCTTGGTAGGTGCTGCAAGAGCAGAAAATTGTTCGCTTCCTATAGGTATGAAAACTAACGATCGAGACCTGATTGAATAACAAGTGGTGTGCCATGGGTAAGATATAGCTTCTGGCTTGAGCTGTGAATGTCTTAATTATTACTAATGGCAATTTGATATTAGGCTATTTGCTGAACATGAATAAAGCATAAGGTTAAGTACACCAGACCCTCGTTCTAAAATGCTTTTTCATAATAGCCTACTAATTCTTATTTGACTCAATCAGAGGCATATAGGTCAATGAATTTCAATTTCTCATATCTATAACACCGATCGGGACTTAGGATCAGATAGGATACGATTGTTTACGTGCATGTGCATATATATATATATATATATATATATATATATATATATAGGCCCTATATATATATATCGTGAAAAATACCCATATATATTTGAGCGCTGTCGTGAAAAATACCCATATATCTATATGTATATATATATATATATTATATTATATATATATATATCTCGTGAAAAATACCCATATATATATATATATATATACATGGGTATTTTTCACGACAGCGCTCAAATTCTAAAAATGTCGGTCTTTGCTTTGGCCGGCCTACACAAATTTAAGGTAAAATTCTGTTTTTTTTTATATTCTTGGTATAGGCCTACATGACTTGAAACACGCTAATTTTTAATATATTATTTATTTTATTAGTATGGAAAAAAATAACGCAGTCCTAATAATATAACAAATTTCATTGTCTTTTCCCTTGTTGAGTTGATACAACGTTACGGCCGGCCTACACAAATTTAAGGTAAAATTCTGTTTTTTTATTTTATATATTCTTGGTATAGGCCTACATGACTTTTAATAATTTTTTTAATTTAACGTATATTTGGCTATTGTTTTATACGGTTTTCATTAACTTTTTAACTTAAACTTAATTAGTATTTAAAAAAATTTAACTTCTGTCCTAAAATTCAGAGAGGAATGTTTATTTTAATTATTACTTGAATGTCAGTCGTCTTGATCACTTACTTGTTTACTCTGTGTTGATGCGTTTGGCTTGTTGTAGGTGCGCTCTATTTTCAGCCAATTCGGGGGCGGCCATATAAATTTTGTCCAAATCCGTCCTGGGACTGGTGGCTTAGAAGAGAAAATGGCCAAGCAAGAAAGTTATGATAAAATCGTGAGTTTTATTTTGGAAACTAGCGTTAAAAATGATGATGGCAAACACAAGGAATTTAGCCTAGATGCTTTAAAAATTAATGTTCGGAACACTGGGGAAAATGATCTCCTTCGGCCAAATCGTGGAGCCCATCCAGAAAAAGATGATGATGGCGAGCTAGAGCTGAGCAAGACGTCCGATAAGAATCGTCCCAGTTCAGTTATCACACCGAAGTATGTGGACAACATGGTCACAATGGTGTATGCGAAAGCATCTGAGGTGGAAGTAAAAGCAACCCATTCTTCGCTGGAAGAAGGGAAACATGGCACCACATTGGAAACAGAAGGGAAGAAAGGACAACCAATTAATCCATCTCTGTCAAGTGGAATAGCTGAGACGCTGGAAGGTGGTGTGCCTGAAACTCCAAACAAGGCAAGGCACCAAAAACTTGTGTGCAAGGAAATTGTGCCATCGTGCAAGAAAAAAAAGACTGCTACCATATCTGACCTCCGCCTTGGATCAAAACTGATCGTAGCATATCTCCTCTTGTTTTTTGGTGAGTGTCAGAGAATGCTTTGCATCAGTTAATTGTCTGTGATGTTTGGCATAAAGTTAGATACATTCTCCTGTACAAGTTGGTAAAAATATTGTGAGAATTTTTTTATTTGCTACTAGGGCATAACCAAGTAGACAATTTCCACTGAGTACCAAATCCAAGTATTTCGATGAACTATTTGCCGGATCCGGGTACGAACCGATTAGTAGTGGCAAATCTGGCCAGCGACTGGCAGCGAGTACCATCTGTAGGCAAAGTGTAGTTAACATGCCACGTGCACATCTTCGGAGAACTATCTATACTCAATGCAAAGTATATAGCAATATCCTTCATATAGCGTATCGTCTCACTCTAGGCTATGACAATAATAAATTTATTATTTAATAACTTTATTTGCAAATAAATGTAAAACCTTGTTATAAAATTTGAAATATGAAGTTACCAACGACGTCTTTACTCTCTCACGTTTACTGGAAAGTTGGTGTAGCCAATTCAAGCGGAAAAATTTAAAAATTACTGATTTGATCATTTGGTTGCCATCTGGGAAATGCAACCAAAAGAAATTAGAATGTATAAATTAACATCATTACTTTAAAGAAAATTCAATGGAATGTTAAGTTCTTGTTTAATTAATCAATAACTTATAAGTAAGTCCGTTAGTCCTAAACTTATTTGATGAAAAATATTGTTTTGTCCAAAAACATTATTTTAGCTGTTTGCGGGTGTAATATTTGCCGAGGCGAATACTTCCGAATAGTCCAATATTCGGATGAGGCGAATGTCCGAGGCGATTTCCGGTTATGCCCTATTAGCTACGTCAAGATGTGCAGTTTAAAATGTGACTCCAATGTTTGAGAAACTGTGTTTAAGACAGTTACCAAGATCTTGGACCACTTCTTGTCAGGACTTGCTGTTTATTTCCCAGTTTATACTGGTACTAAACTACTGCCATTTTGAGCACACTTGCTATGGATTTACCACCCTTATCTTTGGCATTATGATAACAACACTGTAAAAGTCATTAGACTACACTAGTCAATGGTTCATAATCATACATTTCCAGTGTAAATATAGTATGTATTATGTGTACTTGAATAATTTTCTAGTAGATATCATACACAAGGGCTAAATAATTTAACTTAATCTTCACCTTTTGTTTAATGCTGTTTGAGGTTGTAAAATAAAAATTCTTATTAGAAATTTTTTAAAGCACAATTTCAAGGGTAACTGATCCGAGGGCAATCTTTGATCTAGCATATGTGATGTTTATGTCCTTAGCAACTGGAATTTTATCTATGAGCAGAACATAAACTAGAATATCGACCACCGGAGGCACGCACATACAGCTTAACCAGTGGATTAGGTGTAGTAGCATCGCATGCAGAACTTTGACAAGTTAGTCCCGAAATACAGATCAGTGAGCATTCGCTTTCTAAAGGTCTTGGTAAACGGGTAATCTTTAAAACAAGTTGTCATGTTGTTTTTAGATGGTGTTGATGGTACATTTCGAGGCCCAATGAATCAAGCTGTGAAGTTTGGCGACCGGGTTAATGTGACATGTTTCACGGATTCGGGATATCCTATCAAGTGGTTCCTGAATCAAGTGATTATCTACTCTGGATATGCTTTTGAACCGAGCGTCAAGTACTGGTATACAATGGCTGATCAATATAAGGGGCATTTTGACCTCATCATTGACCAAGCTGATGAAAAGATGGCTGGTTTCTATACGTGTCAACAATCTGGAGACGTGAAGAAAACAACAGCGAGGGTCATCATGTTAAGTAGGTGCATGTAAAAAACAATATTGACAACTTATTTGTTTCATATAATGTGATCTTTTTAAGCATAAACTTTAATGAGAGGTTTTGCTTTCCCTTTCTAGCACTGCTGACGTGTAAAAAAATGTTTTTGATATCATTGGCTTTTGTATGAATATAGCTGAAGTAGAAGTGAGTATCCATAGTAAGTGTTATCTAAACTACTAGTAACTTCTGTCTTAATTTTTAATAATCCATCTCATCATCGACAATGGTATTGCTCTCTCTGCAGAATAATACCATTTCCACAATGTTTCAATAACTCTGGATTTATCTTGAAGAGTAAATTGTAATTATCTTGAAGAGTTTATTGTTTTTCTAATTAGTAACTTCTATTGCACCATTGTCTAGTGCACAAGGCTTCAAATGATGTTATACCAAAACCAAGTCGTGATATTCAAAGGATCAGTCCGTAAGGCGCTGCAGATGTGCTCTGAATGAATGAGTGAACATGCCATTCCTGTTCGAGGCCAGTCAGTAGGCCGTTTTTAGTCCTAAGCACATGTCATTAGTGTAGTGAATGTCATGCCAGGGTTGAACTAGAATGCTTAAGTGAAGTTTCCCGTTCCTGTTGATGCAGGAACTTAAACAGAATGAATTTTAACTCGATTGTGATGTAATATTTAAATGTGAAGAAGGTATCATGTTTTTATTGTGACATTATATTTCAATGAAGGTGAGGTGTTATGCTTATGCTTAGAGTGTTGCATTATTCATGTTATTATCTGCATTCTGCATTTATTCAAGGGCTGACCTTATTTCTGTTTCCACAGATGTCATCTGCAACATACTGAAAACCAGAGAGACCACTGTTGTGTGTACAGCTGTGATCTCTGGTGGCAATGTGACCAGAATTCATTGGGAAATAATTCATGGAGATAGAGTCACTGATGCATCTGGATCTGTCATTCTTACCAACAGCGACACAGTGAGTGGAATTCAGAGGCAGAACATAACGGCCACCCTTAACCTGTCTGAAAATGATCTCCGCACAAATGGCCTCAGCAGATTAAGTCTGATATTCAACAATACTGAAGGCTCATCCTTCAACCTCGGACCTGATGAAGAAATGGCAGAAAATGTTCCGACTTATAAGGTTGACATAGCTTTTGAAGCCAGTAAGTTGCTATAGCTGCCACTATTTATAATAGGCAATGTGTGTTTATTCATTTCTGATCTGATTATATCAATCAATCAATCAATGAAACTTAATATATAATGCTATTTCAAGATACCTTCTCAGAGGCACTCCCGGTCTGACTATGGTTGAAAATAGAAGTTTTCAATAATGAGTAGAATGCAGATGATGAGATTTTGGACAGAAGGTGAAGCTTTTGTGGCAGCCATGTAGTTTGACCGACCACTACAAAGGCCCGGTTCTGCATCATCGAAGTACAGACAAAGGGAGACAGCCAATTTACCCAATGTAGCAGATCGGAGAGACCTTCGACCGACATTGCCATCATTGACATGTTTATTTGAACTGTTGATTAATTTTTTCATTACCTAATCATCTAAAATAGTCATCAATGCAAAGGAAATTTGTCACTGTCCAGAGTAAATTTTTTATAACTGAATTAAGTGTGTTGGCAGGTTTTTTGTGAGAGACAGACACAGCTACTGGAAATGTGGAGGACAGGGGAGTCGTTTGATTTGAGTGGTTGCTTTGCGGAGTATATGGATTTGTTCCGCAGGACTCTTAGATGGTCACTGTGTAGGACCTTTGAACATGTCCTTTGCTCTCAGTTGCACAGTGCCATCGATTGATGCATGGTCATTAGATATTGGCTTTAAAGTTAACAATAAATATATGATTATTGTAATATTAAATTATAATGTAAGTTCTCTTTAACAATCTGCACCATACAGGCTTTCAGACATGTATTTTATTTTTCTTTGAGCAGATGAAAATGTGCAAGTGGCAAATGATGTAGACTTGAGAAGGGTGAAAATGAACCAGTCAACCTTTTTCTATGCCTGCTTTCTGACCATTCTGGTGATTGTCGTATTGGTGGTGATTGTCGTATTGCTGATAGGTGGAACCATCGTATGTGGCTGCAGGATGGAACGAGCCTAGAAAAATTCACCTAGTAAGCATTTTGAGATGAACAGATTACAGATCGTAATGAGTTTCAACCTTGCACTTGTGACTGTTATTTTGGTTTTGTCAAGCAGCTACAATTAAAATCAAGTCATAATTTCTTTGCAATTCTAAAGTCATAATGTCTAAGATTATTGAATTGTTGATCTTTTGAATCATTAACTGATGTACAACCATCTGTTCAATCAATACCAGTCTAGCTGAATCATTTGAAACCAACCAAAATAGCTTCCAATATTCTTTGCCCGGAATTCTCAATTGCATATCAGCAAATGAAGAATTTGTTCTCCTTATGACCATTTTCATGAGATGCATGTGAATTCTAGTTGTCTTAGCATGCCTACAGCCTTTGCATTTTCTTAATAATCTGTAAGAGAATTTCAGTTTTGTGCGAATAAGTTGGCTCTTAATGTCTCATATCAGCATAATAGCCTGCCACAGTTTGATAGAGAGCAGTGCTTTTGATAGCTGCTTTAAAGGCATTATATGAAAATATAATTTTGCTGTGTTATTACAAATATCTGTACTCTAATAATCACTGTCACTATCAAAATGCTGCATCCTAGACACGTAATGTGATTATGACTTCTATCCGGCTGGGGTATATAATGCGCAAGGCATCAACTGATGGCGAACCAAGACCAAGCTGTAAGCTATCCAGATATCAGTCTTTAAGACACAAACAGCCATCCTATGGATAAGGAAAAATACTTTCAACTTTCTGCACACTTGCAATAAGTTACAGATAAAATTGAGTTTTTAAAGCTTTGAAATGCATTTCATATATTATGTTCAAACATGTGCCTTTCATACATTCATGTCACTATAGACAAATTGTTGAAATATTTCAATATATTCTGTTAATAAAATTGTTACATGAACTGAATTTGTTTGTTTTAGCCAGTGCTTGATGCCACTGAGAAGATTGACAAGTGCATCATTAATATCCTTAGTGACTTTATTAGTATTTTAGGCTTTGCTTAAATTGTGATTGTCTGCTTTATATGTTGGATGACGATTCTATTTGTCTCATGTTGGTGTTGCAGATAACGTAAGGATGGGTTCATAATTACCATGCCAAATTTTGATATGAAACATTTTTACTAAAAATGCTTTCTCGGGATCAAGGAATAATTGCTTAATTTAAACTGTCCCTGTTAAAATTTCCACATGTTATTACAAATATCTGACTCTATATTTAGACTTGGTGAAGTTCACATTGGTTATATTTTCTCTACTGACATCATATTTCATTTGAATTTGATCCTTCTCATGACCTTGTACTGTATTTTATTTGTTGAATTTAAAATGTCATTTTACATTGTTGATTTTGTACTAGCGTTACCAACTCTGAACAAACCCATTCCAGGACAATTCCCTGTTTCCATTATCATGGAAAAATTAACCAAACCCGCAACATACAAAACCGCTGCAACCTCCAAACCCGCAAAGTTTTCCGCATTCCACTCGGCCTGTAAGATTATGAATTTCAAATGATCTTCGAGACTTTCAAGTCCTTAATTGAAAGTCAATTAGTCTATACACTTGTGATTAAACTATGATTATGAAGATGATAATTAGGATATTGTATTACAGTATTGCTCGTGTTGCTTGAATTTGGATAATGCCATTGAATTGCAAAATCTTTTATAATTGTTTACCTATTTCTGAGCAGAGCAATTGTGTGTGAAGGACTTGTTCAAGGTCCCTATGCAGCTTTGGAAGCTTCCATATTCAGTTGCTCTCATAATTGCAAAAGTCAAGAAACCTCACTTAGTTATCAAGTACTGTTGATGCCAGCAACCAAAAGCATTGTTTGAATTATGTTTGGAAATAAAAAATCTTAAAACAGTTTCATCAGATTACCTTGTCTAAAGATATCTATAATCAGAGACTCGATGACATCTCTGCCAACATCATTGGTCAGCTTATCTATGAAATAAAATCAGCTCCATTAAAATTATACAGCTTGACAGATCCATAAATGCGGCAGGCTCTCAGTTGTACACAGTACAATACATAAGGAACATTAAATTTCAAGTGAAAATTTAATCATATTTTAAACTTATTACAATTTGTGATTAAATTGCACATCAATAGATGGCAGATCTCCATTTAATAGGACTTTTAAGTGTAAGTATATCTATGAATCTCTAAACAATGCTTGCTATTTTCTTTTTAAATAAACTAAATGCATGCAAACATGCTATGAAGAGCAAACAACAGGTCTGGTGGATGGTCTCAATTCAGTTGTGATGTATCTCAGATATGGCTACATTTGACCAGTTATTGCAATGTTTATGATTTATGTGCATGAAATGTGACCATTAATATGTTTACCAATATGTCACAATTGTTGCTTTGTATAATAAAGCAAAAGACGAACTTTTGATCAACATAGTTTCTTAAAAGTTTCCACAAAATCTGTTAGTTTCTTTTTATTTGGTTGTGTGTGTTTTCTATCACTCATATGGGTTAAATTGCAAAACTGTAACATACCACGAAGTTACTATGTAATGTAACTGTACAAATATACTTCCACTTTTTGCTAAAATCATTACTTGTTTTGAAGTTCAGCAAGCAGTTGTTTGTGATGATTTATTATTTTGACTTCACAAACTGCAATGCTATGCCTTATGGCATGCATGACAGTTTTACTGTTCACTTTTTTAGCCATAGTCAGACCGAGAGCACCTCTGAGTAGATACTTTGAAGGGGCACTATAATAAATTCACATTGATTGTTTGTTTGATTGATTAAGTATAATGACTTATTTACCAATGTATTCAGTACAGAATGATTTTCCTGAGCAAGAATCTTTGTAAAAATTTTGATTTTATCAAATTATAATGTTCTCATTTCTATGTCTTTGTATTGCAAAGTTTGTGGTGCCAGTGAGTAGGTGTCTTCTATTCTATTCTAATTAGGACTTAAAGTAGTTGCTTCATGTGTACTTGATTCATAGGTTGCAAAAGTGTTTTAGTAATGCCACAGAGTAGCATGCGGTATCTAATTCATCGAAAAGTAGTTGCTTAACATGTGGCTGATTCATATCATAGAAGAACTGTTGTCTAACACCTGCGCCATTATTGCCTTCAAGGAGTCTACTCATAGGTGCTCGATTGTGTTTACAAAATTATTGTGTTGTTATCATGTTTCTGATGAGGTTTATTAAAACCTTTAGATGAAATTCTTGGTCCATATTCTTTATTTAATCCTGCTGGTGAAATTTGTTATAGCTAATATCAATAATATTGACTATACTGTTAAAGTAAATTTATATTTTGACAATCTGGAATTAATTTTAAAACTTTATTGTTTAAGATACTACAGACAGATACTGTAATAATGGCTGTTGATCGTTCAAAACTTGTTAGCATTTATTGCGCCTGTGGCTGAATAATAATAATGGGTGCCATAGCATTTAAGGGCCCTGTGCATGGACCGTGCTAGCCAGAGGTTTCAATGTTTGTCAGTGTAATGATCAGAAGGTGAGGGAGATGTCTGACCAACGTGTATGGTCCAATATACTTGATGCTTCATTGGTCGTATTTTCATTGTTCACAGCAGACTTGTGGTTGGGGGTTGGGATGGTTCAACCCCCCTCCATCCAAACTCCCCCCGGACAATTCAATCACTGTTTGATCAATTAGGGCACTACAGTTGTCTCTGGCGTCTGCTGTTTGCACTTTATTGTTGCTGTCTATAACAGTAAATCCTGCTGTTGGTGATGTCACGATTGCTGCGGCTGGGAAGATGACTTCTTCATTGACGCTGGATCTAACCCTTGAAAAAAGATTAGAATTGATTAATGCACTTTTTATATTGAAAACAAATCCTTAATAATTTTCAAAATGTAGATCGATATGTATCAAACCATGGATGACTATAATAATAGGTAAAGGCTTCTGAAAACGCTAAAATCGTTGCATAAACTTGGATATCTGAACTAGGCCTATATATATATATAAAATGTTTGACTGAAGGTGATAAACCTAATAAATTCTGAGCCTACTCACACACAAGTCACAATAAACATTCTGCATGTCAATTAACTGTAGGCCTAGTGAGTCATATTTTTTGGCCTTGTGTTGTAGTAAAGGCATCAGATAAAGATTTGTCAGAAAACTAAATTAATTAAAAATGTTACTAAAATCGTCGGTTTCACAAAGCCAGATTGCATAGGCCCTACCTTCATCAAGGGCGTTTGATAGCTTCGTTAGTCTTAGGCCAATGCCCAAGAGAACTATTCCTAGCACTGTAAGGAATGTGACAATTAACACCAGTCCAACCGTGCTTATGCAGAAGGCTACAACAAAAGGCGATCCAAAACTAAGCCATAATCATGTCAACCCTATCTGCGTCTGCCTGGAAAAGGTTCTACGAAGAGCCAAACGCCAAGGTTACCCAGAACAGGCCTTCCCTAACAGACTCAGAACATGGTGAGTGTTGACATAGCCGATGCGAAACACTTCTTTTTCCATATTTTACAACTCCAATCTTAAGTCCTTGACCAACTCCTGCATTCACATTGTCTACTCTCCATTCGCCAGTTGTAGGCTATAGACTATAGAGCACTCAACCATAATAGGCCTATCTTCTCACTCAAGGACCACTCTCAATTTATCCCCAGATTCTTATGTAACACATTTACAAGTTTATTTTACAATTCTAACTACATTTAGTATCCATCATCAATTATAATTTATTAGCATTTGAAGGTTTTAGTCAGATTGTTTTTCACAATTAAGCGACTATATATATAGATTCAGCCAGGATAATCAGCAATAGATCATACTTTTATAATGATATTGCATACCCCATCCAAAACTCTAGTTGCTTATTTTTCGCTAATGCAATCTAACTATGAAGATAATAATTTACCTAACACGATCAAGCGTGAATCATTCAACAGCGTCTTTTGAATTTCCACAGTGCACTGGTATCTTCCAGCATGAGCCAAATCAACGGAATCGATGATGAGATTGTGTTGTCCGCTGATATTGTTATCAATCGTGTATCTTGATCTCATCGAAGTAACTATTTCTCCATCCAAATAAATTATTGTTTCTGTTGACGCATTCCATGAAGTGTGCGTCCACGTGACTGAATGGTTTCCGTTTACATAGCATTTCAGGTCTGCTCTCTCACCGATTACAACGATTGAATTTTGTTGAACAGTCGACTCAGATGAGACAATTTGAAGTGTAGTTGACGATATCACTAGGAAAGCCACAAATGAATTACAGATAGGCCTAGCTAACAGATTTGCTTACGTTCGTCGTGCTGAAGATCGCATAGGCCTATATCCTATTAAAGCAAAACTGAACTAGCTGGGTGGCAGATATGACAGATGTGATCGAAATAATTAAATGAATAAATAATTACTTTTATGTAGCTTAATTAGCCCAGCGGTTGTAAAATTTTTTGACGCCAGGGGCCAGCAATGACTTTAATAACTGTTGCGGACCTCCGACACCACAACGTGAGAACACATTGGTGTATGTAGTGAAGTCTAAGTGCCAGTGGACAACTAGCGCCGAAGGCGCGAATCCCCTATGATAAGGGAGTCTGAGGAGTGTTGTAAGCTCCCCAGTTTGATTTCATAATTTTTTTGGGAAATGTATTAAGATTAAATTGTTAATATCCTTTTTTATGTTGTGATTATGTAAGTATAATACAAAATGTATCGAAGGTCAAGTGTGCCAACTCCCAGGCCTCATCACGGTGTCAAATGTGTCGTCCGTGTTTTCTTTCGCCAGGTGGCGCTAGCATACATTCATGTTGGCCTGTCAGGTATTGGCATAGTAATCCCATGCATACGTTTGACCTGGGCAAAATTGCCTCAGAAGCTTTCTAAACGGTTTTTTGCACAGAATTCATAGCGAAGTACATATTGAAAATCCCTCCAAATTTGACCAAGGGTCACCCCATAACTGGACCTAAAAATAGGCCTAAGGTCAATAGGTCAACATAAAAGAAAATGGCTATAACTCAGACAAATATTCTCTTCCTTTGGTAATTCCTTAATCTCTTAGCTCATCTCGTCAATGACTACATTCGAACAAACACTGTAGTCAAAGGCTATACTAATATAAGGTCATTTCAAGGTCAACAGCTTATAATAATGGAAAAAATGACAATAACTCAGCCAAATATTGTCCTCTATTGGCGATTCCTGTATACCTTTGCTCAGGTCGTCAAGGAGAAGACATTCGAGAAGACATTGTAGTCTCCTTACCTTACCTTACATTACAAAGGCCGCTCTGATACAAGATGATTTCAAGGTCAAAATGCTAAAATAATGAGAAAATAATGGCACTGCTCAGTAAAATATTTTTCTATGTGGGCGATTCTTTTATGTATTTGATATATGTGGACCAGAGACAGAGTAAGGCAGGAGAGAGTTGGTCACGTGGCAGACATGAGGTCCGATTCTTGGAATGAAGGGACGCTGCTACAGAAGTCGTATATAGAGGTGAAAGGCATTTTGGACGACGCGGCGTGATGCACTATGAAAATAGAGTAGTCAGTCAATTGCAGAGGTGTAACAAGGTTTTGAAAAGTGGCGGGGCATAATTAAAAAAATATTGCGTGAAGCGAAAAAAATTTTTTTTGCCCTCCCACTTTTTTCATTTTGCCCCTCCCCAGAAATTTGAAAAATGGGGGGCACAAATTATCTTAACAAAAGTAATCTTAAAAATCCATTGGATAAACATAAAAAGAACCGATTTGGGGGCACATGGGGGGCACTGAGCACTAAAACTGGGGGGCTTTGTCCCCCCAGTTTTTAAATTGGGGGGCCGGTGCCCCTCTGACCCCCGGTTGTTACACCTCTGGTCAGTTGGCTTCGAGATTTCTGACAAGACAAGTTGAGATTCCGTCGACTTGTAAAATTCATCCGATAGGAGTTAAACTCGAGAGATAAGTCAATCGTCAGGTGGCTTGGAAGATAACGACTAGAATATTGAAGTAGTCTATATATACGATAGTTAAAAGTAGGTCGCCGAGTCGTCGTGGTACTGTCGAAGCAGACGAAGAAGAAGAGAACTGAAGATGAGGGGACACGGACACTTGAATTAACTGATAAGTAAGTAACTTTGTGTTTCAATTCAAACTTAAATACAATCCTTGATATCAGGATTAGTCAAGTTGTTCTGGCCATAAATATAGACTCGACGTTGATGTAATTGATGATCAAATCTTGTTTTAATAAATTGTAACAAAATGTCTGAAGAGGAAACTGTGACGCAGACCGGAGAAATGGGATCTCGTGCTTCTTCCTCTATGTCAACTAGATATATGCAGATAAATGAGGAGCGAGAGCAAAGAATCAGGATAGAGAGGGAAGAAAGAAGAACTGAGAAGGAAGAGATAAGAATGGAGAGGGAAAAGAAAAAGGAAAGAAAGACAGAGAAGGAAGAGAGAAGAATAATAGAGAAGGAGGAAAGAGAGAGACAAAATAAAATGATGCTTGATATAATGCAATTGATGATAACTGCGAAATCCCCTATTAATGTAACGGGAACTGAGGAAGGTAACTTGCCCCCAGAAATCATGAAAAATAAGGATTGGATAGTGGATCCCGTGGCCCTAATGACCAACCCAAACCGTGCCAAGACTCCGGTTGCTTCTTACAAAAGAGCTGTGGCCTTACCCCCGAGCCTCGGATAGTGGATAGATGGTCGAACAGTGTAATAGAGGGTCCACGAGGACATGAACGTCCGCCCCCACAAAAACTCCCCGGATTAGCGACCTGGAGCGGGGGCGGCGCCACCACAATCCTACAGAATTTGCATTAATAATTATAAATATTGAATAGATCTTTTGCTACAACTTGTCATCTACTAACTTGATTTATCGCTCATCTTCCAAAGACTATTTTAATTATAATTAAAAAAAGGAGAAACATTACCAATACATTAAACTGTTCACAGTGCCAACAGAACACAGTGCCATACGACGCTTAAATGCCTTTATGAGTTTATGTCGTACTCTCATGTTTTAGTTTTTAATTTAGATTTAGTTACATATGTAAAATTTATAAAAAAATTAAATTAATGTTAAATCAGTGTTAAAGAGGTGTAAAAATAATTTGTTTTACCAAATATTTTCGCAGACCACTGACCAGAGCTTTGCGGACCACCAGTGGTCCGCGGACAACCACTTTAAGAGCCACTGGCTTAGCCTACACTGAGTTTAAACTGAGTTGTGAGGTGAGAAAGAATCAAAAACAATGCATAAGTGACGAAGAATGATAATAATTATTCTAGTCTATTTTTCTGTTATTTTCTATTTACGGATTTATAAAGCGCCTCTCACAGTACAACCCAACCCAGTACGAAAAAACTCTAGAGAAAAGAAAAGTCTTAAGAAAACGAGCAGAAACAGTTGTGCTACTGGATAAGATTGCAGCACGAGTCACAGCAGGAAGGCTGTTCCATAGCAAAGGGCCAACAGAGGCATTGACACGATGCTGAGCTGTGGCAGTTCTAGGTTGCGGTAGGCCTACTAGAAGATCGTGACGGTCCACAGAGCGGAGAGGACGTGCAGAGGTAGCCGAGATGGGTTGACTGATAAGATCACAGAGATAGCGCGGAGCTTGACCCAACAATGCTTTATTAATCTTTGTATGTAAGAAAACGAATTTTGAACTGAATTCTATCAGTTAGGGGAAGCCAATAAAGATGTTCAGTAGAAAGTAGAAATATGCGAGAAACGAGGAAGACGGGCGATCAGACGAGCAGCTGCATTAAGTAGGCCTACAGATTGGAGCGGAGCGAGATGGAGTTTTGGTAGGCCAATGTCATGTGCATGTACATGTACGTATAATATTATGCTCAATGATACGCCTAAGCGCCATCTCTATCCATACCACATTCTTATAGTCAGGTGAGCTCTAGCAGGGAATTTTCAAGAAGTTTGATAGTTTCCATTGGTTTCTCCTCCACCATCACCGCCTGTCATCCAACAGTATCTATTCGAAGCTCCCCTATCCATCATTCCCCGGGCTTTCCACTCTATACTTAAGTCTCACCTTTTCAATAACTCTTACCCAGACTCCACACGTGATAGGCTATTCCTCCTGTAAATCCTCGACCAAAATGACACCCTTTTTAACAGCTACTCTGCCTCCTCTGACCTCCTGGACACCGGACTATGCTGTACCACGGACTATCCTTTGGATAGCCCTTTCGATTTAACGCAGCACTCGTGAGTAAGCTGGTGCACTGCGCTTGGCTTCAAGTGGCGCTTTAGAAATTTGGAGATTACGATTACGTTACTCACCTAAGAGGATTAGAACCGATGACATTCTAAATACGATGTCAGAGTTAGACCAAGTAAGCCTTACGCATCGCAATATACTTCCTTGCTTCTAGATCGCATATTTCAGCTATAATGTTATTATCATATCCATCAAACGATCGAGATGGAGATTGCTGAGTAGGCTATTAAGTTACGGGCGAAGTTCCTGGTCAGTGCTGTGCTGAGCACACAATTAACTTGAATAACCATATAAGCCTATAGCTGGCAAACAGGATGCTGAATCAGTAGCCAAGTCTGTACGAGTAAGCCTCGTATTATACATTCATGCATATAATTATAACGTGCACCTGTGATCATGCATACATATACACAACGTCACATGCACATGTATGCACATGCTTATTTATAGACTGCTAGCGCAAGTAGGCCTACCAGGCTTCGTCCGGGTTGAACTATGTAAGGACGTCCTTACAATTTCTAAATGTGTTGAACATTGCTACCCCATGCTGGCCTATAAGGAGGCTTTTACAATAATATTATGTGTAAATTTTCATTCGTCAGAGGGCTGCAGTGTACCGCCACGGTACTGGCCGCTTTGGCAGATACATGCATTTGGACATTGTTTATGCCTCCATAATTATATGGAGAAGCGTGGAGAAGGGGTAATGCATTCGCGAACTGCCCTATGTTTTTTCTCGGATGCCATGAAGTAGTCGTGCAAAAATTTGGGAGCAATCGGTCGAGTTGATCAAAAGTTCTTGTGGAACATAATAACATACATACTTTTCTTCTTCATATAATGCTTGAATGTATAAGCCTACATGTAGCGTGACTTCATTACGAATAAATATCGCCTTTATACATTCCTCAGTGGATATCATTTTTTACGCAAATAACTGAAGATCATTGTTGGTTAAAATTGACACTGGTTAATGCTGCCTATGTAGGCCCTACAAATATTCAGGGCCTATGGCGGAACAGTTTCTAGCATCTTAGACAGAGCTTCGCGTGCTGCAATGGAAAAAAATGAAAAGTAGGCTACTATAATATTCAGATGTCTGAAGTTTTAACTGACTGTAGTTAAGCTTCAGTAGCCCCAATATTATATCTAAAAAGAGATAAATCATAAACTATGTATGACTGATTAGGCCCACAGTATTTTGCTGCCTTCTCTGCGGGCGTGAATAACGTTATTAAAATGTAGTAACATTTAGGGTCACGGCATACAATGAAATTATTACAGAAGTTTAACATCATATTAGCGCACACGCGATCTTTCTTTCAACCTTCTTATTTGTTAATGATTACTTGATGCCTTGTTCGTCGAATGCTCGTAATTCACAGTAGACTTGTTGCTCCTGAGTGTCAGTTGGCTGTCTTGCTAATGCGCAGTAGTTGTCACTGTCAGCGGCTGTGTTTTGGTGCTGTGGTTTCTTCACCAGGGTAACACGGTTGGTTTGCATCTGATAGTGGACACGCTTGATGAATCATTATTTTTTAACAACGCTCCTAGGACGTTGATAAAACACGCCAAATGAACGTCATCACAACCATGAACGACATCACGAACAATTTATTTCCACCACAATTTCTATATCTAAAAGTCGACCAACCAACCTTGCTGTTCGATTTACTATTTACTATAAATACCTTTAGGCCTACATTGCAACCGCACTTAGAGTATGTCATACGTTACGTACTCTGGAGTCCCATCAAACGAAGACACCCATAAATTTGGTAGAGACTGTTTTAGGTATAGGATTGTTATTTAACACCAGTGATTCTTCCGAGACAGGAGGTTTTTTGCGATGGGAAGCAAAAGAAATGCAGTTGGTCTTAAGCGTATTAGGTGACAGCCTATTAACAGTGAACCAATCCCCGATATGTAACAGTTCATGGTTAAGCAGAGTCACTAAGTAGGCATATGAGGGGATAGACGCAATAATATATTTATATCGTCCGCAAAAAGAAGGAAATGCACAAGTTTAAACGCGTTAGGTAGGTCGTTGATATAATATAAGAAACAGTAAGCGGCCTAAAATAGAACCCTGGGAACCCCATACTTGATGAAACGAGTCTTCTGGAATTGACCGTTACATATCACGTATTGGGTGCGGTGATGTAAGTAGCTCTGGAGCCAGTCCAGAGCTACTCCACGGACACTTATAGAGTTTAATTTGGAAAGAAGGATTTTATGATCGACGGTGTCAAAAGCCTTAGACATGTCAATAAATATACCAACCGAGAATTCATTACGGTCAAAAGCCTTAGACATGTGGTCATAAAAGTCTATCTAGCAGAGACAAAACAGTTGAGTGCCCAGGTCGAAAACCATGTTGGGATGGGCATAGGAGTTGATTCGTTTCAATTAAGTTGTAGAGCCTAGAATACGTACATTCGAATAATTTAGAGAAGAACGGCAGAATAGAAATAGGCCAATAGTCGGCTATGTGTTACCTATGACTCTGTTTGTGTATTGGAATAACCTTAGCAGTTTTTAAAGCAGGTGGAACCAAGCCAGTGGTTAAGGAACAGTTAACAATGGATGCAAGTGGAGTAGCAATAAGCGGAAATACAGAAGCGATTACGGAGGGACTGAGATCATCAGGGCCAGCCGAATGAGTAACCCTCACAGAATGATTAAGAGCGATTAATGCATCAGGCGAGGTAGGGATAATGGTAGTGGAGTTAGGATTAGAAGGGCCAAGATAGAACTCAAAACTGTTAGGGGAAGAGGGGATCTAATCTACAAGATCACTAGCGATGTTAGTAAAATAATCATAACATTTCTGGGCGATTTTAATAGGGACAGGAATTTCAGTGCCATTTGTCACAATGGAACTGATAAGTGCATCGCGAGGTTTAACCTTAAGGATCGATTTAATGACCTTCCAAGTTTGTTTAAGGTCACCACTATGTTTAATAAACTGCAATGCGTAGTAATTTTGCTCCGTTTTTATGCGCAAAGTTTTGAATTTATTCCTGTAGACCTTGAATTTAGCTTTATTTTCAGGATTCTGATTCTTGATATAGGCCGAGTGGAGTTTAGATTTTTTGCTACATGACTTCAGTAGTGCCGGAGTCACCCAAGGCTGCTTTGGGTTATTTTTATAGAAATGTTGGTGACAGCCAAATGGAAAGCTAGGTCGTAAGCACTTTTAATTTTAGCGTTAAAGTTATCATAAGCACTTGAAGGGTCATCTTGTAAGCAATTATCGTAAATGCTAGACCAGTCCATATGCAACATGAAATTAATTATCCAAATCACACCATCGACTTCTAGTCATATCTTCGTGCTGTACGAGTCAGAGGGCCAGGAGTAGGGATAGGGGAAACGTCAAACCAAGCCAAGATAGGCAAGTGATCCGATTAGTCTTCAATAATAATAGTGGAGTCAGTGAAATTAGCAATACGATTGGTGAAAAGGTTGTCAATTAGAGTAGCGGAAGTATCGGTGATCCTAGTGGGTTGGGTGATAACTCGAAGAAGGTGATGAGGTGATGTAATATCCATACAGTCACCAGTAAGTTTGTGTTCCTGAGCCTTGAGTAGGTCGATATTAAAGTCTCCTATAATATAGGTGTCACGATATACTTAATCAACATCGACGCTAGCAGCTCATTCTACTCAGTATTAACATTCACAAGATCTTAACCTGGGGCCTATATATTACATTAGAGTAAGCACCATTTACACGAAGAAGTTGAATAAAAAGCGATTCATAAGCGACGTGGGGTTGACAGGGAGTGGGCATGATGAGAAGTTGGTATTTGATATTGTCTCTCTTGATATTGTCACTCCCCCTCCCCGGACAACTAATCTGGGTTTGGATTCAAAGGTGTAGCCAGCGATATGAATAATACCTTGAGACAGAGGTGTAACAAGCGGGAGGGCAGAGGGAGCACCGGCCCCAGTTTCAAAACTGGGGGGGGGGCAAAGCCCCCCAGTTTTAGTGCTCAGTGCCCCCCATATCCCCCTCCAAATCGGTTCTCTTTTATGTTTATCCAATGAATTTTTAAGATTACTTTTGTTAAAATAATTTGTGCCCCCCATTTTTCAAATTTCTGGGGGAGGGGGGCAAAATTAAAAAAGTGGGAGGGCAAAAAATATTTGTTTAATTATGCCCCCCCCCCACTTTTCAAAACTTTCTTACATCTCTGCCTTGAGAGTTAATGTCCAGACAAGTCTCAGATACAGCGATGATGTCAGGAGATAGTCGAAGGACGAGGCTTTCAAGAGCAGAGAACTTTTAAGTATGCTTCGGCAGTTTACATGCCTAAGGGAGAAAAGATCAGGCGTACGTTAATTATCCAATTCAGGAGAGTCAGAAGTATTGTATGTGCACAGGCCAGGTCGCATGGTGAAGAAATTATCATCAAGGTCAAGATCAGTAGTAGTGACGGGTTGTTTGCCGGTCAGAATTAAGGTCAGTAAAGGGATCGATGGGAGGGCCGTTTCATAATTGGGGAAGTGACTGGGCAACAGCGCTGCTAGCTCCAAGTATGCTATTGGTAAATTCAACAATATCAGTTATATGATTAAAAGGAAATAACCTGGTGAAGCAGCTATTGCAGAGCCATGAAGTGTTCACAGACGTGAGATCATGGAATTGGTAAGTATGATAAAATTTGCAACAGTGGGCACATTTGATTAACGCGGAAATGTTGTCCGACACATTAACACATAGCGCATAGTGAATATTTAATTAAATCGTTAACACGTGGAAGCTCAGTCAGAGCTTAGACACGAAAATGAAAATAAAAATAAACTATAAAAATACGAGAAGTACAAACAAGAAATAAAGTCGCAACAAAACATAGTCCGCGACAACTAAGCAAGTAAGCAACGAGAAGCAGAAACAGCGGCGACAGCACCTGCAGCATCGGTAAACTTGATGAACAGAAAATAAATGAAATGAAGCCCAACGGGGGTGGGATTAGAAGGTTGATGAGCGAACGGAGACGACGACAAAGACTGGGGACAGTGAATGTTGATACGTGTCCGCGAGTGGATAGTCAGGTTCATGTGAGGAGGTCATTTGGTCATTTTAAGGCAAATCGTAGGACTTACGCAACATAAGTTTCTCTAAATCTTCGTCGGATGAGATCCTAATCGGCCTAATCTCAGGATCGTCAGAACAGCGGACATAGATTAGTCCATCTCTCGTCCAGGTTGAAGTGATAGTCTTCATCTTGGAAAATTTTCTGGTTTCCGCGAAGAGAAGACAGTTCTTGCGAGTCAAGTGACGGGATATTGTAAAGTGCGCAAGAACAGCACACGTCACACGAAGGTTCCAACAAAATTCGGACCTATTTAATTCAGTTACGAAAGTGGAGTCCATTTGACACACACACTGTTCCCAATTAGATATAGGCCCAGTCTATGCAAGATTACACAACGTAGTTATACGTAGAGGTATACGTTAATAATATTGATGATTTGCGACATGATAACTTAAAGGCTGGTACTTTATTAAATTTGAACCGAAAATAATCTCCTCTAGCTATCAGTATAACTCAATTTTAAATTGAAACCTTTCTGTATTTTTCTAAAAACACACGAAAAAGTGATGGCAATAATTATTATCAGCAGAGTTAGGAGAGACCCTCCAATTGCAATACAAGCGCTGTAACAGGAAGGTATCCAGTCCCACCAGAATCTGTAGCACGACCTGTAAAACAGTACATTAAAGAAATCATAAAATACAGCGCAAACACAAAAACCAGATTCTCATTGCGTATTGCGGCATTTGTTTCCTGCGCTTGTACTGTGGCAAAGAGGCATTGTAATCTAGTATATAGACTACAATACAATGCCAATTTCAGAAACTTCTAGCACATGAGAAATGCATTACGGAATCTTTGTCAATCACTTCCCATCTTGAAATACAAAGTTATTTGGTTCACGTATCTCTTCACGACAAATGGTCCTCTGTTTGTCCAAGTTTGTTTCTCCATCTGTGTCCATGTGACTGTCAGTGTTGGGTAAACTCATACAGTAAATGAGTTAAATCAAACTCAACTCATGCACCTCAAAATGAGTTAGAACTCAAACTCAAATCATCCTCTATGAAATGAGATAACTCAAACTCAGTTGTTAAATGAGCTAAATCATCAACTTACACATGTCTCATACTAGCACGTTCTAATCAAACGTTGCTCAAATGCACAGTTGTCGCGAAAGGGTATCATCAGTTTACTATTATTAATTTACTAGTATTGCTGTTATTTTTGTTGGATAAATCAGGTTTTATTACGGAATCAAAGGAAACACCACACAGTCCACATGTTTAACATCTGAGACATGACTGGCTTTAGCTTGTTTCAACATAATGAGTGCCGAATAGTGAGTTGATCTGAAACTTGACAGTAATAACTCAAAGAAACTGAAATTCATAATTCACACTCTTTGAGTTAAGTTAACTCAAACTCATAAATCACAGAAAGTGAGTTAATTCGCGAGTTTAAACTAACTTGAGCTAACTCATACCCATCACCGGTGACTGTTGTCTATCTATATTTTATGTTTAGGATAAATCCTCTGCGGCCAAAAATACAAACGAAAATTTTACTTCTACGGCCGAACACGTACAAAATTGAAGACCTCTGCGCATGCGCAATCTTTGACGCATGAGCACTGTCAAAAACACTTTATAAACATTTTTTAATATGCTTCGTGATAGTTGGTTAAGCATCGTGAGGATCGGTTATGGTCAGGTTAGACGTCGTGAGGGTCGTATAGGGACAATGTTAGGGTTAGCGTCATTTTTAGAAATTTATGAAGAAGCCTCGGCCGCACAGGTTACATTTCCGTGCGATGAGAGGCCAAAGTTAAGTTTCGGCCGCATATATTTAATAGAACAGCACAGTATGGCCCGTATTAAAACTTGCCAACCTGAGACTAACATCCATATTCTCGGCGCCAATTATGCTCAAGGCGGTGCATCGGAAAGTGTGGTCGGTTTCGTAATCACGCCTTTTGTACTAAGACAAATAAGGTCGCTATACTGATTAATGCCGTCGAAATTCAATCGTCGCTACTGACAAAAACTCGCGCACGCTGCTCATATGACAAACGCCGCTACTAACGCCGAACTCTCTCTTCGACGTTAAGAAATTCGCATTACGGCAACAAACCGAAAATTTCGCGATTCTCTCGTTAGCCGCCAAAACCCCGAAAGTTGACAACCGGACGGCCCCCACTTGTTAGATTTACGTGGAGTTATATGACACACGCTAGGGAAATGTGCAACACAGTATATTTAAAGAAATATATATAACTTCAGTAAACCAATAGATAAGCTTCGTATTAATGTTTATACATTACCGTCGTCAACGGGACGGCATACGAAGACGAAGTCAGCAGAAGGATGACAGAACATCAACACGTCTTGGCAGAAATAGATGTTCCACGAAACGGTTCCTCAAGTAAGCTAACTTAATTATACAATTAGAAATATGTTGGCTGACAAATACGCAAAAGGAGACACAAGTCTCAGAGACACCGTTCATAGGTGACTAAAGCCAGCCTAAACACACTCTCTCTAGCAGCCAACACACTCCGGTGACGCCTTACGTAACAACGTTTAAATAGCAGAAGGCACTCCTCGTAGGAGTCACCCAAGCAGAACCATCAAAGGTAAAACCAGATCTACCAGTAAGATAGTCCAAGGAAGCACTATAGGTCAGTAGCAGAATGTGTTAGATACATAGATCAGCCAATTACATAGTAAGCCAAGGACAGTTATCTAACAATATATATATATAGCTGGATGCGGGTGCATCGACTATGAACTCTGGGACCATCCAAGCTCAGGTGCGTTGGTCGAAGACTCGTAGGACACGGGTCATGGTTGGGTGAGTAACCGAAGAGGGGCTTACAAGGTGTGCTGAGGTGTACATGGAGAGTGCACGTAGAGGAGGTGAACTGCTGTATATTTTCTTGCTGTCGTAGGACATGGGTCAAGGTGCAGCGAGGAACCAAAGAGGGCCTACGATGTGTACTGAGGTGTACATGGAGAGTGCACATTAGGTTATCTGCTGTATATAAAGCTGTGCAATGAAAGGTTCTGGGAGTGTTGGATCAGATAGTTAAGGGGTGACGTCGCGTAGCAGACTCGTTGCTGTTTCAGGTAGCTACGTCGTAGTTAAGGCTGACCAATATCTCCAGTTATTAAAAAGACTAAGTGTCTACGCATGACCTTAGTATTTCCGCTTCTCGGCCGAGTCTTGGACTTCTGAGTTGTTTTTATTTGACTGCAGTAGTTATATTCGTTGCTACCTGGCGCATTTAATCTATATACACCTATAATCACATCAAATCAACCAATAATTTGGTTATAGTCGCTTCGTACTTAGGTTATAATATTAACCTAACTCATAAACAGGCAAAAACCCCTTGCCACATGTGGCTGTTTTGCCTCCAAGCAAGCTAGTATCAAATAAACTAACCATATAGCGTTGTAAAAGCCACCTACATGGTTGGGCTTTGATTAGAAGATCCACCTATAGGTAAAATGTCACGGGAATTTCCAAACGTTTCGATGACTCATCAGTTTCGATGATGAGTCATTATTGAACAAAAAGGAAAAAAATATTTTCTTACGTATATAAAATGAAATAAAATATTTTTCACCTTTTTTCCCTTAAGGAAATGCCGCCACAATATAAAATGGAGTACTCGAGGAAAACTGTTATTGAATTAAGAAAAATTGCCAAACAGAGCGGTTTGGTTGGTTATACACGACTACGAATCTCAACCAATGCTAGTTTGCTTGATGCACCCGTTCCCGATATTGGAATCCCAACACTCGAACCCGTACCAGCCACGACAGTACGAAAAATATTCGTTAAGACTAAATCAGCGATTAATAAATTCGCAAGGTGGATTGAAAATTATATACCTAAAGAACCAAAGAAAATAGTGAATGAGAAGTTAGAAGCACTGAAACCCAAAGTGAATTCTATATTCGGTAAAATTCCTATGAAAACACGCGAAATAAAAGAGATGGCTACAGCTATCAAGGGCTTCACGAAACAATACACGGTCGAAGGCGCAAACGGAATTGACGCCACATCTTTTCTCAAAGCAGCTCAACCACAACTGGAAGACCTTTCGTCACGAAATCGCCAGACTAAGGTGAATTTTGTCCTTACCTGCACAATGGAGCATGTAGATATGAAATTCGGACAAGTAGATACCAAGGATTTTCCATTTGTCTCTATGACCGAAGTTGTTTTAAACTCCACCGACCCGAGCGAAATATTTAATAATGCGACAGATAAAATCCTAGAGTCTATGGCAGCCTTCCAGATGCAAATAGTAACTGGAGACTTAGAGCGGTTCAAAAATTAGTCATCAACACAGTTGTTTATAAACCGATGAAAGGCAGTTCTTACATTCCACTACCGAAATGTTTAGCGAGTAAAAAGGGTATTCGATGCAGTAACACGCTAGTGGCGATTGTTTTAATTGGTGCCAGATGTGATATGTGCTATCGTGTATGTATGAACAGGCGTGTATGTTATGACGACGACAATGATGATGATGACGACGACGACGACGATGATGATTATGACATATGTGCTCTTATTATAAAGAACCTACTCACTATATCACTTAGACTAACACTAAACGCGGAACAATGAACCAACACAGTGAAAATCACTTGTTCGTACCTATCGCCGTCAAATGGATGACAGCAACAACGAATACTTGCAGAGAAATATGAAATAGACATAGACAGACATAGACAGACAAAGACAGACATAGACAGAAATAGACAGACATAGACAGACATAGACAGACATAGACAGACATAGACAGACATAGACATAGACAGACATAGACAGACATAGACAGAAATAGACAGACATAGACAGAAATAGACAGACATAGACAGACATAGACAGACATAGACAGACATAGACAGACATAGACAGACATAGACAGACATAGACAGACATAGACAGACATAGACAGACATAGACAGACATAGACAGACATAGACAGAAATAGACAGATATAGACAGACATAGACAGAAATAGACAGAAATAGACAGACATAGACAGACATAGACAGACATAGACAGACATAGACATAGACAGACATAGACAGACATAGACAGACATAGACGGACATAGACAGACATAGACAGACATAGACAGACATAGACAGACATAGACAGACATAGACATAGACAGACATAGACAGACATAGACAGACATAGACAGACATAGACAGACATAGACAGACATAGACAGACATAGACAGACATAGACAGACATAGTCAGAAATAGACAGAAATAGACAGAAATAGACAGACATAGACATAGACAGACATAGACAGACATAGACAGACATAGACAGACATAGACATAGACAGACAAAAACAGACATAGACAGACATAGACATAGACAGACATAGACAGACATAGACAGACATAGACAGATAAAGACATAGACAGACATAGACAGACATAGACAGACATAGACAGACATAGACAGACATAGACAGACATAGACAGACATAGACAGACATAGACAGACATAGACAGAAATAGACAGATATAGACAGACATAGACAGAAATAGACAGAAATAGACAGACATAGACAGAAATAGACAGATATAGACAGACATAGACATAGACAGACATAGACAGACATAGACAGACATAGACAGACATAGACATAGACAGACATAGACAGACATAGACAGATAAAGACTTAGACAGACATAGACAGACATAGACAGACATAGACAGACATAGACAGACATACACATAGACAGACATAGACAGACATAGACAGACATAGACAGACATAGACATAGACAGACAAAAACAGACATAGACAGACATAGACATAGACAGACATAGACAGACATAGACAGATGAAGACATAGACAGACATAGACAGACATAGACAGACATAGACAGACATAGACAGGCATAGACAGACATAGACAGACATAGACAGACATAGACAGACATAGACAGAAATAGACAGACATAGACAGACATAGACAGACATAGACAGACATAGACAGACATAGACAGACATAGACAGACATAGACATAGACAGACATAGACAGACATAGACAGACATAGACAGACATAGACAGACATAGACATAGACAGACATAGACAGACATAGACAGACATAGACAGACATAGTCAGAAATAGACAGAAATAGACAGAAATAGACAGAAATAGACAGACATAGACATAGACAGACATAGACAGACAAAAACAGACATAGACAGACATAGACATAGACAGACATAGACAGACATAGACAGATAAAGACATAGACAGACATAGACAGACATAGACAGACATAGACAGACATAGACAGACATAGACAGACATAGACAGACATAGACAGACATAGACAGACATAGACAGAAATAGACAGACATAGACAGACATAGACAGACATAGACAGACATAGACAGACATAGACAGACATAGACAGACATAGACAGACATAGACAGACATAGACATAGACAGACATAGACAGACATAGACAGACATAGACAGACATAGACAGAAATAGACAGAAATAGACAGACATAGACAGAAATAGACAGAAATAGACAGACATAGACAGAAATAGACAGAAATAGACAGAAATAGACAGACATAGACATACATAGACAGACATAGACAGACATAGACAGACATAGACAGACATAGACAGATGAACTGATAATATTCTTTTTGCTTGGGGCTAATATAGCGTCTTCGTTGCATGGATAAATGTGTTGATTTTCTGGCTTTTGCAACGCTAGATCGTTAGTTTATTTGATACCAGCTTGCTTGAAGGCGAAACATCCACACGTGGCTAGGTTTCTTTTGCCTGTTTATGAGTTTCGGTTAATATTATAACCTAAGTACGAAGCGACTATAAAAAAATTATTGGTTGATTTGATGTGATTATAGGTGTATATAGATTAAATGCACCAGGTAGCAATGAATATAACTACTGACTGCTGTCGGTAGTGCGTCCCTTCCGTTGGAAGAGGAGTCTGTCAACGTGCTTCCGCACTTCGTTTTCTACGAACGTTTGTATAGCTTGTGTCTTTGTTATGGCAAAGAAATAGAGTTTACTCACTATCTGTCCTATTTCTAGCAGCTATAAAGCGCATCGTAACAATATATATACAGGGTGGGCCAGCATAAATGCATCGACTTTGCATGTAAATAACTCCGCCAATATTTGAATGTTATTTATACTTAATGCGTTAAATCAAAGGTATTTCTCTCTAGTATTAGATTTATTCAAACGTAATGACAATAAAAATCTTGTATGTAGTAAATAAACAGAGTATTTTGGAATCTTAATTACTTGTTGTTTTAAGTTTCGTTTAACTTAAAAACTCATGGCATGCACCGAAGTTTCCATTATTTTGTAAACATTAGACTACATTTAATTAATGTGTCGAACATTTATGTATTCCTAATTCAATCAGTTTATTGGTTGCGCAATGGCGACCAATGAGCATAATCATTCACTTTAAGTCATGACTGTTCAATAGATCATTGCTTTTTAGGCATTACATCTTCATACTCTGTTCACTTGTCGATAACGGTGGGCTGTTTGAACATGCATCGCTATGGCGTGCATGATCTCCATCATTGTCATTATTATTATTATTATTGTTGTTGTTGTCGTTGTCTTCTTCTTCTTCTTCGTCTTCGTCGTCTTCTTCGTCTTCGTCTTCATCTTCGTCGTCTTCGTCGTCTTCGTTGTCGTCGTCGTCGTCCGTTCTCCATTGAGTACGGCATCGGGTAGGCCATCCCTGGCTATAGTTTCTAACCAAAGCCGCCGTCGCTCTTCGCTCCGGGCACGTTCTTCAGGGCCTTCGTTCTCCCGTGTTTTCAGAATTCTGCAAAACGACCCTTTATCCCTCTGACTACGGCTGTTTCAGTCAAGCATTGCACAGAAAACCATATTCCACCGTTTATAATAGGGCCGTTTACTGTCGTATCCAACGTCAACAAACAGCTGTTTCTCCAAAATGGCAGATGCCATATGCAAATTAGTCTATTAAATCACTGTGCAAACGGTTCATTGTATCGTTTAATAACCAACCATGACGTCATAGATGCGCAACAGGTCAGGTTTAAGCTTGAAGGACTCATACTATGTCGGCTAAAATACGTCGATCAAACCACTTTGAGAATAGAGCGTGGATTCCCCGTTGTAAACGATCGGGTTGTTGGACGATTTTTGAGTCTGCGAGACCACAACGGGGTGATCACGTGCTTTTTGCTGGCCTTCTCGTGATTCCGGCACAGTGATAACCGCTCGGGTTGCGTAGTAGCAGTTTGGGTGTAAACTGGCCACTTTAGCGCCAGTTTAAAAATGGCTCTTTGCCTTGCTTGGCTGAAAATTATCTGTATATAGCGCCTGAATTCAAAACGGCTAAATGACACACGAAAGCTCCTCTGAGCCCCATGGCGCCACCGCTCGAAAAGCCTTAGAAGTTACTTTAATATTTCCTTTATACCCCTACATACATGTAATGCTGAATTCAAAATTGTATTAGCTATACTGCTGATGGATATAATGCGTTATTCGGTTGATAATTATGATGGGTAGGTAATTAAACGGGGATGTCCGAGGGAGATATGTCGTCTGGGTAAATATCCAGAGGTAATTATCCGGGGTAAATCTCCATGAGCCCAATAGACCTACCGCCAGCGTCATCTCTACCTAATCATAAAACGTTCCAATTTTATAATCGCCATGACGTCATGAAATCGAAAATATCTATCATTGTCGACTAAGGTTTTAACTGCTGATAGTTAGCCGAGCATGATTGTACTACGGCTGAAACGGGTAAGGTTTTCTAATTAATATGCTGTTAAGAAAGATATCAAATCGTTTAAACTTTAAATGCACGCAAAAGAGGTAATAATCATTGAGTCTGAGTTTAAAGTGCATATGTTCCAGGGTTATAACTTTCATACAACCTCACATTCCTGTTACCGTAGTTCAACGAACTTTTGCCTAAAAGAAAGAAATGAGCTCTCGTTTCAATAGCCTATCTTTTTTAAAATGTCACCCCGAAATCAAGAAATCGATGTATTTGCGTAATTGTTTGCTATGTTAAATTCTGATCTCTGCAAAATATGTTTGAATATTAATTAGGTCCAAAGAAGTGCTGGCAAATGCTCTAATATTTGTACATTATACAATATGTAGGCCTATATTACAGCCTATTATCTAGATTAAATCTAGATTGCAGGTTGTTTTGTTTCTGCATGCAGCATAAAGTTCCTGTATCACTTTTATTGCACGCTCCACTCACTGGTTACTTCTTATGCATGTAGGCGAGTGTGAATGGCTACTCCTTTCAGTGATTCTCCAATATCTCAATGTTTTTTTTATAATGCTTCAATATTTCTGATAAGTTATGGAAATCATTTTTATTGTACAATTGATTTGTAAACCAATAATTTGCCATTCGCACGAAACGAATTGGAATACCTTTTTCATAATCCTACTGGTTGCTGCTATAAGAATGGAATCCAGGGAAAGCGAGAATGGCTCTTGAATATCGCCACCGAGTTGTGTTGACAATTGATAAATTATGGTTTGCTGACACCTTTTCTCTGAGAACATACTTTCCAATTTCACAACAGTTTCATTCTTTCTCCGGTGTAAAAACTGACTGTATCAGCAACAACCATTTTTATTGCACCTCATAAGTTGTATTTGTTCAAAACCTAGACAATTCCTTCAACAATAGTTTCGGCGTTGACATTTTTCAAACAGAGAGCATTTACTTTCAATTCAGTTCACTCAATTTTCAATACCACGACTTGATATTCTTTTTGCTCAATGTGCTTGCCACCAACGTGGTCAATGTTTCATCTGTAACTTAGCCATCATTTCTTTCTTCAATTTACCAGCATCTTTGAATGTTGATTGTATATTGCTGCTTGACTAGATGTTTCAACGTCAACACCGTCACATCGTAACCGTTATCGTAATCTCAACATTTCTACAACGCCCAAAAAAGCGAAGTCGCGAAAACCAGCTTATTCACAGGCACTTAATCAAAGCATAATCGATCGGCAGATGGTCATAATCCAGAGAGTTAGGCAGGCTGATGGTGTTAGCAGTTGAAACGGTTAGGGAGGGAAAAGAGGAGAAGTAACCAGGACATGATTTCCGAGAGAGCAGTGTTTTTAGTTGTGTTTTCAGTTGTGGGGAGATAGCAAGAGGTGAGGTGTTTGTGAATTCGTAATCGTAATCGTAATCTCAACATTTCTACAGCGCCCACAAAGGCGAAGTCGGGGAAACCATCATATTCACAAGCACTTAATCAAAACAGAATCGATTGGCAGAGGGTCAATATCCAGAGAGTCAGGCAGGCTGATGGTGTTTGGAGTTGAAACGGCGAGGAAGGGAAAGGAAGGAGATGTAATCAGGTATAGTCAACGTGCTTGGAATATTAGTGTTACACTGTCTTGCCACATCATTATCTCTCAACTGGTCGACAGGATCGTCTTGTGCGGGGATTATGCCTCTTCCAAGGATTCATCAGATGACGTCGTTCAGAATATTGTTCCGCATCCACTACAAGTCAATCCCTGGAGCTCTTGTGCGTCGGCTGTTTATTGACGGTGGTGGCACAATGTGACTTACAGAGTCTTGTACCTAACATTAACCCGACTGCAATTCGTACACCCTCGTCTGATGGGCGAAAGCAGCCACAATGAAGCGATAGCATTCAGTCAGCAGAATGAAGTGCTCGAGAGACTTGCTGGTGAGCAATATTATAAAATTAATTGACTACCATACCAAATGCAATAGAGGAGTTGATTCTTTCTAGGACAAATTGACTCCCGGAGAGCTAATACTTCCTGTGATAAATTGATTCCCATGCCTTATGCAAAAGGACAGTTTATTATTTCTAGGATAAATTGACTCCCGGGGAGTTAATTCTACCTAATAAATTGACTCCAATACCAAATGCAAAAGGAAAGTTTATTCTTCCTTTGCAAATTGTCTCCAGGGCAGTTTATTCTTCCTAGGATAGATTGACTCCCATGCCTATTGCATTAGGGGAGTTAATTCTGCCTTTGATAAATTGACTTCCATGTCTATTGCAATAAGAGCGTTAATTCTTCGTTGGACAAATTGACCCCCATACCTAATGCAGTAGGGGAGTTAATTCTTCTTAGGAAAAATTGATTCTCATATTCGGCATCGAATATTAGTTTTTTTCTTCTAGATGTTAATTAATTTCGCATTTTTTTTTAAAGAAGCAAAGTGCGAGACAAAGCGCGCGGCCACACAAAAAACTCTATTCTGTCTCATGACAGTGCGAGGAGGTGGAACCACAAAGTCGCCATTGGAAGCCGAGCGAAGAGATCGACGACCCGATCAGGCCAAAGTTAAGATGAATAGATTTCTAAGATACGCAGCGCAATGCTTAAGACACAGGGCCTGACAATGGATGACATATTGAAATGAATGCGCTGCTGAACCGGGAGCGAATAGAAGACATAACGCAGGTACACAGTGATGTGAGAAAAATTCCAGGGACACCGCGAATAAAGCGAGCAGCGGTTTGCAATCGAACCTGTGTGAGCCCACAGAAGAGAGAGGAGCATTAGTCTAGTCGATCGTCGAAAAAGGCATGAACCATGGTGGGAGCAGAATTCGATAGAGGGATACAACCCGTAACTGGCGAAAGAAATAATATCAGGAATGAGTCAATACCGTATTATGTTTCGCGAAAGACATTACTTGGTCCAAAACGACCCCCAGACCTCGGACGCAGGTGGAGAAAACATGACTAGAGAATTGAGAGGAGCTGGACCCTAAGTCAAGCTTGTTCATCTGCTGGCGGGTACCGAACAAAATATATTAAGTTTTCTGCCTATGTGAATTGAGTCATTGGTCGCACTTCAGAAGCAGGATGGGATGCTAGGCATTGCGTACAAGAAATGATCGTCGTCAGGGTAAAAGTGGCTAGTAAGAGAGCAAGACGGAAGTAGGAACTCAATCGCTGCAGTGAAGATAATGTAGACAAGAGGCCCAAGAACGGATCCCTGGGGTAGGCCAAAAGGGGCATGGCTCCAGGGCGAACGAGAGGAGTGAAAATAAAGGATCTTGAACGATCGTATAGATAAGACGTGATACAGATGAGTGGAATGTTCCTAATTCTAAAAGTTAAGGAGAGACGACTCAAGAGGATATCATGATCCACCAAGTCAATGGCACGATATAAGTGAGAGTAGAGACGGAGAAGGAGGGACTCTGTTGAGTGACCCTTGGAAAACCCAGATTTACATGAAGGACATAGACTGTTATTATCCACGTGTTGCAGAGCAGTGTCAGGGACGGTATAAAGATAGGTAAGTAAATGACTGGCTATGAGTTTTTATCCAACTTAGAGGTAAAGGTAGCGTCAGCTTGAATTGTTCTAAATCTTAACGAAACAGACGAAACATCCCCGATTGCTGAATTATTGGCGCAATTATCGAACCCTATTGGGTAGACGGTAAGACTCTTTCAGGAAGAAATGTGTTGCAGAGCAATGTCAGGGACGGTATAAAGATATCGATCGATTTCAGGATAAGGAACGGAGGAAATTGACTGACCTGTGTTATGGAGATCTTGGACTCGTATTAGTCGGCAAAGGTCTTGTAAAAGAAATTGTCTGCATGATGACCGAAGTTTCGCTATAACAAGTCAATTGCCCACACTCTGGAGATACCTCACAACTAACACTGTCCTATTCAATTTGTCGTTTGTAGTATCATCACCAGAAGGTATTTAGCCGAAAGGTAAGTCCCCAAATCAATTTGTTCCAGGAAGCATTAATTCCATACTCCACTTAGTACGGGAGTCAATTAACTCCCCTACTGTATTAGGCATGGAAGTCAATTTATCCTAGGGTGAGTTAACTCTCAGGAGTCAATTTGCCCAAGAATTATTAACTCTTCTACTGCATTTGGTATGATATTCAATTTTCCCTACGAAGAATTACCTAGCCTACTGCATTTGGTACGGGAATCAATTTATACCAGAAAGAATTAACTCCCCGGGTGTAAATTTGTCTTAGGAAGAATTAACTCCCCTACTGCATTAGGTATGGGAGTCAATTTATCCTAAGAAGAATTAACTCCCCGGGAGTCAATTTGTCCTAGGAAGAATAAACTTCTCTATTGCTCTAGGTATGGGGGTAAATTTATTCTAGGAAGAATTAACTCGCCGGAAGTCAAAATCTCCTAGGAAAAATTAACACCCTTTTACATTGGGTATGGAGTCAATTTGTCCAAGGAAGAATTAACTCCCCTTGTGCGTTAGGTATGGGAATCAGCTTCTGACAGGAAGAATTAGCTCCCGCGCGAGTCATTTTATCCTACGAAGAATTAACTCCCCTGTTGCACTAGGTATGGGAGTCAATTTATCATAGGAAGATTTAACGCCTCGGGAGTCTATTGGTCATGGGAAGCATTAACTCCTCTACTGCATTAGGTATTAGAGTGAATTTTTCTCAGGATGTATTAACTCCCCGGGAGTCAATGTGTTATAGGAAGAATTAACCTACTTTTTGCATTAGGTACGGGGGTCAATTTATAATAAGAAGAAATAACTCCTGGGAACAATGCACTCAACTACTCAATTTTTCCTAGATAGAAAAAACCCCACCAGTCAATATATCCTGGAATAATTTTTTTTACCCCGGGAGTATTTAAAAGGAGTGTATTAAATTTTGGCCTAATACACCGGCCAGTCCACGCCTTCTACCTACATAGTTAATCCTACTCTTTTTGGCGAAGAGCTGACCTTACTGGTGGTGTGTCTTAATCTGCATCTATGCTCCAGCGTGTGGTTGCCGTACTGTTGGTTCTCGGTTTAGCATTGTTTTTCTTATATTTTGATTTGGGCTTCGGGCGTTTTTACTTCTATTATTTGGATTTCTCTGCATCTTCAACTTCCTGAATTCTGAATTCTGATCGTCAGCTTTGAGGTTTTGAACGTAGACCTTTTCATCAACAACCAGTCCTTTGTTCGCTCCCACTGGTATTATGACTTATCAGAGTTTCACTCATTCAACCGATCATCGCTCCTTATCACTCGTGCCGTATGCAAATCCCTATCTAGCTTATGCTTCTGGCGCCCATCTCTTCTGTGAATCGTAGGCCTACATCTGTTCCCTCTGACTCCTCCTCTCTGCCTCAGTTTGAAACTCCGACTCCGTCTCCGCGCGACATTCCAACCGCTGACTGTTAAGGTGGCATTCAGGAACTGAGACACGATATGCAGTTCATGCCCACTTGCAGTTCCTTTATTTCATGGAGTTCGACAACACAATCTCTCATCATAAATTGACTTTCTCGTTGTGTCATGGCGTTCCACTCCATCTGAAGTCTCGGTTCGTCGTGCGACCCTCTCCCGCAGGCGTCACGTTCGTAGACACTTCTTGCTCGATCGATCCCTCATCTGACACTTTACCTGCCAAGCCCCCCTCCATACACCCAGCCCTCTTCTCCGAGTTTTTAGCCCTTATAAAAATCTTTCACACCTTCAACAATACCGAAGATTTTAACATCTTAAAACGAGAACTGGAAAATCCAACCCTTTTAGAATCTATACGCTTCCTGAACCTCCTCTCCCAGTTTGGCCTCATCCGGCACATGTTCTTGGGTACCGGCTCGAAGCTAGTTATTTTAAGAGAAGAGTATGGTATCTCCAACCTCAAGCTGCGACCTCCTTCATCAATACAGATTTAAATTCTACTAGTGATTCTAATGAACTCTTCACTCAATCGGTTGATTCGTCACGTTTATTCAGAGCCTCTGCTATCGCCATACTGTTGAGTTGCTGATTTTGTCTCGGTTGGAGTGATACTATAACTTGAAATGGATTGGTTGGCGCTGTGGGAGAACAAATATTTTTAATTTTTAATGGAAAGCAGCTTGCTGGAAAAACGCATCAGAACAGCACATTTTGCCGAAATAAAGAAGACTTCAAGTGTTTGAGTTATAAAATGAATTAGGGTTTAGTGGCTGCGCGGGTTATGAGATTGAAGGAACAAAGTTATTATTGATAAATCATGCAAGTCAAAACAAATGTGTTTGCTGAACTATGACAATATTTCTTTGTTTGGATCTGCTGAGTTGGAAATTATCTTAAATTTTGTAACTTTCGTACTATTTTCTATCTTATGTCACCCTTAGATGCCCGAAGAAAGATAAGAAAGAGTGACTTCATTATGTAGCAACATTTGGCTGAACATTGGCTATCTCCAATTTTCTCGACTGCAGCAATAATGTATCTGTATGTGGCTGATTTGATGGCAGACAGGGTCATTGCTGTAGATGCGAGGTCAGTGGTTCGCATATAGGTATGTTCAAGGAACCTGTGCTTTGAAAGCTTGTAGTTAGGAGGTGAACCAAGGACTAGTTGTTTGTGAGCTTTGTGTGGTGACGAGTGGTGCACGGGAGTCGAGGAGTTCAGAAAGTATGCAGTTATGGTAGGAAAGATGCTCGTCTGGAGAAGAGGGATGGCCGAGGACAAGCTTGGAGTTGAGAATATCCTTGATGAAGGCCTGACTGTCATTAGACCCGATGGTAGAGAATGAGTGAGTGGATGAAGGAGGCTGAGGGAAAGCCCTAATTTCAAGATCAACATTGATAAAGTAGTGGCCAGTGATGTTTAGAGTGTGGTAGCTTGGAAGAGAGGTGGGAGGCTGCGGAAGTAACGACAAGGTCGAGTGTGTGGTTTTGATATGGGTCGGAAAGTTGACATTTTTTAAATGATGCGAGGAGGTTGAGAAAGCCAGATGCAAGAGGGTCAGAGGGATTGTGGACAACACTGGACATGGATGTTGCAGTTCCCTGTGAGTAAGAATTCGTTGGGAGTAGTTACAGGGCGCAAAAGGAAAAATCCAAATACTTTGAGAAGGACAGAATGTTTGGAGGATTAGGCAGAGGAAGTAGGACGACGGTAAATGTTGAAGACAGTGAGAAGATCTGTGTCAAGCCTGAGTGTTGTGAAGGAGCATTTAAATAATCGGAAGGGGTGGATGTAAGAACTGGTGGCTAGTAGTTATAAACCTATAACCAGGTTAAAAATAACCAATTCCTACACAAACCAAAAGCCCTAGGTCAAACATCAACCAACAGACTAAGAAAAACGCCAGTAAATTTCAAATAGTTTCGATGATGAGCCACAATTCATGCACAAAGCCCCTGGTCAAAACGTCCGCCAATAGGTCAAAAGTCACGGGAATTTCTAATAGTTTGGACGATGAGTCAGCAGTTTCGATGATGAGTCATTGTTCACAAAAAAATCTCTCATATATATATATATAAATGGATGAAAATATTTTATCACTTCGACTTAAAGGAATTCCACCCCAATATAAAATGGAATATTCGAAGCAGACTGTGATCGAACTAAGAAAAATTGCGAAACAGAAAGGTATGGTTGGTTATACGAGACTGCGTAAAGCGGATTTGATTGCTAAAATTGAAGCAAATGTGTCTCAAACCCTCAACCCTTCGCATTTTGCGCCAATCTCATCCAATGCTAGTATGCTGGACGCACCCGTTCCCGAGATTGGAAGGTACATACCTGAAGAACCAAAGAGAAAGGTGAGTGAGAGGATAGAAGCACTGAAAGCCAAAGTGAATTCCATATTCAGTAAAATTCTTATGCAAACACGCGAAATAAAAGAGACGGCCACAGCTATAAGGGCTTCACAAAACAATACACGGTCGAAGGCGCAAACGGAATTGACGCCACATCTTTTCTCAAAGCAGCTCAACCACAACTGGAAGACCTTTTGTCTAGAAATCGACAGACTAGGGTCAACTTTGTCTCCACCTGCACAATGGAGCGTGTTGATATGAAATTCGGGCAAGTAGATACCGAGGATTTTCCGTTCGTTTCAAAAACTGAGGTGGTTTTAGATTTCACCGACACGAGCGAAATTTATAACAACGCGAAAGATAAAATGTTGGAATCAATGGCTGCCTTCCAGATGCGTGGTAGTAACTGGAGACTTAGAGCGGTTCAAAAATTAGAAATCAATACGGTCGTTTATAAACCGCTGAAGGGTGGCTCTTACATTCCACCACCGAATTGTCTAGCGAGTAAAAAGGCTATTGTTAATATGAAGAACGAAGACGAAGAAGGTTTCAAGTGGTGTGTAACGAGAGCTTTAAACCCGTTGAGGAACATCAGGAAAGAATTACGAAAGAATTAATCAAGCAGTCTGAGGAACTTGATTGGTCCAGCATTGAATTCCCAGTCGCACTTGATGCTAATGTGATAAGTAAGTTTGAGAGAAATAATAACATTAGTATTAATGTTTTTGGCCATGAGAAAGATGTTTACCTATTCCCAGTATATTTATCGAAGCACGAGAGCGATATCAGTGTAGACCTATTACTCATTTCTGACGAACAAAAAAAGCATTATTGTTGGATAAGGAACTTCAACAGACTAATGACGGTTCATAACGCAAACTCATACACTTCGATGCACTATTGTAAGCGGTCTTTGATAAGATATAGAGAGCTAGAATCATAAAAAAAACATACCGAGTATTATTTCCAACACACCGCTCAAAAGATAGAACTTCCAAAACCGGGAACTATGTTGAATTTCAAAAATTTTAATAGAAAGATGAGTCGTGTACGCCGATTTCGAATCTTTCATTAAACCTATAGACACTTGTCAACCAGATCCCAGCATGTCTTACACCAACAGATATCAAAAACACGTCCCAAGTTCATTCTGCTATTATATAAAATGTTTTGACGATGACCTATATTCACAAGCTCCATAACTTTCACAGCAAAGAGCGAAGACGATGATGTGGCTCAGATATTCGTAAACACTCTTATAGATAATATAAAAGATATTTATGATCGATTTAAATTTTCAAATGATATGATATTCGGAAAGAAAGAACAGGCGCTATTCAATTCCGCTATCGTTTGTCACATATGAGAAGGTTACTGGGTAAAGATCGAGTTAGAGACCTTTGCCATTTTACTGGAAAATATAGAGGCGCCGCTCATAAGGATTGTAATCTAAATTATATAGTTCCAAAGTTTTTCCCAGTATTGTTCCATAATCTATTCGGTTACGACAGTCGACTATTCGTAAAGAAATTACGAGAAGATGATAACGAAAAGATTAGCTGCATTCCTAACAATGAAGAAAAATATATCTCGTTTAGCAGAGAAGTCGTAGTCGATAAATTTACGAATGAAGAAAATAAGGAAATATTAGTTAAATGAGAATTACGTTTCATTGATAGCTTTGGATTCATGGCATCGAGTCTCGACGCTTTATCGAAGAACCTGAGCAAAGATCAGTGTAAGAATATAAGCAAACCCTATTCTGGTAATCAGCTCGATCTCTTGCTTAGAAAAGGATTATATCCTTACGATTATGTTGATTCCGTCGAGCGATTGAACGAAACAGAACTACCACCAAAGTCAGCTTTCTACTCAATACTTAACGATTCAGGTATTAGTGACGAAGACTACAACCATGCACAGATGGTATGGAAAGACTTGGGATTCAAGACGTTGAGAGAATACCACGATTTATATAATGTGACTGATGTTCTCCTGCTCGCTGATGTATTTGAGAATTTTAGAGATGTATGCAGTGAGAACTATGGCATAGATCCCGCCATGGTATTATACTTCGCCAGGCCTTGCTTGGGACGCTGCATTGAAGTTGACAGGAGAAAAGTTGGAGTTGTTGAGCGACTATGATGTGATACTAATGGTTAAGCATGGGATAAGGGGAGGTGTTAGCACCATTTCACATCGTTATGGACAGGCAAACAATAAGTACGTGTCTATGTTTGACAGCAGCAAACCTTCATCGTTCCTAACCTATTTAGACGCGAACAATCTGTACGGATGGGCAATGTATAAGAATCTGCCAACTCATGGGTTCCAGTGGGTGGGTAGCGATGAGCTAAGCGATTGGAGATCTTCGCCATGTATAATAGAAGTCAATTTGGAATATCCTAGAGAATGCACGATCTTCACAACGACTATCTTCTTGCTCCTGAGAGTGTAAAAGCTAAAGGATCGGATGTGTCAAAACTCATTACAAACCTGTGTAATAAAGTAAAGTACATAGTCCATTACGAAAATTTAAACCAGTATGAAAGTTTGGGTTTGAGGATAATGAAAATTCATCGCTGAATTAAATTTGAAGAAAGCGCTTGGCTGAAAAAGTAAATAGATCTAAATACTAATCTGAGGACCAGAGCCATCAACGATTTCGAAAAAGACTTTTTCAAACTAATGAACAATAGTGTGTTTGGTAAGACGTCTAAGAATATTGAGAATCGTGTAGACATAAAATTGGTTTGCACCGAGATGCAAGCCCTGAAGCTAGCAGCGAGAACGAGTTACGATACTCGGACTATATGTGACGAAAACCTAATCGCCAAAACCATTCACATGAAACGGACAAAGCTATGTTACAACAAGCCTATTTATCTTGGTATGTGTATTTTAGACTTGAGTAAAACTATAATGTACGATTTTCATTATAATTACATCAAGAAAGTGTTTGAAGGTAGAGCAAAGTTACTTTTTACAGATACAGATTCTTTGGCCTATGAAATTAAGACCGAAGACTTCTACGCCGATATAGCACCCGACATTAGAATTGGGTTCGACACTAGCGACTATCCTAAAGACCATCCCTCTGGTATAGAAACTGGCATCAGCAAAAAGGTCATTGGCATGTTCAGAAGATGAAGCAGCTGGTAAACAAATCGAAGATTTTGTAGGTTTAAGATCGAAACTGTGTTCGTACAAGATTGCTGGAGTAGACCACAAGAAATGTAAAGGTGTCTAGAAGAATGTCGTTAAGAAATCAATCACTCACGAAGATTACAATGACTGCTTGTTCACCAAGAGAGAACAACTGAGAAAGATGAATGTCATTCGGTCGCGTCTTCACGATATCTACACCGAAGAAGTGAACAAGGTAGCCCTCTCAGCGGAAGATGATAAACGAGTGATTCAGCAAGATGGAATCCACACTTTAGCATATGGACATTATTCACTAATATAAAAAGAGTTTTAACCCATTAATGCCTACAATCCCATATATGAAATGTAACTAGAAACTGTTATAAAAGACTGCAACATCACATTGTAACAAATAATTTGTATGTTGATTCACTAACTGACATTTGTTCTTCCAGAAAATAAATTTACATCCAGCAGAGTTTTTATATTTTATGGCTCAGTGACGTCACATCCTGATACATATTTCAAATTCATTTTCTGTCAATATGGCCGCTTGAAAAATTTAGCATTATTAGCTCATTTCTTGTTAAACACAAGTAACTTATTTATTGGTTGGAGAAATGTATTTTAGTAATAAGGTAGACACCATTTATGCAGATAATGGCTTAATTAGTGTCAGCTGGGTGTCAGTAGCCCCATCCCATATTTGGGATTGTAGGCACAAGAGCCTGCACCTACTTCTTAGTCTGCAAATCATGCTTTTTATGCGCTCCAAAATGCATTTTATGTTCACGATATGGTTGCAAAGTGAATGAATGATCTCATACTTGGAGAAGGGAAGCTACACTTCTCGTGTCGACAGCAACAGAATGCGATAATTGCTTGGAATCCTGATGATCAGATGGTTAGACCACTGTTCCACGTCATCACATGTATTGGCAGCAGGATGTTCAGGTCTATATCCAGCATATCTGTTATATACTATAGGGGTGGGGGTCACAGCTACTGTTATATAACGTTATTAGGGGTAGGGGTGGGCCAAAAATTGATATGTTAAGCGTTATATAATATGTGAACGGCCCCTATCATATTGTTTGGCTTAGAAGTTGATGCCATCATTCGTGCCTACAATCTCATATATGGGATCAAACTTCAAAGCTGCATAAAAATAAAGGGAAATGAAAAATGACCAAAAGTAATCGAGATATGATCTAAAGTCATTGCATATAACCAAAATTGAAAATATTTTGCAGAACAAAAAAGTTGGGCATTAATGGGTTTTTAACAAATCGATGTCGAAGGCGTAACGCTACCTAATATTGCTTTGTCGAACGTTGATCTAATCGAAGCGGCTAGAAAACTAAATATAAATAATTTCAGAGGAGTTTTTCTGAGAGACGAGTTGCCGAAGAGGCCAAGAGCGAACGAATGTGGCATCCTTAATCTCGATGATTCTCACGGCAAAGGAACGCATTGGACGTGTTGGATCAAGCGCGCTAAAGATAAGATTTATTTCGACAGTTTGTACGGACTGATACTGGATCAACTCAAAGAATAGTTTCTGGAGGTGTTACTCTATCTCAAGCTAGTAATACCTTTTTCAAACGTGATGGAACGAACGATATGGACGGCGACTTGAAAATGAATGGTCATTTGATAAAAGGTTTACCGACTGACATTCATCCACCAGTCTTAGCCAGCCAGGCTGCGAGCTTTGTACAAGTCGAAGCCTTAGCGACCAAGCGATAACGAAAAGTTCTGCCAGCGATTACCTGAGAGTATTCGCGACAGCGGCTCCAACCGTGACTTCTGATACAACGATAATAAACGAGTTAACTTTCGAAGCTAGTGCTAGCGATTATCACAGTGTGCTTGGGCATGAGTTCGGTCCATGGAGGGCTTTTCAAAACGCTTCTCACTACTCCGACATTTTGGGTCTCCGAAACAACCACTAGTGCTTGGATTCAGATGAAGTACCCCATTCCTCTGTCAATGTCAGGATTTTATATCGTTGCAGGCTGTTCTGATGCCGAATATATTGTTCGTCGGAAGGTTCAAACTAGTAACGATGGAATAGTATTTACAGATATTCTAACCTCCTTAAGGGGGGATACCCTCCATTTTGCGTATTTTATGGAGTTTACATTTCCCGCTTCGTCTAATTACACGTATTGGAGATTTCATGTTATATCTACCAGTCCTGGTGCTGAAACAGCTGCCGTCTGCATGCTACAGTGGAAACCAACGCTGGCCGATCTCACACAAGGAAGAAAATATCACGTCGGTTACGTGCCGAGATTAACTTCGAACACTAGTAATTATGGTTTTCAAGCGAACGCCAGTACTTCATCTACGAATAACAAAGTTTTCCATGCATTCAAAGATGAAGGAGAATGGGTGTCTGAGATTAACGCTGGCTCTATCTCTCTCCCGCAGATATCTATCAAGTGCCCAACCGCAGTAATAATCTGGAAGATCGGCTTTTGGGCGAGAAATAAAAACACCGAAAGGATTTCCAAGTGGAGCATAATCGCACACAATTATGAAGAACGAGGGGTTGTTATTTAACGTCGCCTAATAACACTTATTAAGGAAATACTTACCAAGAATTCTTAATCGATTCAGTTGGAAAATATCAGAGCTATAGGTTAAAATGCCATGAGGTTGAACCGGGGAAGCCAGGATTAAGCGTGTAGCGGTTAGTGTATGATGACTAACATTTTCAATGAGAAATATCATTGAAAATTTAAACCACGAGTTCAACAACTTCGCTCTCTCCGGATACCACGATATACGACGAGATGTAACCCGGCTCCGTTTCTATCTTCGTTTTTGTAAAAGTAAATGTCTTGTTCTCTTTATTCGTTTGCAGCTTGTCGAGCAATGGCGCCTCAAATACACTCATGTAATATTCCGACTCATCCGGCGCCTCTACCGTTATCAGGTAGAAATATCCTACTGTACGGTATAGATATTGCTTCGTTTTAACCGTGTAAACTACGTCTTCTTCCATTGTCGTGAAATCTATAAATTTACGAGTACCTATTTTAAATATCACGAATAAAACTTTATGTAAACACACGGATCTCGTATCTATTTCTCCACACCTTACCGTTGTTATCCTGTATCGTGTTCGTACCGATTTTAGACGCCATACTTGCCTTATACAATGATGGGTAAGTGGTGGTTTCGTTCGTGTCTTTGTCAAAGATTTCAACGCCTATCGGATTATTACGAATCGTTTTTAGATATTCGTATCTGGGTAGTACTTTCTTTTTCTCCTTCACCAGCACCTTCTCTTCTGGTAGTTCTAATTCCGGTAAAACACCTTTCTCAACAAGTATCCTTAACATATCCGTCTTGTTCATAAATCTTGCGCCTTTTATACTGTGTTTCTTCATTATCGATTTCAGTTGTGAGAGTATCATGCTTTTTTAATAATAGAAAATATTTTCTTTAATATACAACGTTCAACTTCCGACCGTCTGATTGGAAGTTTAGCAATTTATCTGAAATGACAACTGCATAAGCTTCCGTTCCAAGCGGTACCGCAGCATTGAATGTAGCCTTGATCTGGATGTCTACGATAGATGACAGTAACCGACCTGATTGTTTACTTACATCGAAAACGAACAGCGGATATAACTCTTTGTTTTCAGCCGGCGTAATGTTGCGCTGAGTCACGAGTTGGTCCATTCCATAAAATTTCTCGCTAAAGGTCGCGCATCTCTGTAAGCTCTCTAAAATTGCTGATTCGGGAATGATAGGTTGTAATCGACTGCTGAGTATCTTTCTTGGTTCATCATCACATACATGTTCTTAATATCGCAATGATCGAAAATTGATGGATTAGCTTCTTGACTAAGGCTTCGATTCGTTTGAAATCCAACGATAATAAACCTCGGTGTTTCTGAAGTTGTCTTTACGCTAAATCACCACCTGAAGGCGGTAGATCGAGTAACCGCTATGGTGTCGCAAAGACGAGCTCGATAGGCTACTGGTAATGTTGCCTTTGATTCGATCGTATTATACAGCTGCATTCTTTCCATGTCGGCCGCAATAACATAAGGCATAAACCACGAAATTTTTTTGATATTGACTTTGCCAGCCGCTGCAGTGGCCAACCTGAAGACGGCTTCGTCGTCGGATTTGCGAACGGGCGTCGAAGTCTGCTTCATGCCGTAGATTACCTTATCGTAATCCTCACAGAATCCAAAAATGTACTTCAAAGGTTCTATGAAGCTAAATGTGCCCTTGGCAGTTGATTTCTGAATTAGATATGCCTGTCTGATCGCGAATCCAGAGTTGTCGGCTAAAACGGCAGTCGCGGCTGTGTCTTTTGTCCATAATTGGTTAAGTCCTTGTGCGAGAGCGAAGTCGTTGGGATATTTCAGCAACCCTAGCATAGTTGTGGCTTGCCCCGGATGAAACATGCTTTCGATGTCTTGATTCGACAGGGAATACGATATTTGGCTGAAAAGATGCATGAGCCCGTTGTTGGTAATAGCCACAGCATCGGCATAATCTGTAATAGCATAGCGTAATCTGTTGCATCTGCTTTAGTCACTCTACCTTCGAAAAGCAGGTATGACTCGGAGGGATGGCTGAAAAAATCGTAAAGTTCGATATTTATGCAAATTTCCCAGAGCTGTTCAGATTCGTCCCCGCTACCGGTTCGTACTCGTGCCATTCGTATCTTTCAACTCCCTCGTCTATAATAGTATTTTCAGTAAATATTAGAATATCTGACTGCATTTTTTAATATAACAAGATTTTATTTTAAGCCAACTTCATTCCAGATCCACACACTAAATCTTGGATCGACACGGCTCCGCCGTTACCGGACAGTAAATTATTTATATTCGCATTTCCATCGGAGGATATTAAACTCTTTAACGCGTCCTTGCTCTGTTGGCTGATTGCGGCGGTGGTCTTTTTAAACATCTTTGCCGCTGCTTTATCCACCAATCACTTTCCAACATTGATAGCAACGGTCTTACCAACAACTATGGCTTTATTTCCAATCTCCGTTGCAGCGTCTTTCCCAGCACTTAATGCGGTTGTTGCTACCTGTCTCGCCGCTTTCGAAGATAACATTCTTTTGACAAATTCTGATATCGTATCAAATATTCCAGCGCCTCCTACGACGTATCTTTTAGTAAATCTTCTCTTAGTTGCGACAATCATTTTACAATTGTATCATTACATTTTTATACTCTAACGCATTTATCGCATTTTGTCGAAGTAACTCATCGCAGATACCGACTATCTCGTTTCTTAATCCTGTATTTCCCGCTTTGAAGGTAGCGAATCGAAGAGTTAACATATCCACTAGCGCATTAGGATCTTGCGGAAGAACTACGACTCCCTCGCCTGTTGAGAACTTCCCTTGTCGCGTTGAGAGCTTTCGTTCGAGCAATGGCTTAATGATTTTTGAATATTTTGCACCTCTCGACGATTTTGGTTTATTCGGATTATTCGGCATATACAAAGCACCCGTCGATTCAAGGATTTCCCAGTACTCGGCCAGATCGTTTTGACTGTATATCGACTGGTTTGGCTCCTTCATCGTCAATAACTCCCATAGTCCCGTAGTTTCCTACAAGGGAACTCCGGGACAATGTGATGATATAACTATCGGAGATGTTCACCTTCGAACGTGATTGGGCTGTCCCCGATGCAAAGAAATCGACCGTCTTCAGAGTTTATTCCGAAGGTCGTATCCGTCAACTTCTTGTTTGAAGCGTATTCTTTCAAATATTTTGTAGCGATATCACCAAATTCCCAAATTCTAATATCTGAAACGGGATCATCCTCGAACACATCTATCGATCGATACTGCGGGAATTGGATCGCTTTCAACGATGATGATATCAAGGCTGGCAATGCTCGAAGCGCGGCAGTTGTTGCCATAGAGTTCTCTTTTATAGTACCTAATTCTTTGGATATTCCAGACTGAGAGTCGATTATCGGTTTGTACGCTTTTGTTAATTGTCGCTGAAGCCCAATGTCCCCTATTTTCTCGGATAACGAGTCTTGTCTAATATTTTGCTTCATCTTGAGCAAGTTCTCAACGATAAAATCACGTTTGGCTGGGTCCTTGATTTTTAGAAACGACATTTTTAACTTGGAAACATAATATTTAGACGTAAAACATAAAACATAAAACGTAAATTTACGTTCACTTTGTGTTCAAAACGTTTTTGAATGCCTCTTCTCTAATGAACGATTGTTTCGTCGCTTCATCTATGTTGGCATTGCTTTTACTTTAAATTCCGGATGGAGTGAAACTTTACACGATCCTTTGGTCATTCGGACACCTAAGCCTAACGGTAAAACAACCGTCTCTTGAGAATGAATAGTTATCGCTTCTTGGGCAAAAAACTCCCATCTTAAACCACCCATTTGTCTTTGCGGTCTATACTTGACATCCCACATACCTTCACACGCCTTCCACGTAACGGATCTCGGTTGTGTTCTCGTAGATTTTTCAATGTTGGGTTTCGTCCACCCCATTTTATGAATCGGATAATAAGACATTTTATATTGGAATGACTTTTTATTTAAGCTGAGATAAGAAAAAAATTATAGTAACAATCCGAGTAGTGGGATGTTTTTAAACGGTGAATCTGGTCAAAGGGTAAACCCTTCACCAATTACGAATCCAGAGCCTGTTTTCAGATACAGACCTTCTCTCACACCATCATGTCCAGAACGTTGCCATGGCTTCAGGTAAAGACCATGCCCTTGTTGCACTCTCTTTTAGTTTTTACCTCGACTATTGAAATATATTGCACCGACCGATCCGGTGACTTTCTCTACGACTTTTGATCCGACCGCTGCACCTATTCCTGTTAATGCGCCCGTTGCTAAGCTCGGTAACACGCTCGAAAGCAGAAATTTACCCGCAGTTGCCAGAAACGGTAAAATAGCGCCGATAAAGCCACCTTCGACTTTGGCATTATGTATCAATTGCGTTTTACTCATTTTGATAGTTGCGCCTTTTCCACCCTGATACGCCTTAGATAACTTGTTAACCTGGGCCTGTGTAAGAGCTAAAACGTGGGTTCCATTAAAGTCGTTGTGCTTTAATCCAATGCTTACGCCGATTCCCGCTTGTAGAGATCTTTTGATTTTGTCTTTTTGTCCTTCCGAAATATTAACTTTGACATTTGTCTATCGACTCGATTTATATAAACCTATAAAAACTTTTAAGCCTCTCTTATATGAAACCTCAGCGCTAATTCCTCACCTCGTATATTAATTAGTTGGCCATTTTGGTCTGTGAAAGACGTTTCCATAATCGAAATCGTGGATAGGATGATTGGAAGATATATCAAATTCCTAGGCGTTTCGATAATCTTATAGCTGGGCCCTACATTCGGGAAAAGGAATAAATTATATTATCAGTCGTTCCATTGCTATAGGAAGCCCCGATGATATCGCTCGTTACTCTCAGATTACTGACACTCATTATGTTAACTATATTCTCCGATTCTTGGTACCCTGCTGAATAACGCCGTCTATCGAAACCGAGGACTTTTCCGATAGAGTTCAACGCCCAAAAATCAACCATGTAATTCTCCGCTATATGTACAACAGTCTTCAACGTATTGCTGCTTGCTTCTATCTTAATATTGTATTCTTCGTTAACCATATCATAATGCTCGTTTTCTTTCATGATTCTCTGGACGTATTCGTTAATATCTGTAATTTCATAGCAGCCTTCGGGAATGGTTATAGTAACCCACATACCTCCACCATTCGGCGAATAAAAAAAGCTGTTGTTAGACTCATCGATGTTTGGGAATGAAAAATATGTTTCCAGATTGACAAGAGCCATCTCGTACTTTTTATCTTTATCGAACTGAATCAATGGATTGAATCGAGTCCTTATTCGCGAACTCTTATCACTCAGAAATATGCAAAACGATGACTTTGGCTCTGTGTAGCGAGCAATCCTTTCAGTGTAGTCTGCAATCTTTTGTAAAAGCGATTCCATTTTTATAAGATAAAAGATTTGTTTTATATTGAAATGTAGAATTCATCGAAACCGCATCTATACTTGTCGTTATTCTTATTACTAGTCTGATCTATCACCACAAATCCACGAGGCTGCTCCCAGGCTGTTTCACATAGTTTCTTAAACTCATCCTTCGACATGTCTGTACTTACGTGATCGTGGTAAATGTGATTAATATTTTTCTGTTCTTGAGGAAACAAGCAGATAAAGTTTGCATTCTCTCTGATCGTCTGTCTAGGTAGTTTGAAATAAGTTTGAGCAAGGTAGAAGCAGTCAACGTTACTATGCCTTCCTCGGATGTAGTAGGTCTCACATTTATTTTGCTTTTCTAACTGTAAATCATCGAAAATCATCAAGTTTTTCTTGTCACGGTTCAAGTCTCTCGGATCTGGCACGTCTTCCGATGATTCAAAGAACTTACAGCAGATCTTAGATTTTTTTATACAAGTGTTTAGCCATTGCCTCAACTATTAAGGCCGGCGGAACATTTAGTCTCATGGTCTCATCTTGGCAATTGAATAGCCCGAAGATGGATTCTTTCGGTAATTTTCTTCAAATGCCTGCTTGAGTATTTTATACTCTGGTTGAAAGAGAGATCTTCCGAATACCTGCAGATTGACGTAGTCTAGCCATCCAGGTCTTAGAAGTAGGTTCAACAATAGAGTCGTCTTACCATATCCAGACTTTCCTACGATTAACCCTCTTATACTTCTAAGTAAAAGAGGGTTGTTGAATCGCTTAGATAATACGTCGTTCCACGAGAAATCTTTGACTTCCATTTTAAAGATATCTAATTGTATTTTAAAAGGATGCATTGCGTAAAGTGTAAAACTGTACTGAAACTGAAAATATCCAGAATGTTACAACGAAGAACGGAAGGTCAATGCTTAGAGGCACATGTGATGTATGTGGAAAGACAAAGTCACAATTTGTGAAGTCTTCTGAAGGTGGTGATTTAATTGGATCTTTAAATTCGGTTACCGGCGGTATTAAGCTGCCGTGGGCTAAATATCCAGGTGAGATGCACTTGCCGGGACATTCGTTTACTGGTCCTGGTACTAGACATGATTTGAGGCTGAATTCCGATGAAACTCCTAAGGATTGGTTGAAGCCCGTCAATAGAGTCGACAACGCTGCATATCATCACGATTTAGCTTACGGCCAGCATTCGGATACAGTTTCTAGGAATGTCGCCGATAGAGTGATGGTTAATGAGTTGAATAATATTCCTAATCCTAGCTTACGAGAGCGAATAGAAAGAAGTCTTGTCAAACCTATATTATCTACCAAAGCTAGTCTCGGGTTAGGTTTACAAAAATCCTAAAATTACAATGGACTGATGAACTAGCCGAGGAGTTGCATAAACCCGTAGTAAGACGTTTTAGGAAGAGGAAGGTGTACGTTAGTGAAATAGATGAAATATGGGCTGCCGATTTAGTCGATATGCAGAGTTTCGCTAAAGATAACGATGGTGTGAAATACTTACTAACCGTAATAGATGTGTTTTCCAAGTACGGTTGGATCGTGACATTAAATGAGAAAAGTGGGAAATCTACGGCTAGTGGCTTCGTGAAAATATTCGAGAGCGGTAGAAGATCAGGCAAGGTTTGGGTGGATAAAGGTACAGAATTTTATAATAAAGACGCTAAGAAATTAGTCGAGTTGTATTCTACGGAGAACGAAGAAAAGTCGTGCGTTGTTGAGCGTTGGAATAGAACAATGAGTGAAAAAATGTTTAAGTATTTTACAGCTAATTCAGCTAGACGCTATATCGATGTGTTGGATGAAATGCGTAGTAATTATAATGAAGCTAGGCATTCTTCCATTAAAATGACACCCTCTAAAGCTGGTTTGAAAATGAATTAAAAGGTAGTTTGGATGAACTTATACGTTGATGAGATTTCGGAACCTATTATACCCAGGTATTCGATCGGTGATAAAGTTAGAATAACGAAGAAGAAGAACATCTTTGAAAAAGGTTTTACACTGAGATGGACAGAAGAGATCTTCACAATTTCAAAGATTCAATACACGGAACCACCAACTTATAAGATCACTGATTATAATGGTGAGGAAATACAGGGCTCATTTTACGAACAGGAGCTACAAAAGACAACTCAAGAATATTTAGAATAGAAAAAGTTATCAGGAAACGAGGAAACAAATCCCTGGTAAAATGGCTTGGTTATCCTGAATCATTTAATTCATGGATTGATAATGAAGACTTGGTGGCCACGTGATGACTCATCATCGAAACTATTGGAAATTCCCTTGACTTTTGACCTATTGGCGGACGTCTTGACCGGGGGCTTTGGTTTGTGCATGAATTGTGGCTCATCATCGAAACTAATGGAAAATTCCTGGCGTTTTTTTTAGTCTGTTGGCTGATGTTTGACTTAGGGCTTTTGGTTTGTGTAAGAAATGGTTATTTTTAACCTGGTTATAGGTTAAAAATACGTTCTGTAACCTATTAAGTGGGTGATTTTGAACTATGTTATGGTCAATTGTCCGAGATAGCGCGGTTTATAACTACTGTGGCTATAGCTGATTACGGATCAGGAATGCTGAGCCGTCGCCAAAATGTTTGAAGACTTTGCGGAGTAGGTCGGGCGACGGAAGTTTTGGAGGGAGTGGCCAGAAGGTAGAAATCAGCGATGTGGGTTATAAGATGTAGTGGGTAGTAAGGTTTCTTGGGAATCAATGAGGTCGAGTGGACTGGATGAGGGGGCAATGTCACTGAGGGAAATGGAGTTTTTCGTGTTTAGGAGTGATCGAATGTTGAGAGGAAAGAGACGAAATTTCTTGTTGGCTAAATGATATGAGGATTGAATGCCGGGACCAGGTGGAGGTCCGATGGTCACTGGAGTTAAAGAGATGCGGATAAAAAGAAATGGAATGAAAATTGAAGCGATAGACGGAATTTTAGATCTGGATCGAGATGGCCAAATGCAGAGCGTTAGGATGAGATGTGGTGTGATACCAGCGGGAGAACTAAAAGTTAATCTGATGCGATCTTGAAAAGGGTGAAGGCGTTTTAAGTAAAATATGAAAGATCTGACCTGTATTTCTGAGATACATTTGATTGAGAAAAGCGTTTAGCTAGACGTGAGCCCAGAAAAGTAGAAATTAGACGTTAGATAGAACAGATCACTCTAAGAAGCTACGCTGGCACCCCGCTCTTCTTCATTTTCAAAAGGCGCATGTTTAAAAGGGCGATAAACAAAAAGGCGCATGTTCAATAGGCGAACGCCAACAACAGATTGAAGTTGGGATAATGCCATTGCCATCTAAGTGGAAGCAGGAATAGGGTTTCTCAGGACATGTCCTCTTTTTTGGCCTCTGTCCGGAAGTCCGAGCAGCTTTCCAGAAATATGGCTTTTGTCCTGGTTTTTTCATGTCCGTCCCGTTCTTATTATTTTTGATTTTTTGCCATTCCATCACACAATGCCAGCACTGAACGAATGTTTTCTCTAATGCAAAGTCAATGGACAAAGGAAAGAAATAAGTTGCTTGTTGAATCTGTCACATAAATTCTGTTTCTGAAGCATATGTCATGCACAGAATTTCATACATATCTCAGCAACTAGACTAAATTGTTGAAGGCCATAAGTTCTTCAGAGAAATAGGGATTGGCTCAGCCCTATGAGCTCGGTCTACGATCCTAACTTCAATCTTCTCATATCCGGACGATTCTGGTGATAATGAATCAGAATGTGATGTCACTACTTCTTTGTAAGTTGGTCACTGTTTTGTACCTTTTTCTCGATAAGTAAAAATAAGAAATTATTAGTTGTGCAGAAACTCTAGAATAGGATATAAAAACTTAACAAATCGATTTCTTACACTCTAAAATGTATAAGTGAGTGCATAGATTGTGATCATTGTGTCCTAGAAAATTCATTTTATTTAATACAATAGCCAATTTTAGCGACATTTCTTTCGACAATACAGATGCGTTCCGGGACCTTTTTTCTAGAAAAAATCGCTGATTTAAACAGTTTACAATAAGAACAATAAATATTTATCTTGTTTGACCTTACTTTCATTTGTACAACACTTAACATTGGCGTAGCACTGGGAACCGACTAGGGGATGGTAACTGGGTCTGATGAACATTTTGTGTCCTCTTTTTCATCAGAGCACTTATGGTAACCCTAAGCAGGAATGATGGAAATAATGTCGTTTAAAAAGGTGCGAGAATGTTAAAAAGGTTTCTGCTTAACCAGAAGCTGGATCAACTAATTTTTTTATTTTCTTACTTATCAAGAAAAGAGTGCCGGAACCGTTCCCGTTTCCATGTAGGTACATTTCTTTTCGTCAATACCACTTTCATTCAAATATCGTTCTTTTAATCAATCCCGCTTTCACTTGAGCATCATTTTCATCAATCTCGCTTCCATTCAACCATTGTTTTCCTCAATTCCTCTTCCATTTAGGTTTATTTCTTTTCATCAATCCCGCTTCCATTTAGGTGGGCCTACATTTCTTTTTATTAGTCCTGTTTATGCGTACATGGTCTGCTTTTCAACATTTATACTTCCATATTAAATGGCTTTTCCTGTGAATCCAGTTTCTACTTAAGCAATATGTTTCCATCGATCCAGCTTCCATTTGAGTATAATTTCTTTCATCAACCCAGTGTATACTTACTCAGTATCTTTTTCATCGATCCCAGCTCAATGTGTCGTGTTTCGTCTGTTTTCGCCAATTTGAACATACGCGCCTTTCTTTGTCGTTTTTATTCATGCTCTCTTTCGATTTTAGCTCTTTTGATTCCGCCCTTTTGAATGCGGACTTTTCAAAAATCGCTTTTTGGATAGTATTTCGCAGAACTGTGGTTATTTTTGTACGTGGGCAGCTTTATGCAGTGTTAAGAACATCGACATCCACCAATGCAAAATAGTAAAAGTTTCTGTTCAATTGTTTCAGGGTCACGAGTATCGACATTCGCCCGCTGAATTGTGTTTCTTACTCAGCGTAATATTCACTGTGGGAGACACCGAAGGTAAGCGTATTGTCAATGTATTGAACTCATTACAAAATTTTACGAAGGTCAAGTGATCTCTATTGCTGTCGTTATAAATGTCACCTAACTCAACTCTCTTCCTCTGCTGCTACTTATAGATAAATAACTTCGTATATCAAGTGGTTCTTAATTCGCACTAACACCGCTCCAAGTTATAAAATATATAATCCTTTCTTTTAACAAACGGCAGACCTTCAACATAGTATTTTTACATTACCAAAAAAAATCGCTTGTATGTTACCAAGTTCAAATCGACTTCGTCAGCAACTTAAATTTTGGGCCACATGTACTCGATGCACGAACATCTCTGGCTAACTAAGGCTGCCGAACACCTGTTCAGTGTTCAGCCCAGTGTACATACTCTGAAACTTAACACATAGACCTACATTCACTTCCGCAAACGACACGTTCACATTGCCTCCTTCCTTTCCCTTGGATCGAGAGAGAGACTTTTTCGAGATAAACATTTTTTGCTCCTCTAAAATTTAAGTATTCACACAATTTACAGAGTTCCATAAAAAAATAACGTCCAAAATATACATCGTTTCATAGCATTCGCATTGCTAAAGTGGAAAGACAGTTCCAAAAGAACCAATGGTTCCGCTTACGAATCACCCTACAAATGTCAGTACCGGTGCGAGTAAGTATTGACATACTATCATAAGACGAAGAGGAGCAGTAACCAGTAACCCTACAAATGTCAGGACCGGTGCGAGTAAGTATTGACATACTATCATAAGACGAAGAGGAGCAGTAACCAAATGAATATCAATTGAACTGGATGATGACGCCCAAGCTCTATTTATTCCATGAAGAGCATTTTGCTTCTCCGTGGATGAATGAAGAAGCATAAAGTTTATATTTTTGAAGTTATTATTCTGAAAATTCTTTTTGAATCGGGATCCAGCGGCGAAGCTAGGGTATTTTGCGAGTGGGGTCAAACTGCATGATTGGCGACACCGCTTGGAATCGTCAATAAATGACGTCACGCGCCTAAGGATGGGTCACACATTTGTGACGATGTGTAACGAAGGTAGGGGTCTCAGAATTGTGACATTACACCCTCGCATCAAACATCAAAATGCGTCATCATATTAAAACAATATACTCAACTAAACAAGTTCCATTTATTAATAATTAATAATGAAGGGATTACCGCAATTTGAGAACGATAATTATGATTAATTTTAGAATTCCTTACTTTTACGCCCGGTGTTAATATTGAGGTTTTGTATGTGAGGCAACCATTCTGCAACACACAAGCAGGAATCAATAAGGCCGCCAAAATACAGCAGGCCACAGAGATAGTTGATAATTGTAGGCAACGTGAACTAATGGTAGTTATTGTAAGCGAGGAAATGAGAGAGGGTAGATTGAAAAGACGAAGAAGAGCAGTAACTAAATGAATATCAATTTAACAGGATGAGGACGCCCAAGCTCTATTTATTCCATGAAGGAGCATTTTGCTTCTCTGTGGGAGAATGAAAAAGCATAAATTTGAATTTTTCAAGTTCTTACTATGAGAATTCTTCTGTAACTGTAATAATTATACCTGTGCTTTTCATCTTGTGGAACGCATGTTGAGTGTAATAATTCTACTTTCTCCACCTTTCTTCGTTCTGCTATAATTGTAATAAGTTTCTATAGTTATAGTTACTTTCTGATAAATATGAGAAACTGTGCATATAACGTTCTGGACAACGAGTTTATCGGGGGTGGGTGTACAGAGCTCTGTAACGTCATGTTTGAGGGGTTATGACTTTTTTCACGACGTGTGTTGTGAATAGGGTGGGGGTTGAGGTCTCAAAAAAGCGTTGTTTACACCACGTCAGTTATTTCTATTTTATTTCACATTTTTTAAATATATGTAAAGGCCATTTATAAATAAATGCCATGGATCGGCTAAGTCAAACAAATGAATTTTCTTGGTGTAGCTGTCACAAATTGGTAAATAACGTTGTCAAAATATGTTTTCTCTAATGGTAAGAAGTGTAAATTCGATGATCAGAAGAGCAAGATTGCTGAGACGATTTTATCCCATTGAAGCCCGCAAATACGACCACATTAGCTTCAATTTGCTGAAAGGCCGCTCACAGCTTGCAATTGAAACAACAATTGTTGGAAGAATTTGCAGTGAAATGCGTTGCTTTGAAAATACATCCTGAGTATCAAATCGCATCTTTTGGGCTCTTATTGATTACCGATAAGTGATCTGCAAAGGCCCCAAAATCATGCTTGACAACCTATATGCATTGAATATATTTTGGGAGGCGCCAAATTCATATCTTACTAACTTAATTGTGATAAATTAGTTTGCATAAAAAATAATAAGAACCATTATGTCAGAGCAGTGATGAACCCAGATGGAATTACGTGCATATAATTGATATTATATGTATCGAAACCTACACCGAGCGTTTTACTTGAGTATTCATGAAATTATAAAATGGATATGCGAAATGACAAAAAGTAATTTTGACAAAATATAGTGGCTGCAAATGCTCAAAATGCGTTGTCGGCTGGAACTACGCCGATGCTTTTAGCATGTTCTAATTGTCAATGTTCTATTTTCGAAGATTCTTTGCACTAATTGGTTTCTTGTACAGACATCAACCTATGCAGGTCAAATCCATGTGTCCAAGGAACATGTGTGAATGAACCGAACAGATACGCATGCGACTGTGAATGGGGATACATTGGATCAGACTGTGAAACAGGTCAGTCTTTGAGTCTATCAAGCTCTTATTTGATCCGTTCACATTAAATTTAAGGTGATCACAATCACAGTTCATTTACTGGAAATAGAATTCGTTAATGGGAACTGTATACCGTTATGAGGACTCTATGCGAGATCGCGGTCGATTGACATTGTTTTCTCGGTCAGCGCACATAATTATCTGTTTAACGAACTTAATTGAATTAAAGCCTTAATACGGTTTGCTCATGACTTGTCTGCGTTCCGGAACTCAACTCTTCACATCGGTAGAAAATATGGCTAAGAAATCTATAAAACCTGAAAAATTGCTAGAAACCATGCTGGACGAGGCACAGCGTCACAATCGTGAAATCGAGGATTATTATACGGCCTGGTAAGGGTTTATTCCTAGGTCGTCAGCCTATCATCACCCCTACCACCGAGGATTGTTGTCCAATGTGCAGGGGATCGGGTCTATTCCTCCGGAGAAAATTGAAACCTCTCAGCAACTTTGAAGTCGAGTAAGTTGGCGAGGTGCTACCAAATTTCGTCGAGTCTTCATGCGTGATGGCCTACCTACCGCACCGTATGACAAGGAGTGTGGAGTCGTCATTCTGAACTGTAGCGTTGGTGATGTCACTCATTGGGTTGCTTACTGGTTTCATGGACACAAGGCTTTTTACTTTGACAGCATTGGGTGTGCTTGGCCTAACGACCTCTCTCGATATTTAGATCGTCCCATTATGACAAAAACATTCCGGTTACACGGTGCCAGCGGTGGCATATGTGGTCACCTTTGCCTACTCGTACTCGAAGAGCTCGTCGGTGGACGTAAATTTGAACACCATCATTCTTGAACAAAAAGGCAGGAGGACAAGGTTGCCGATGCCATTATTGGTCGTATTGAATCGCCATTTAAGGCCAAACTTGTGACGATGATGGGTCGAATTTTGGAACAATACGCCACCTCACACACAGCCAAGATCAGAGGAATGGTGGAGGAAATCACTGAGTCCACAGTCCAGAATCTGCCATTCCAGCACAATGCGGCTCTTGGAAATGCCAAATAGGAAATCACCCTACTCGCCTCAAGAGTGGAGGACCTTGACAACGATCAAAGGCAGAGGTAACTAGTCATTTACGGACTAAGTGACGTGAAGACCATCCAATCAAATAGACTACAAGAAACAAACGACTTCACCGACCCCATCTTCATCCTCTGTGATCGAGCCCTTCAACTTGATCTTACAGTGGCAAACATCTCCAAGATGTAATACGTCTCCGGAAATCCAATGATGCCACGGACCCTTGTTGTTATCTCTTTCAGCTCAAAAAGAGTAAGAAATCAAGTTTACTTTGCACGAGTCAACTCAAGAACCTTCAGAGCTCCCAAGGGATCCTTATTAACGAGTACATGACGAGCAAAAACACAACTCTGTACGCAGAAGCCAGGAGACTCACAAAGTCAAAAATATTCTGTTCGGCAAGGACGAAAGGTTGCGTGGTGTACACGCACTTCTCCGTAACCCACAAGAAAAACCGAAAAGAGTGATGACCATAAACGACCTGCCATGCGCTTCGACCTAATCGTGCTAAATTATCTTGTTTGACTCAGCGATCAGCCTATACATCTCTTTGGACCTTCGTTTCAGTACTTTCTCACTGCTTCTCTCAGAAACCTACATATTGGATGGATCTAATCACCCCAGTCTCAAACGAACATATCAGCTATATAGGGATACTCAGTCGCCTTAATCTTGAAGAAGTGGATTTATTGCTTAAAGTTGAGGTACGTCTCCTTCGACCGGGAAAGTATCCTCAGCCGGCTCATGTCGTCTGTAATTCGTCGACTCACATCTTCGAATCCTTCGCTGTTACAAGTCGCCATCGACCATTTGCACCATCTCAAATCAGTCTATCTTGCTTGAGTCTCCTCCTGAGGGCTGTGTCTCATCAACTTTTAGATGTCGCTGCTCGTCTACTCCAAAAGAAACTGATCATGCCGGTACCACCGTTCTATGTTAACACTAACTCAGTTATACACTCCACGAAACCGCTAGCAGATTGGTCCAGAACGCTGTGACCTAGATCACCATCCTTCTTTTTTTAGTCATTTAGGTATAGTTAGAGCGTCAGGTACTCACTGCATCGCGCTTAGTCTAGGTTATTGGACACCTACATGTAGCTGTGCCTTCTTTTCTGTTGCTTTCTGTTTTATTATATAGTTGGTACAGTTTGTAGACCGTATGACGTAAGCAAAATTGTTAATCCTGTAATCCTTGTGGATGATTTATCTGACCACCTTCCTATATTAACATGGACTTCCCTAACCCTCCTAAGAACTGAATACCCCTCAACATAATCAGACGATTTGACTCTGCGTCAGACAACCGCTTTAAAGAGATTATAGCTAACATTGATTGGTGCAATCATCATAATAGCAGCTTCCAACAATCAACGCGTAGTATTAGCATATGAACTATTCAACTCCAACATTTGATCCAACATTAGAACTGCTTACGATCGTGTCTTCCCTCGTAGGCCTACTCATCTAAGTCATCTTAAGACAAGAATCTTTAGATAATCCTGGATGGCGGCTGCCATCCTCAAATCTAGCTCCACAAAAAATAAGCTCTACCTAGCTTTTTAAAAAAGACCCTCGGAAATAAATAAAGTTAGATACACTATTTACAAAAATAAATTTAAGTCACCCTGTAAAAACTCATAAAAAATATTATTCCATGGAATTTCTTAAATATAACAACGATCTTAAGAATACCTTAGCTACCATTAAGTCGTTAGGCTGAGCCAACCCAAAGCTGTCAAAGTAAAAAGCCTTGTGTCGATCAAACCAATAAGCAACCCAGTGAGTGACATCATCAACGCTAGGCTCCTGAATAACGACTCCACACTCCTTGTCATACGGTGCGGTAGGTAGGCCATCACGCATGAATATTCGACTGAAATTTGGTAGCACCTTGCCAGCTTTCTCGACTTCAAAGTTGCACAGAGGTTTCAATTTTTTTCCGTATAAATAGACCCGTCCCATGTACCTCAGCAATATCATCGTCGTTATGGATGCGTCGTTAAATAAACTTATATCAGTCAGCACCTCAGCAAAAATAGGTCAGCCCTGGAGAGTAAGAGTGGACGTGTGTTCATGAACCCGCCAGCCTTTGACCCCAATCCAATGGGAGGGGATGCCGGTGGCATATTAACATACACACATGCATAATCATAGCATGTAAATATACATCCCAGTCGTAAACTTTGCGGGATGTGTAGAACAAAAGCCTTCACACAGGCAAATGAAAAACCACCAAAAATAGATAATAACCCAGAAGATAATCTCATAACCGTCCATAATCCATGGAAGGGCTGCACTTCAGACGAAAAGTCGTCAATTTACGAGAAATAAACATAGCATGAACAAAAATATCCATGAAAACGACAGAGCAAAAACAATCGGCAGTCACTCATACGGCGCCCCACATGCTTCAGTGGAAGGCACGATCGTAAGCAGAGCAGTTAATAACGGCAGACAAGAGTTCAGCAATAATGGATCTAGCAGTCTTGATAATACAAGGGTTTAAGTAGTCAGGTCTCATACTATGGATAGCTTTAAACGTATTGCTCAGGGTAACTATTTTCTCTGCTGATGTAGGCCGAACGGCAAAAGAGTGGAGACTAGGAGGATTAAAGTAATCCGCTGTTTTTCTGTCCGGTGGAAGCTGGTGTGACAAGGGATGCTCCCCGGGGAACAATTACCATTTGATGAACTCTGCGATTGAGCCGATGTCTCCCTTTTTAATTCTATCCTCTCTAACCCTGACCACATTCTAAGAAATCTTCTTCGTCCTAATAGAAGTGTGGAGCACCTATTGCGACCGGGTGCTCACAAGAGGTCTGTTCCCGAGCTGATGATTTCACCCATTGTGGCTTAATTGTGAGATTAATGTATCAGTGCCTTAACCCCCATTGATCTCTCCTCCTGCCCGGCCTTCATTTGATATTCGGCATTTAACTAATTTTTATACTTTCGACAGATTATGTATATAGATGTTTTTTTCGTCCCTGTTTTATTTGTACTTGTGCGTTTGCAGATATCTGATTAAAGAATATACTTACTTACTTACTTATCAACTGGTATAATACCTGAATCCTTTGAGATCGCAAAGGTCAACTCCTTTTTCAAGCAGGGAAATCGGCAAGAAATTATTACCTGAATGCCCCTATCAATACCACCATATTTTTCTGAACTATTTGAAAAAGTTATGCATGTTAGATTATACATATATATTCAGACCAAAGGCATATTTTATAAACCTCCACATCGTTAACAACGCAACCACTCTACTTTAATGTCACTACTTATCGTCCAATGCAATATATCAGCTGCTATCGTTAGAAATGAATTTGACGCAGGAATATTCGTTGAAGCAGCCAAAGCTTTCGACAAAATCGCAATATATTGTTACACAAACTAGAAAATATTAGTGTACGCGACACTGCCCTGTCTTGGTTCCAAAGCTGCCTTAATGGAAGGCACAAGTTTGTGAAATGTAATGAACACACTTCCACTATGGGCCTCATAAAACATGGTGCTCCGCAGGGATTAATTTTGGGAAAACTACTCAGAGGTGCTCCCAGCCCAGCCATGGCCAAAAAGAAATGACTTTAGCAGCTTACAAAACGTAGGTAGATCATTGTAAGGGGAAAGACGGAGGGATACTGGGAGCCCATTCCTGGTGGACGGACCAACAAGAAACTGTGCATATAACGTTCTGGACAACTGGTTTATCGGGGGTGGGTGTGCAGAGATCTGTAACGTCATGTTTGAGAGGTTATGACTTTTTTCATGACGTGTGATGTGGATAGGGTGGGGGTTGAGGTGTCAAAAATATCGTTGATTGATCACGTCATTTATGGACAGTCTCTGTTTCTATTTTATTTCACATTTTTTAAATATATGTAAAGGCCATTTATACATAAATGCCATGGATCGTCTATGTTAAACAAATGAATTTTCTTGTCGCGAATTGGTAAATAACGTTGTCAAAATATGTTTTCTCTAATGGTAAGAAGTGTAAATTCGATGATAAGAAGAGCAAGATTGCTGAGACGATTTTATCCCATTGAAGCCCGCAAATACGACAACATTAGCTTCAATTTGCTAAAAGGCCGCTCACACCTTGCAATTGAAACAACAATTGTTGGAAGAATTTGCAGTGAAATGCGTTGCTTTGAAAATACATCCTGAGTATCAAATCGCATCTTTTGGGCCCTTATTGATTACCGATAAGTGATCTGCAAAGGCGCCAAAATCATGCCTGACAACATATTTGCATTGAATATATTTTGGAGGCGCCAAAATCATATCTTACTAACTTAATTGTGATAAATTAGTTTGCATAAAAAATATAGTTTCAATCCTCATTTTGGCGATCCTCTATCTTGACGCCCGGGGACATCCGTCCCCATCTGTCCCATGACTACGCCTCTTTCGGGATCGGGAGGTTGTAGTCGACTGCCGGGTGCCTTTCAATGATCGAAAATCGATAGATTGGTTTCTTGACCACCGCTCCTATTCGTCTGAAATCCGACGATGATGTGCTCGGTCTCTACGCCCGGACGCCAACTAAACTTTGTGCATCCAGAAACCATTATGTCATAGCAGTGGTGAACCCAGAAGGTGACTCCATGTCAGATGGAATTACGGGCATATAATTGATATTATATGTATAGGAACCTACACGAGCGTTTTTACTTGAGTATTCATGAAATTATAAAATGGATATGCGAAATGAAAAAAGTAAATTTGACAAAATAAAGTGGCAGCAAATGGTCAAAATGCGTTGTCGGCTGGAATTACGCCAACGCTTTTAGCATGTTCTAATTGTCAAGGTTCTATTTTCGAAGATTCTTTGGACTAATTGGTTTCTTCTACAGACATCAACACATGCAAGTCAAATCCATGTGTCCAAGGAACATGTGTGAATGAACCGAACAGATACGCATGCGAATGTGAATCGGGGTACACTGGATCACACTGTGAAACAGGTCAGTCTTTGAGTCTATTAAGCGCTTACCTGATTCGTTCTAATCAGATTTAAGGTAATCGCAATCACAGTTCATTTACTGGAAATAGAATTCATAAATGGGAACGATATAGATCCATATAGCGTTCTGAACGAAATGATGTTTGGGGGAATCGATGCTCGTGAATCCGTGTGTCAAGTAACAACACTCGATTTCGTAGACTTATTTCCGATCTTTGTCTTGGATGTTCGCAGACAATCTGAGCGATTGTAAACCTGTAAACCACAGTACAATACATACAGCTCAAGGTAGACGTTGACGCCGCAGCGCCAGCCAACACTAGGGCACACGCAGTGTCAATCAGCGATTGACTTCTCAGACTCGAATCGGATGGCAGTAAATTGAACGTCGTCTAATAGATTACATTGATTTAGAAATAAAAATAATTTCAGTAAGATATACATGCCATCATGAAGTCCGAGTACATCGAATTTGGTCTGACAATGATTTCGGGTCAGAAGCAAATGTTGGGCAAGGCTGCACACAGTGGTACAAGTGCTACAATCCGACTTTCTTATAATCAACTTGAGGAAGATAAGCTCGGATTGACGAGGGGTCAAGTAAACCGCATTGCGAAGAATTTTATATAAAGGACGCGGGATGGAGTTGAGGTTCAGCAAAAGGGCAAAAAGATATCTAAAATGGATGGTTTCCTTCCGCTGTTGGCACTGCTTCCAGCGATATTCGGTGGGTTATCAGTGGCTGGTACCTTAGTTTGTGGGGCCCTGCCGGTGTGGCAACAGCGGTACAGACCAAACAACAAACGACGCAGCTCTGGCCGAGGCAAAGCGTCACATTCGTGAAATCGAGGATGATGTTCGACAGGCTGGTAATGGATTATTCCTTGGTTGTCAGCCTATCATCACCTCTAACACCGGTTGTTGTTGTCCAATGTGCAAGAGTTCGTGTCTATTCCTCCGACAAAAAATGAGAACTGAATTCCCTTCAACAAATTCAGGCGATTTGACTTTGCGTCTGACGACGTCTTTAAAGAGAGTTTAGCTAACATTTAGTGGCGCAATATCATAGCAGCTTGCAACAATCAAGCCGTAGTATTAGCATATGATCTATTCAACTTCGACATTAGAACTGCTTACAATCGTGCCTTCCGTCTTATGCCTACTCATCTAAGACGTCTTGAGACAAGAATCTTTAGATAACCCTGGATGACGCCCTCCATCCTCAAAACTAGCTCCGCAAAAAATAAGCTCTATCTGGCTTTTTAAAAAAGACCCTCTGAAAGAAATAAAGTTAGATACACTATTTACAAAAATAAATTTAAGTCATCCTGCAAAAACTCAGAAAAATATTATTCCATGAATTTCTTAAATATAACAACGATCTTAAGAATACCTTAGCTACCATTAAGTCAATACTGAAAAAAACCTAGGCATTCGTTGTTACATTGTATAGCGCTAAATGAATCTAGGGTTACGGATGAAAGCCAGTTAACCGAGTTATTTCATTACTATTTGATTAACATTGAGGATACTATTATTGAGAAAATAAGGCCACCGGACAGAACAACAGCGGATTACTTAAATCCTCCTAGTCTCCACTCTTTTGCCGTTCGGCCTACATCAGCAGAGAAAATAGTTACCCTGAGCAATACGTTTAAAGCTATCCATAGTATGAGACCTGACTACTTAAACCCTTGTATTATCAAGACCGCTGTACCCATTATTGCTGAAAACTTGTCTGCCGTTAATAACTGCTCTGCTTACGATCGTGCCTTCCACTGAAGCATGTGGGGCATCGTATGTGTTAAATGCCGACTGTTTTTGCTCTGTCGTTTTCATGGATATTTTCGTTCATGCTATGTTTATTTCTCGCAATTTGACGACTTTTCGTCTGAAGTGCAGTCCTGCCATGGATTATGGACGGTTATGAGATTGTCTTCTGGGTTATTATCTATTTTTGGTGGTTTTTCATTTGCCTGTGTGAAGGCTTTTATTCTACACATCCCGCAAAGTTTACGACGTCATGGGGATGTATATTTACATGCTATGATTATGCATGTGTGTATGTTAATATGCCACCGGCATCCCCTCCCATTGGATTGGGGTCAAAGGCTGGCGGGTTCACGAACTCACGTCCTCTCTGATTCTCCAGAGATGACCTACTTTCCTTGCGGTTCCAGGCGCTACGTTACCCCTCTCAAAATCGACATCGCTGCCCTTGCCAGTGCAGGCAATCTCAGATACAGAGGATGCCGAGATGGTTCACATGTAGCTCGCAGCCGTAGCCTACATTACGCTCGTCTCCTCCTTTCTCAACATGGTTACACGCCTCATACATCCTTCGGAACCCTTTCTGTGGTTACGGGGCGTGGTCGTTATCCCTCCTACTATCGTGGTAGCAGGCTTTTCCGCCGAGATAGCTGTGCCCTAATCCGTCCAGCGTTGTTCGCCACGGCATCCCATCAAACTGGAGAGCCATCCCGCACCGTAGACCACCATCAATCGGTCTTGCTGTGAACCCGACGAGCCTCGCCAAGCGTCATGCCATCGAGCAGCTCCGCGCAGACCCTTTCGCCTTCAGTCCTGACATCATCATCATCGTTGAGAGTTGGCTGAAGGCCCACCACGATACATACGCCTTTTCCATCGATGGGTACGATATTCTTCGCCGCGATCGGTCGGGTCGTCGAGGAAGCGGGGTGGCCATGTACTTTCGTCATATTATGAACGCTGCAGAGTTCACACCAGATTCCCCCTTACCTCTCTGACATTGAAATTCTCCTGGCTGAAGTTTTGTTCGCAAAGCTTCGCTACTGTGTAGGCGGTGTCTACCACCCCCACCGTCCCATTTATCACCCTTCAGACCTTCTTGCGAGCCTCGCTGACACGCTTGAAGCATTCCTTACCTTCCCGTCACATCCACTCGTTATACTGAGTGGTGGCTTCAAGGCTTCAATCAGCTTCCTTCCAGTGACATCCTTGGCGTTGGCTTACTTGAAGCCATTGCCGGGCCTTCGCACCAAGGTAACTCTCTTGATCGGTTATATACATCCGAACCCCTCTACGATGGCTGCTCTACCGTCTCCTCCTCCATTAAAACTAAACATTCTGCCGTCCTCAGCAATACGTCTTCCATAGGTGGTCCAGCCATCATCAAGGATCGAGAGATTCAGTGGATTTGATTGCGGACGCCTGACAAGCTTGCGGCATTGCACACCGACCTCACTTCATACCAGTGGCAGACTGTTGCCTCGACGGCCCCTATCGACCAAACCTTCCACGATTTCTACACCTCTACAGATCATGTCAGTTGCATCAGCCCTGTGCCTAAAATTCCTCGTCCTGCCTCTGAGGGTGATTTCCGGCCAATCTCCATCACTGCTAAACTTTGATTAATGCTCGAAAGCTGGTTATTACACGTTTCTTTTACCCCATCTTCACTGATTCTCTTATTAACTCGGACTTCACTGACCAATATGCGTTTCGTCCTTATGGTTCAACTACTGCCGCTCTGGTCTTTCTTCTCCATCAAATCCAATATATGCGTACTACTGAACCGTATGTCCGACTCATCTCACTCAACTTCTCCCGTGCGTTTAATACGGCGAGCCATCAATACCCTTTTGAACAGCTTGCATCGTTCCCAATACCTGATTTCGTCTATACCTGAATACTCTCACTACTATCAAATCGTTTCCATAGCATAAAGTTCTTGGGTGTCGTCTCTCTCCTCTGTTTGATTAATGCAGGGATCATCTAGGGTTCTGGTCTCGGAACACCCAACTTTGTTGCTGCCATCTGTGGCCTCAAACTTATCAACAGCGCCAATAAGCTGCTGAAGTATGCGGACGATTGCAATGTCCTGATCCCTGCCTCAGCTATTGCATCTACCGACTCTGAGCTAGTCCACTTTCAGGCATGGGCCTCCAGGTGCAATCTCAAACTTAACACATCCAAATCTAAAGAGATGAATGTAAGTAGCCTTAGAGCCAGAGGTGATGCCTTACCACCTCCGATGCTTTGAATCGATGGGGTGGAGGAGATGAACATATTGGGGGGTACTCACATTTAGGCTTCGCCCTTATGCACGAATCGACCGAAACTGTACTAGTGCTAATCAGTATTTCTACGCCTTGCGCGTCCTTGGAGCCCATGTGCTTCATGGCGTGGTCCTCCATGATGCTGTGCGGGCTACTACTCTAGCCCGTCTTCTGTATGCGTCTCCAGCATGGTATGATTTCACTAATGCGACCCATCGTGCTTGCCTCAATACTGTTGTTCGGAAGCAGGTGTGACAAGAGATGCTCCCCTGTGAACAATTACCATTTGATGAACTCTGCGATTGAGCCGATGTCTCCCTTTTTAATTCTATCCTCTCTAACCCTAACCACATTCTAAGAAATCTTCTTCTTCCTTTTTGGATTGTGGAGCACCACTTGCGACCGCGTGCTCACAATAGGTCTGTTCCCGAGCTGATGATTTCACCCATTGTGGCTTAATTGTGAGATTAATGTATCAGTGCCTTAACCCCCATTGATCTCTCCTCCTGCCCGGCCTTCATTTGATATTCGGCATTTAACTAATTTTTATACTTTCGACAGATTATGTATATAGATGTTTTTTTCGTACCAGTTTTAATTGTACTTGTGCGTTAGTAGACATCTGATTAAAGAATATACTTACTTACTTACTTATCAACCGGTATATTACCTGATTCCTCAGAGATCGCAAAGGTCAACTCCTTTTTCAAGCAGGGAAATAGGGAAAAATTTACTAACTGAAGGCCCATTTCAATGCCACCATATTTTTCTGAACTATTTGGAAAAGTAATGTATGTGAGGTTATACAATTATATTCAGACAAAAGGCATATTTTATAAATCTCCACATCGTTTACAACCCAACCACTCTACTTTAATGTCACTACTTATCTTCCAATGCAATATATCGGCTGCTATCGTTAGAAATGAATTTGGCGTAGGAATATTCGTTGAAGCAGCCAAAGCTTTCGACAAAATCGCAAAATATTGTTAAACATACTGGAAAATATTTTTGTACGCGACACTGCCCTGTCTTGGTTCTAAAGCTGCCTTAATGGAAGGCACCAGTTTGTGAAATGTAATGAACACACTTCCACTATGGGCCTCATAAAACATGGTGCTCCCTCCTCTTTTAATATTTATCAATGACCTTCTAACGACACTCTGCTCTTCAAGTTTATTTATTTGCAGATGATACGAATATTTTTCGGTCCGTGACGTTTTGGAGCATCCGTTTTGTAGCCGCCGTTTTGGCGCAGTTCGTTTTGGCTCAATGCTATTTTGGCGCAGATTCCTGATACAGTAATATTGTATATTATATAGTATATATATATATATATTATATGGCAACCTACACTTGAGTGTCGCAAATGATTCCACATGTTAATCAAGGTAAGTTTCGGGAGCGTCGGTTGTAGAAGATGGTTCTGTGAACAGAATCATGTTTAACTAGATGCCGGTTCAATGAAAAGGGCACGTAAAAATTTGTTCAAAAGACGTTTCCGATTGACTTCGATCCTCGACAACTTCGACTTTCATTCCCATATTCTTTCATTCATTCATTTCGAAAATTTATGTAGCGCCTCTTCAGGGGAAACTACTCAGAGGTGCTCCCAGCCCAGCTAAGGCCAAAAGAAATGACTTTAGCAGCTTACAAACGGTAGGTAGATCATTGTAAGGGGGAAGACGTAGGGATAGCGGGAGCCAATTCCTGGTGGACGGACCAACAAGAAACTGTGCATATAACGTTCTGGACAACTGGTTTATCGGGGGTGGGTGTGCAGAGCTCTGTAACGTCATGTTTAAGAGGTTATGACTTTTTTCACGACGTCTGATGTGGATAGGGTAGGGGTGAGAAAAATGAAAAAAGTAAATTTGACAAAATAAAGTGGCAGCAAATGTTCAAAATCCGTTGTCGGCTGGGCTGGAATACGCCGACGTTTTAGCATGTTCTAATTGTCAATGTTCTATTTTCAAAGATTCTTTGGACTAATTGGTTTCTTCTACAGACATCAACACATGCAGGTCAAATCCATGTGTCAATGGAAAATGTGTGAATGAACCGAACAAATACGCATGCGAATGTGAATCCGGGTACACTGGATCACACTGTGAAACAGGTCAGTCTTTGAGTCTATTAAGCGCTTACCTGATCCGTTCTAATCAGATTTAAGGTAATCGCAATCACAGTTCATTTACTGGAAATAGAATTCATAAATGGGAACGATATAGATCCATATAGCGTTATGAACAAAATGATGTTTAGCGGAATCGATGCTCGTGAATCCGTGTGTCAAGTAACAACACTCGATTTCGTAGACTTATTTCCGATCTTTGTCTTGGATGTTCGCAGACAATCTGAGCGATTGTAAACCTGTAAACCACAGTACAATACATACAGCTCAAGGTAGACGTTGACGCCGCAGCGCCAGCCAACACTAGGGCACACGCAGTGTCAATCAGCGATTGACTCCTCAGACTCGAATCGGATGGCAGTAAATTGAACGTCGTTTGTTAGATTCCATTGATTTAGAAATTAAAATTAACTTCAGTAAGATATATATGCCATCATGAAGTCCGACTACATCGATTTTGGTCTGACAATGACTTCGGGTCAGAAGCAAACGCTGGGCAAGGCTGCACACAGTGGTACAAGTGCTACAATCCGACTTTCTTATAATCAACTTGAGGAAGATAAGCTCGGATTGACGAGGGGTCAAGTCAATCGCATTGCGAAGAATTTGGATAAAGGACAGGAATGGAGTTGAGGTTCAGCAAAAGCAAAAGGATGTCTGAAATGGATGGTTTCCTTCCGCTGTTGGCACTTCTTCCAGCTACATTCGGTGGGTTATCAGTGGCTGGTGTCTTAGCTGGTGGGTCTGTCTTGGACGCAAGGGCGGTACAGAGCAAACAAGCTAACGACGCTGCTCTGGCCGAGGCAAAGCGTCACAATCGTGATATCGAGGATGATATTCGACAGGCTGGCAAGGGATTATTCCTTGGTCGTCAGCCTATCATCACTTCTACCACCGAGGGTTGTTGTCCAATGTGCAAGGGATCGGGTCTATTGCTCCGGAAAAAAATGAAACCCATCAGCAACTTTGAAATCGAGTAAGCTGGCGAGGTGTTAACCAATTTCCGTCGAGTCTTCATGCGTGATGGCCTACTTTCCACACCGTATGACAAAAGTGTGGAGTCGTCATTCTGGAGCCTAGCGTTGATGATGTTACTCACTCTGTTGCTTATTGGTTTGATGGACATAAGGCTTTTTACTTTGACTGTTTTGGGTTGGCTCAGCCTAACGAACTCGCTCGATATTTTGGCCGTCTCATGTCGTCTATAATTCGTCGAATCACATCTTCGAATCCCTCGCGGTTATATGTCGCCAGCGACCATTTGCACCATCTCAAATCAGTCTATCTTGCTTGAGTCTCCCACTGAGGGCTGAGTGTCCCATCAACTTTTTGATGTCGCTACTCGTCTACTCCAAAGGAGACTGATCATGCAGGTACCACCGTTCTATGTTAACGCTTACTCAGTTGTAAACTCCACGAAACCGCTAACAGATTGGTCCAGAACGCTGTGACATTGAACACCGTCCTTTAATTTTTTGTCATTTAGGTATAGTTAGAGCGTCAGGTACTCACTGCATCGTGCTTAGTCTAGGTTATTGGACACCTACATATAGCTGTGCCTTCTTCTCTGTTGCTTTCTGTTTTATTATATAGTTGGTACAGTTTGTAGACCGCATGACGCAAGCAAAATTGTTAATCCTATTATCCTTGTGGATGATTTATCTGACCACCTTCCTATATTTTCACGGATTGACCTAACCCTCCTGAGAACTGAATACCCTTCAACAAAATCAGGCGATTTGACTCTGCGTTATACGACGTCTTTAAAGAGATTCTAGCTAACATTTTGTGGCGCAATATCCTAGCAGCTTGCAACAATCAAGACGTAGTATTAGCATATGATCTATTCAACTTCGACATTAGAACTGCTTACAATCGTGCCTTCCGTCTTATGCCTACTCATCTAAGACGTCTTGAGACAAGAATCTTTAGATAACCCTGGATGACGCCCTCCATCCTCAAAACTAGCTCCGCAAAAAATAAGCTCTATCTGGCTTTTTAAAAAAGACCCTCTGAAAGAAATAAAGTTAGATACACTATTTACAAAAATAAATTTAAGTCATCCTGCAAAAACTCAGAAAAATATTATTCCATGAATTTCTTAAATATAACAACGATCTTAAGAATACCTTAGCTACCATTAAGTCAATACTGAAAAAAACCTAGGCATTCGTTGTTACATTGTATAGCGCTAAATGAATCTAGGGTTACGGATGGAAGCCAGTTAACCGAGTTATTTCATTAGTATTTAATTAACATTGAGGATACTGTTATTGAGAAAATAAGGCCAACGGACAGAACAACAGCGGATTATTTAAATTCTCCTAGTCTCCACTCTTTTGCCGTTCAACCTACATCAGCAGAGAACATAGTAACCCTGAGCAATACGTTTAAAGCTATCCATAGTATGAGACCTGATTACTTAAACCCTTGTATTTTGAAGACCGCTTTACCAATTATTGCTAAGCAATTGTCTACCGTTATTAACTGCTATCTATCAACTGGTATAACACCTGATTTCTTGAATATCGCAAAGGTCAACCTATTTCAAGCAGGGATATAGGGAAGAAATTACTAACTGAAGGCCCATTTTGATACCACCATAACTTACTGAACTATTTGAAAAAGTAATGTATGTGAGATTATATAATTATATTCAGACCAAAGGCATATTTTATAAATCTCCACATCGTTTACAACCCAACCACTCCACTTTAATGTCACTACTTATCTTCCAATGCAATATATCAGCTGCTATCGTTACAAATGAATTTGGCGTAGGACTATTCGTTGAAGCAGGTAAAGCTTTCGACAAAATCGCAAAAAATTGTTACACATACTGGAAAATATTTTTGTACGCGACACTGCCCTGTCTTGGTTCTAAAGCTGACTTAATGGAAGGCACCAGTTTGTGAAATGTAATGAACACACTTCCACTATGGGCCTCATAAAACATGGTGCTCCCTCCTCTTTTTATATTTATCAATGACCTTCTAACGACACTCTGCTCTTCAAGTTTATTTATTTGCAGATGATACGAATATTTTTCGGTCCGTGACGTTTTGGAGCAGCCGTTTTGTAGCCGCCGTTTTGGCGCAGTTCGTTTTGGCGCAATGCTATTTTGGCGAAGATTCCTGATACAGTAATATTGTATATTATATAGTATATATATATATATATTATATGGCAATCTACACTTGAGTGTCGCAAATGATTCCACATGTTAATCAAGGTAAGTTTCGGGAGCGTCGGTTGTAGAAGATGGTTCTGTGAACAGAATCATGTTTAACTAGATGCCGGATCAATGAAAATGGCACGTAAAAATTTGTTCTACACGATGGTGTTCTCGTACTTGAACTGTTGTAATGTCATCTGAGCCCCAAATTATCCATCTAGGTTTAAGCGTCTGGTAAGCTAAATTTATGCATACAAACAATTACAAATTACTTCCAATAATCTTTAATTGTTACGTCTTGTCTCCACCAGAAGACGTTTCCGATTGACTTCGATCCTCGACTACTTCAACTTTCATTCCTATATTCATTCATTCATTCATTTCGAAAATTTATGTAGCGCCTCATCAGGGGAAACAACTCAGAGGTGCTCCCAGCCCAGCCACGGCCAAAAAGAAATGACTTTAGCAGCTTACAAAAGATAAAATCTTTGTAAGGGGGAAGACGGAGAGATACTGGGAGCCCATTCCTGGTGGACGGACCAACCAGAAACTGTGCATATAACGTTCTGGACAACTGGTTTATCGGGGGTGGGTGTGCAGAGCTCTGTAACGTCATGTTTGAGGGGTTATGACTTTTTTCACGACGTGTGATGTGGATAGGGTGGGGGTGAGGTGTCAAAAATATTGTTGATTGATCACGTCATTTATGGACAGCCTCTATTTCTATTTTATTTCACATTTTTTAACTATATGTAAATGCCATTTACACATAAATGATCGTCTATGTTTAACAAATGAATTTTCTTGGTGTTGCTGTCGCAAATTGGTAAATAACGTTATCAAAATATGTTTTCTCTAATGGTAAGAAGTGTAAATTCGGCGCTAAGAAGAACAATATCGCTGAGACGATTTTATCCCATTGAAGCCCGACAAAATAAGCTTAAATTTGTTGAAGGGCCGCTCACAGCTTACAATTGAAAGAACAATTGTTGGAAGAATTTGCAGTGAAATGCGTTGCTTTGAAAATTCGTCACGAGTATGAAATCGCCTCTTATGGGCCCTTATTGATTACCGATAAGTGATCTGTAGGGGCGCCAAATTCATGCCTGACAACATATTTGCATTGAATATATTTTGGAGGCGCCAAAATCATATCTTACTAACTTAATTGTGATAAATTAGTTTGCTTAAAAAAAAAAAAGTTTCAATCCTCATTTTGGCGATCCTCCATCTTGACGCCCGGTGACATACGTCCCCAGCTGTCCCATGACTACGCCTCTTTCGGAATCGGGAGGTTGTAGTCGACTGCCGGGTGCCTTTCAATGATCGAAAATCGATAGATTGGTTTCTTGACCACCGCTCCTATTCGTCTGCAATTCGACGATGATGTGCTCGGTCTCTACGCCCGGACGCCAACTAAACTTTGTGCATCCAGAAACCATTATGTCATAGCAGTGATGAACCCAGAAGGTGACTCCATGTCAGATGGAATTACGGGCATAGAATTGATATTATATGTATAGGAACCTACACGAGCGTTTTTACTTGAGTATTCATGAAATTATAAAATGGATATGCGAAATGAAAAAAGTAAATTTGACAAAATAAAGTGGCAGCAAATGGTCAAAATGCGTTGTTGGCTGGAATTACGCCAACGCTTTTAGCATGTTCTAATTGTCAAGGTTCTATTTTCGAAGATTCTTTGGACTAATTGGTTTCTTCTACAGACATCAACACATGCAAGTCAAATCCATGTGTCCAAGGAACATGTGTGAATGAACCGAACAGATACGCATGCGAATGTGAATCGGGGTACACTGGATCACACTGTGAAACAGGTCAGTCTTTGAGTCTATTAAGCGCTTACCTGATTCGTTCTAATCAGATTTAAGGTAATCGCAATCACAGTTCATTTACTGGAAATAGAATTCATAAATGGGAACGATATAGATCCATATAGCGTTCTGAACGAAATGATGTTTGGGGGAATCGATGCTCGTGAATCCGTGTGTCAAGTAACAACACTCGATTTCGTAGACTTATTTCCGATCTTTGTCTTGGATGTTCGCAGACAATCTGAGCGATTGTAAACCGGTAAACCACAGTACAATACATACAGCTCAAGGTAGACGTTGACGCCGCAGCGCCAGCCAACACTAGGGCACACGCAGTGTCAATCAGCGATTGACTTCTCAGACTCGAATCGGATGGCAGTAAATTGAACGTCGTCTAATAGATTACATTGATTTAGAAATTAAAAATAATTTCAGTAAGATATACATGCCATCATGAAGTCCGAGTACATCGAATTTGGTCTGACAATGATTTCCAGCGACATTCGGTGGGTTATCAGTGGCTGGTGTCTTAGCTGGTGGGTCTGTCTTGGACGCAAAGGCGGTAGAGAGCAAACAAGCCAACGACACTGCTATTGCCGAGGCACAGCGTCACAATCGTGAAATCGAGGATGATATTCGACAGGCTGGCAAGGGATTATTCCTTGGTCGTCAGCTTATCATCACCTTTAACACCGGGAGTTGTTGTCCAAAGTGCAAGATATCGGGTTTATTCCTTCGGAAACAATGAAACCTATCAGCAACTTTGAAATCGAGTAGGCTGGCGAGGTGTTACCCAATTTCCGTCGAGTCTTCATGCGTGGTGGCCTACTTTCCACACCGTATGACAAAAGTGTGGAGTCGTCATTCTGGAGCCTAGCGTTGATGATGTTACTCATTGGGTTGCTTATTGGTTTGATGGACACAAGGCTTTTTACTTTGACAGCTTTGGGTTGGCTCTGCCTAACGAACTCTCTCGATATTTTGGCCGTCTCATGTCGTCTGTAATTCGTCGAATCACATCTTCGAATCCTTCGCGGTTATATGTCGCCATCGACCATTTGCACCATCTCAAATCAGTCTATCTTGCTTGAGTCGCCCACTGAGGGCTGAGTGTCCCAGCAACTTGTTGATGTCGCTACTCGTCTAATCCAATGGAGACTGATCATGCAGGTACCACCGTTCTATGTTAACACTAACTCAGTCGTAAACTCCACGAAACCGCTAACAGATTGGTACAGAACGCTGTGACATTGATCACCGTCCTTCTTTTTTTCGTCATTTAGGTATAGTTAGAGCGTCAGGTACTCACTGCATCGTGCTTAGTCTAGGTTATTGGACACCTACATATAGCTGTGCCTTCTTCTCTGTTGCTTTGTGTTTTATTATATATCTGGTACAGTTTGTAGACCGCATGACGTAAGCAAAATTGTTAATCCTATTATCCTTGTGGATGATTTACCTGACCACCTTCCTATATTTTCACGGATATTTTTAGACAGCTGCTATCGTTAGAAATGAATTTGGCATAGGAATATTCGTTGATGCAGCTTACGTTCGGAATGCTTACTTAGATCGAGATCGAAAAGCGATCTGTAATCGAGCGGTTTGATGGTGCTCTGGGTAACAAGTTGAGCCATTCTATTGAAACGTCGCCGAATCTCTGTACTTTCTCGAAATTGGTTGAATCGGGATCCAGAGGCGTAGCTATGGTATTTTGCGAGCGGGATCAAACTACAGGATTGACGCCCCCACTTGGAATAGTAATTATTGACGTCACGCGCCTAGGGAGGTGTCACACCTTTGTGACGATGTGTGATGAAGGTATGTGCCTTAGAATTGTGACATCTCATCCTCGCATGAAACGTCAAAATGCGTCAACCTATTAAAACAAAAAACAAAAATAAACAAGTTCCATTTATTAATGGTTATTAAGGGATTACCACGATTTTGGGACAATAAATATGACTAATTAAAGAAATCTTTGCTTTTACGCCCGGTTTTAATTTTGAGGTTTTGGAAGTGAAACAACCATTCTGCAACACTCAAGAAGGAATCAATTAGACCGCCGCCAAAATGCATCAGGCAACAGTGAGTCGCTGATCGTTGGCAACGTGAAATAATGGTAGTTATTGTAAGCGAGGAAATGAGAGAGGGTAGATTGAAAAGACGAAGAGGAGCAATAACCAAATGAATATAAATTTAACTGGATGATGACGCCCAAGCTCTATTTATTCCATGATGGAGCATTTTGCTTCTCCGTGGGAGAATGAAGAAGGATAAAGTTTGGATTTGTGAAGTTATTATTCTGAAAATTCTTTATAACTTACTATAATAATTAAGCCAGAGTTTATCATATTGTGGAACGCATGATGAGTGTAATAATTCTACTTTCTCCACCTTTCATCGTTCTACTATAATTGTAAATGGTTTTTGTAGTTATATCGACTTTTTTGATAAATATGAGAAACTGTGCATTTAAAATTCTGACAACTGGTTTATCGGGGGTGGGTGTTCAGAGCTTTGTGGCGCCATGTTTGAAGGATAATGACTTTTTTCACGACGTGTGATGTGGATAGGGTGGGGGGTTTTGGTGTCAAAAGTCGTCGTTGATTGCACCACGTCATTTATGGACAGCCCCTTTTTCTATTTTATTTCACATTTTTCAAATATATGTAAAGGCGAGTTACACATAAATGCCATGGAACGGCTAAGTCAAACAAATGATCTTTCTTGGGTTAACTGTCACAAATTGGTAAATAACGTAAATCAAGATATGTTTTCTTCAATGCTAAGAAGAGCAAATTCGATGCCAAGAAGAGCAAGTTCGCTGAGACGATCTTATCCCATTGAAGCCCGCAAATACGACAAAAAAGGCTTCAATTTGTTGAAGGGCCGCTCACAGCTTACAATTGAAACAACAATTGTTGGAAGAATTTGCAGTGAAATGCGTTGCTTTGAAAACACGTCATGAGTATGAAATCGCTTCTTATGGGCCCTTATTGATTACCGAGAAGTGATCTGTAGGGGCGCCAAAATCATGCCTGACAACATATTTGCATTGAATATATTTTGGGGGCGCCAAATATATATCTTACTAAATTAAATGTGATAAATTAGTTTGCATAAAAATATAGTTTCAATCCTCATTTTGGCGATCCTCTCTCTTGGCGCCCGGCCACATACCTCCCCATCTGTCCCATGGCTGCGCCTCTTTCGGGATCGGGAGGTTGTAGTCGACTGCCGGGTGTCTTTCTTGTTTCATCATTATCACCTACATGTTTTTAGATCGCAATGATCGAAAATCGATAGACTGGTTTCTTGACCACCGCTCAGATTCGCCTGAAATCCGACGATTATGTGCTCGGTCACTATGCTCGGACGCCAACTACACTTTGTCGCTACAGGAACCATTATGTCATAGCAGTGATGATCCCAGAAAGTGACTCTATGTCAGATAGAATTACGTGCATAGAATTGATATTATATGTATGGGAACCTACACCGATCGTTTTTACTTTAGTATTCATGAAATTATAAAATGCATATGCGAAATGACAAAAAGTAAATTTGACAAAATAAAGTGGCAAGAAATGCTCAAAATGCGTTGTTGGCTGGAACTCCGCCGAAGCCAATATTTTTAACATGTTCTAATTGTCGAGGTTCTATTTTCGAAGATTCTTTGCACTAATTGCTTTTCTCTACAGACATCAACACATGCAGGTCAAAGCCATGTGTCAATGGAGAATGTTTTGTTGAACAAGACAGATACGTATGCCAATGTGGAGCGGAATACACTGGTTCACTCTGTGAAACAGGTCAGCTTTGAGTCGCTTAACCTGTTATCTGATCCGTTCTAATTAAATATAAGGCGATGGCGTGGTTCATTTACTGGAAATGGAGTTCGTTAATGGCAACGGTGTACGGAGAAAAATAAGATCAATGATTTTTTCTTGTAAATAAGATACAACTTAGAAGACAAGAAAAATCAAGTGCATGTGTCAAGACGACTTCATATAGATAGTTTTAAAGTAAGCCATAGCACGAATAAGTCGACTGTTGTCAAGCATTTCTTTAAAAAAAGCCGATTAATGACATGCCGACAGTTATAATTAAGACATGCAGCCCAGTAAGACAGTGAGCCACGTAACGGCATCAACTGAAGAATAGAAGCACGACGACTTAACTGAACTTAATCTGAACTCAGATATGTTGGCAAAATTTGCAAAAGGAGACAACGAGTCTCGTGTCATTACGACCTAACTTAACTAGACTGGCCAACACGTTCCGACCTTTTCAGCAACCTATACAGACCTCAAGTAACGTCCAACAAAGCGACTTCTTGCAGTCTATGAAGGTTTGATCGTATTTAAAGGCCTATATAATTTCATCCCTTTCCTTTTCTCCAGGAAAGCATGAATAGAAATCGTTAAGGTGTGGCTGTTTGCAATCTATTAAATCTCGCAGCAAATGTACTGTCGACCGCATGGGGGATTTCCTTTGTTGCGCTGTGTGGTCAGTGATGTCTATTGTTAATCACTGACCAATATTTCACATTTTTCAAATAATTTCATATATAAAGACCATATATACGTAACTGACATGGGTAAGTCAAAGAAATATTTTTTCTTGGTTTAACTGTCGGAAATTGGTAAATAACGTCATCAAAATATGTTTTCTCCAATGGAAAAAAGAGCAAATTCGATGCTAAGAAGAGCAAGATCGCTGAGACCATCTTATGCCATTGAAACTCGCAAATACGACAACATTAACTTCGATTTGCAATTGAAAGTGCAATTGTTGGAAGAATTTGCAGTGAAATGCGTTGCTTTGAAAATACGTCACGAGTATCAAATCGGCTCTTATTGGCCCTTATTGATTACCGATATGTGATCTTTGGGGGCGCCAAAATCATACTCGACGCCCCATTTGCAATGAATATATTTTTCGGACGGCAAATCAAATCTTACTAACTTAATTGTGATAAATTAGTTTGCATAAAAAATAATTTCTATTCTTGGTATCGGGAGGTTGCAGTCGACTACCGGGTGCCTTTCATCATCACATACTTGTTTTTAAGATCGCAATGATCGAAATTCGATAGATTAGTTTCTTGAACACCGCTCAGATTCGTCTGAAATCCGACGATGATGTGCTCGGTCTCTACGCTCGGACGCCAACTATACTTTGTGGATCCAGGAACCATTATGTCATAGCAGTGATGAACCCAGAAGGTGACTACATGTCAGATGGAATAACCTGCATATAACTGATATTATATGTATAGGAACATACACCGAGCGCTTTTATTTGAGTTTTCATGAAATTATAAAATTGATATGGCAAATTACAAAAAGTTAATTTCACAAAATAAAGTGGCAGCAAATGCTCAAAATGCGTTGTCGGCTGGGACTCCGTCGAAGACAATGTTTTTAGCATGTTCTAATTGCCAAGGTTCTATTTTCAAAGATTCTTTGCACTAAATGCTTTTTTTTATAGACCTGAACACATGCAGGTCAAATCCATGTGTCAATGGAAAATGTGTTAATCAACAGTTCACACACACATGCGAATGTGAATTGGAACACACTGGATCACACTGTGAAACAGGTCAGTCTTTGAGTCTATTAAGCTCCTGTCAGATCCGTTCTAATCAAATTAAAAGTGATCGCAATCTCAGTTCATTAAATGGAAATAGAATTCGTTTATGGGAACGGTATTGATCCATATAGCGTTATGAACGAAATGATGTTTAGCGGAATCGATGCTCGTGAATTCGTCTGTCAAGTAACAACACTCGATTTCGTAGACTTATTTCCGATTTTTGTCTTAGATGTTCGCAGACAATCTGAGCGATTGTAAACCTGTAAACCACAGTACAATACATACAGCTCAAGCTAGACTTTGACGCCGCAGCGCCAGCCAATTGGGGTGACTCTATATCAGATGGAATTACGGTCATATAATTGTTATTATATGTATAGGAACCTACACGAGCGTTTTTACTTGAGTATTCATGAAATTATAAAATGGATATGCGAAATGAAAAAAGTAAATTTGACAAAATAAAGTGGCAGCAAATGGTCAAAATGCGTTGTCGGCTGGAACTTCGCCGACGCTTTTAGCATGTTCTAATTGTCAAGGTTATATTTTCGAAGATTCTTTGGACTAATTGGTTTCTTCTACAGACATCAACACATGCAGGTCAAATCCATGTGTCAATGGAAAATGTGTGAATGAACCGAACAAATACGCATGCGAATGTGAATCGGGGTTCACTGGATCACACTGTGAAACAGGTCAGTCTTTGAGTCTATTAAGCGCTTACGTGATCCGTTCTAATCAGATTTAAGGTAATCGCAATCACAGTTCATTTACTGGAAATAGAATTCATAAATGGGAACGATATAGATCCAAATAGCGTTATGAACAAAATGATGTTTAGCGGAATCGATGCTCGTGAATCCGTGTGTCAAGTAACAACACTCGATTTCGTAGACTTATTTCCGATCTTTGTCTTGGATGTTCGCAGACAATCTGAGCGATTGTAAACCACAGTACAATACATACAGCTCAAGGTAGACTTTGACGCCGCAGCGCCAGCCAACCCTACGGCATACGCAGTGTCAATCAGCGATTGACTTCTCAGACTCGAATCGGATGGCAGTAAATTGAACGTCGTTTGTTAGATTCCATTGATTTAGAAATTAAAATTAACTTCAGTAAGATATATATGCCATCATGAAGTCCGACTACATCGATTTTGGTCTGACAATGACTTCGGGTCAGAAGCAAACGCTGGGCAAGGCTGCACACAGTGGTACAAGTGCTACAATCAGACTTTCTTATAATCAACTTGAGGAAGATAAGCTCGGATTGACGAGGGGTCAAGTCAATCGCATTGCGAAGAATTTGGATAAAGGACACGGAATGGAGTTGAGGTTCAGCAAAAGCAAAAATAGATGTCTAAAATGGATGGTTTCCTTCCGCTTTTGGCATTGCTTCCAGCGACATTCGGTGGGTTATCAGTGGCTGGTGCCTTTGCTGGTGTGGCTGTCGGGGTGGCAACAGCGGTACAGAGCAAATAAGCCAACGACGCAGCTCTGGCCGAGGCAAAGCGTCATAATCGTGAAATCGAGGATGAAGTTCGACAGGCTGGTAAGTGATTATTCCTTGGTCGTCAGCCTATCATCACCTCTAAAACCGGCGGTTGTTGTCCAATGTGCAAGGGATCGGGTCTATTGGTCCGGAAAAAATGAAACCTATCAGCAACTTTGAAATCGAGTAAGCTGGCGAGGTGTTACCCAATTTCCGTCGAGTCTTCATGCGTGGTGGCCTACTTTCCACACCGTATGACAAACGTGTGGAGTCGTCATTCTGGAGCCTAGCGTTGATGATGTTACTCATTGGGTTGCTTATTGGTTTGATGGACACAAGGCTTTTTACTTTGACTGTTTGGGGTTGGCTCAGCCTAACGAACTCGCTCGATATTTTGGCCGTCTCATGTCGTCTGTAATTCGTCGAATCACATCTTCGAATCCTTCGCTGTTACATGTCGCCATCGACCATTTGCACCATCTCAAATCAGTCTATCTTACTTGAATCTCCTACTGAGGGCAGAGTGTCCCATCAACATTTTGATGTCGCTACTCGTCTACTCCAATGGAGACTGATCATGCAGGTACCACCGTTCTATGTTAACGCTTGTAAGTTGTAAACTCCACGAAACCGCTAGCAGATTGGTCCAGAACGCTGTGACATTGATCACCGTCCTTTAAGTTTTTGTCATTTAGGTATAGTTAGAGCGTCAGGTACTCACTGCATCGTGCTTAGTCTAGGTTATTGAACACCTACATGTAGCTGTGCCTTCTTCTCTGTTGCTTTCTGTTTTATTATATAGCTGGTACAGTTTGTAGACCGCATGACGTAAGCAAAATTGTTAATCCTATAATCCTTGTGGATGATTTATCTGACCACCTTCCTATATTTTCACGGATTGACTCTGCGTCAGACGACGTCTTTAAAGAGATTGGATTGGGGTCAAAGGCTGGCGGGTTCACGAACTCACGACCTCTCTTATTTTCCTGGGATGACCTACTTTCCCTGCGTTCCAGGCGCTACGTTACCCCTCTCAAAATCGACATCACTGTTCTTGCAAGTGCAGGCAATCTCAGATACAGAGGATGCCGAGTAGTCGCACATTTGGCTCGCAGCCGTAGCCTGCATGACGCTCGTCTCCTCTTTTCTCGACATGGTTACACGTCTCATACATCCTCCGGAGCCCTTTCTGTGGTTGCGCGGCGTGGTTGTTATCCAGCCACGGCCAAAAAGAAATGACTTTAGCAGCTTACAAAACGTAGGTAGATCATTGTAAGGGGAAGACGGATAGATACCGGGATCCCATTCCTGGTGGACGGACCAACCAGGAACTGTGCATATAACGTTCTGGACAACTGGTTTATCGGGGGTGGGTGTGCAGAGCTCTGTAACGTCATGTTTGAGGGGTTATGACTTTTTCACGACGTGTGATGTGGATAGGGTGGGGGTTGAGGTGTAAAAATATCGTTTTTTGATCACGTCATTTATGGACAACCTCTATTTCTATTTTATTTCACATTTTTTAAATATATCTAAAGCCCATTTATACATAAATGCTATGGATCGTCTATGTTAAACAAATGAATTTTCTTGGTGTTGCTGTCGCAAATTGGTAAATAACGTTATCAAAATATGTTTTCTCTAATGGTAAGAAGTGTAAATTCGACGCTAAGAAGAGCAAGATTGCTGAGATGATTTATCCCATTGAAGCCCGCAAATACGACAACATTAGCTTCAATTTGTTGAAAGGCCGCTTACAGCTTACAATTGAAATAATAATTGTTGGAAGAATTTACAATGAAATGCGTTGCTTTGAAAACACGTCATGAGTATGAAATCGTCTCTTATGGGCCCTTATTGATTACCGATAAGTGATCTGTAGGGGCGCCAAAATCATGCCTGACAACATATTTGCATTGAATATATTTTGGAGGCGCCAAAGTCATATCTTACTAACTTAATTGTGATAAATTAGTTTGCATAAAAAAATATAGTTTCAGTCCTCATTTTGGCGATCCTCTATCTTGACGCATGGTGACATACGTCCCCATCTGTCCCATGACTACGCCTCTTTCGGGATCGGGAGGTTGTAGTCGACTGCCGGGTGCCTTTCAATGATCGAAAATCGATAGATTGGTTTCTTGACCACCGCTCCTATTCGTCTGCAATTCGACGATGATGTGCTCGGTCTCTACGCCCGGACGCCAACTAAACTTTGTGCATCCAGAAACCATTATGTCATAGCAGTGATGAACCCAGAAGGTGACTCCATGTCAGATGGAATTACGGGCATAGAATTGATATTATATGTATAGGAACCTACACGAGCGTTTTTACTTGAGTATTCATGAAATTATAAAATAGATATGCGAAATGAAAAAAGTAAATTTGACAAAATAAAGTGGCAGCAAATGCTTAAACTGCGTTGTCGGCTTGGCTGGAAATACGCTGACGTTTATAGCATGTTCTAATTGTCAAGGTTCTATTTTCGAAGATTCTTTGGACTAATTGGTTTCTTCTACAGACATCAACACATGCAAGTCAAATCCATGTGTCAATGGAAAATGTGTGAATGAAAAAACCAAATACGCATGCAAATGTGGAACCGAATACACTGGTTCACGCTGTGAAACAGGTCAGTCTTTGAGTCTCTAAGGCGCTTACTTGATCCGTTCTAATCAAATTTAAGGTAATCGCAATCACAGTTCATTTACTGGAAATAGATTTCATAATTGGGAACGGTATCGATCCATATAGCGTTATCAATGAAATGATGTTTAGCGGAATCGATGCTCGTGAATCCGTGTGTCAAGTAACACCACTCGATTTCGTAGACTTATTTCCGATCTTTGTCTTGGATGTTCGCAGACAATCTGAGCGATTGTAAACCACAGTACAATACATACAGCTCAAGGTAGACGTTGACGCCGCAGCGCCAGCCAACCCTACGGCATACGCGGTGTCAATCAGCGATTGACTTCTCAGACTCGAATCGGATGGCAGTAAATTGAACGTCGTTTGTTAGATTCCATTGATTTAGAAATTAAAATTAACTTCAGTAAGATATATATGCCATCATGAAGTCCGACTACATCGATTTTGGTCTGACAATGACTTCGGGTCAGAAGCAAACGCTGGGCAAGGCTGCACACAGTGGTACAAGTGCTACAATCAGACTTTCTTATAATCAACTTGAGGAAGATAAGCTCGGATTGACGAGGGGTCAAGTCAATCGCATTGCGAAGAATTTGGATAAAGGACACGGAATGGAGTTGAGGTTCAGCAAAAGCAAAAAAAGATGTCTAAAATGGATGGTTTCTTTCCGCTTTTGGCATTGCTTCCAGCGACATTCGGTGGGTTATCAGTGGCTGGTGCCTTTGCTGGTGTGGCTGTCGGGGTGGCAACAGCGGTACAGAGCAAATAAGCCAACGACGCTGCTCTGGCCGAGGCAAAGCGTTATAATCGTGAAATCGAGGATGATGTTCGACAGGCTGGTAAGTGATTATTCCTTGGTTGTCAGCCTGTCATCACCTCTAACACCGGGGGTTGTTGTCTAATGTGCAAGGGAACGGGTTTATTCCTTCGGAAAAAATGAAACCTATCAGCAACTTTGAAATAGAGTAAGCTGGTGAGGGTTACCCAATTTCCGTCGAGTCTTCATGCGTGGTGGCCTACTTTCCACACCGTATGACAAACGTGTGGAGTCGTCATTCTGGAGCCTAGCGTTGATGATGTTACTCACTGGGTTGCTTATTGGTTTGATGGACACAAGGCTTTTTACTTTGACTGTTTGGGGTTGGCTCAGCCTAACGAACTCGCTCGATATTTTGGCCGTCTCATGTCGTCTGTAATTCGTCGAATCACATCTTCGAATCCTTCGCTGTTACATGTCGCCATCGACCATTTGCACCATCTCAAATCAGTCTATCTTACTTGAATCTCCTATTGAGGGCTGAGTGTCCCATCAACTTTTTGATGTCGCTACTCGTCTACTCCAATGGAGACTGATCATGCAGGTACCACCGTTCTATGTTAACGCAAACTCAGTTGTAAACTCCTCGAAACCGCTAGCAGATTGGTCCAGAACGCTGTGACATTGATCACCGTCCTTTAATTTTTTGTCATTTAGGTATAGTTAGAGCGTCAGGTACTCACTGCATCGTGCTTAGTCTAGGTTATTGAACACCTACATGTAGCTGTGCCTTCTTCTCTGTTGCTTTCTGTTTTATTATATAGCTGGTACAGTTTGTAGACCGCATGACGTAAGCAAAATTGTTAATCCTATAATCCTTGTGGATGATTTATCTGACCACCTTCCTATATTTTCACGGATTGACCTAACCCTCCTGAGAACTGAATACCATTCAACAAAATCAAGCGATTTGACTGGTTCAACACCTGATTTCTTGAATATCGCAAAGGTCAGCCTCTTTCAAGCAGGGATATTGGGAAGAAATTACTAACTGAATGCCCATTTCAATACCACCATATTTTTCTGAACTATTTGCAAATGTAACGTATGTGAGATTATACGATTATATTGAGACCAAAGGCATGTTATATAAATCTCCACATCGTTTACAACGCAACCACTCTACTTTAGTGTCACTACTTATCGTCCAATGCAATATATCAGCTGCCATCGTTAGAAATGAATTTGGCGTAGGAATATTCGTTGAAGCAGGTAAAGCTTTCGACAAAATCGCAATATATTGTTACACATGCTGGAAAATATTGGTGTACGCGACACTGCCCTGTCTTGGTTCCAAAGATGCCTTAATGGAAGGCTCCAGTTTGTGAAATGTAATGAACACACTTCAACTATGGGCCTCATAAAACATGGTGCTCTGCAGGGCTTAATTTTGGATTCCCTGCTCTTTTTATATTTATCAATGACCTTCCTAACGACACTCTGCTCTTCAAGTTTATTTATTTGCAGATGATACTCACTGCACCGTGCTTAGTCTTGGTTATTGGACACCTACATGTAGCTGTGCCTTCTTCTCTGTTGCTTTCTGTTTTATTATATAGTTGGTACAGTTTGTAGAACGCATGACATAAGCAAAATTGTTAATCCTATAATCCTTGTGGATGATTTATCTGACCACCTTCCTATATTTTCACGGATTGACCTAACCCTCTTGAGAACTGAATACCCTTCAACAAAATCAGGCGATTTGACTCTGCGTTATACGACGTCTTTAAAGAGATTCTAGCTAACATTTTGTGGCGCAATATCCTAGCAGCTTGCAACAATCAAGACGTAGTATTAGCATATGATCTATTCAACTCCAATATTAGAACTGCTTACAATCGTGCCTTCACTCTTCTGCCTACTCATCTAAGACATCTTGAGACAAGAATCTTTAGATAACCCTGGATGACGCCCTCCATCCTCAAATCTAGCTTCGCAAAAAATAACAATAAATTTAAGTCATCCTGCAAAAACTCAGTAAAAATATTATTCCATGGAATTTCTTAAATATAACAACGATCTTAAGAATACCTTGGCTACCATTAGGTCAATACTGAAACAACAACCTAAGGAATCGTTGTTACATTGTATAGCGCTAAATGAATCTAGGGTTACTGATGGAAGCCAGTTAACCGAGTTATTTCATTACTATTTGATTAACATTGAGGATACTTTTATTGAGAAAATAAAGCCACCGGACAGAACAACAGCGGATTATTTAAATTCTCCTAGTCTCCACTCTTTTGCCGTTCGGCCTACATCAGCAGAGAACATAGTAACTCTGAGCTATACGTTTAAAGCTATACATAGTATGAGACCTGATTTCTTAAACCCTTGTATTTCAAGACTGCTTTACCAATTATTGCTAAGCAATTGTCTGCCGTTATTAACTACTATCTATCAGCTGGTATAATACCTGATTCCTTGAATATCGCAAAGGTAAACCTATTTCAAGCAGGAATATAGAGAAGAAATTACTAACTGAAGGCCCACTATGGGCCTCATAAAACATGGTGCTCCGCAGGGCATAATTTTGGGCTCCCTGCTCTTTTTAATATTTATCAATGACCTTCTTAACGACACTCTGCTCTTCAAGTTTATTTATTTGCAGATGATAGGAATATTTTTCTGTCCGTGACGTTTTGGAGCAGCCGTTTTGTAGCCGCCGTTTTGGCGCATTTCGTTACAGTAATATTGTATATTATATAGTATATATATATTATATGGCAATCTACACTTGAGTGTCGCAAATTATTCCACATGTTAATCAAGGTAAGTTTCGGGAGCGTCGGTTGTAGAAGATGGTTCTGTGAACAGAATCATGTTTAACTAGATGCCGGATCAATGAAAAGGACACGTAAAAATTTGTTCTACACGATGGTGTTCTCGTACTTGAACTGCTGTAATGTCATCTGACCCTCAAATTATCCATATAGGTTTAAGCGTCTGGTAAGCTAAATTTATGCATACAAATAATTACAAATTACTTCCAACAACCTTTGATAATTACGTCTTGTCTCCACCAGAAGACGTTTCCTAATGAATTCGATCCTCGACTACTTCAACTTTCATTCCCATATTCATTCATTCATTCATTTCGCTAATTTATGTAGCGCCCCTTCAGGGGAAACGACTCAGAGGTGCTCCCAGCCCAGCTAAGGCCAAAAGAAATGACTTTTGCAGCTTACAAACGGTAGGTAGATCATTGTAAGGGGGGAAGACGTAGGGATAGCGGGAGCCCGTTTCTGGTGGACGGACCAACCACTGAGAAAGTTCGATATATAAACAATTTCAAATATTCAGGAGTTTAAGAAAAAACGACGTTTTTATATGCCAAATAAATGTGCGTAAGGAATGACTGAGTCCATTAACCTAAGGAAGCGTAAAACTTATACTGTGGCTCCATTGACCGACCGACCAGAAGAGCAGCAGAAAATCGATTGTTCTCCGCTAATTCGTTCCTATTGATGTTCCTCTAACTATGATTGGCTAAGGTGACCATTTTGGGCGTTCTTTTTGAATTTCTTTTTGAATAAAGTTATCTAAAATTTGTTGTATACAATTGCATACAACTATGTTTATATGCTACATGTACTTGTTTATTTTTTTTCTGTTATGTTGTATCTTATTTACAAGATAAAATCATTGACCTTTTTCCTCTCCGTCTAACTACCAGGTGTAAAGATGGTGTCCCCGTATACAGGACATCGGTCCTTCTTGGGGATTATCTTCCCGGTTGGTCTTATTTTAATAATTTGCTTTGATTCTACCTGTCTGTACATTGTCAGTTGAGGTCAATGAAAAGAATTTCTCATTATTGTTGTTGTTGTTGTCATATCGTATCCACGTTCGCCGATACGAATTTTGACCGGTATCGGCATGTTATAGTAGATTACCTAGCTTACCGATTTTACACCTGGAAGATCGCAACGTGCCAAGAATAACTTCGCCCCTTAGTTACTACTGTGTGGAAGCGGTCGTCGCTTCTGACTAACTAAATAATAAAGTTTTTAATGCATTCAAAGACGAAGGATAACGGGTGTCCAACGATGACACTCGCTTCTGGCTAACGGAGCTAACCATCAACTGCCGAACAGCTGTAGACATCTGGTTGGTAGGATTGAAAGAAAGGAATAACATATGGTGAAAGGATGTACGATTGCAGGATAGAAAGATCAAGCGATTCACGGCACTGGAATATTTTTTACACCGCGCACAATTGTACACATTTAGACAATACTTTTGGAGTATTTTTTTTATCGATTCCGTTGTTGTGTAAATAGACTGCACTGCATCAATACCGAAGCCGGTAAGCCGGGCTTAACCGTGATGCAGATATTAGTTAAAGATGAGTAGCCACAATTTTCAATGACGATTTTCATTGAAAATCTAAACTACCGGTATGAGATCCAACACACAGATTTCGTATTTCCTCAAACTTTCCCGTTGTAAGCTCACAACGTCTTCGAACCGATTACATTCGCGGTATAGGTCTTTTGCATCGTTGGGTAATCGACAATTTTGTTCGCATTTCCATCAAATATTTCTACGCGTGTCGGATTATTACGTATCAATATCGTCTTTAGATATTCGTACCTTGGGAATACCTTCTATTTCTCTTTCACCAATGCCTTCTCTTCCGGCAGCTACGATTCCGGTAAAATTCTTTTCGAGACCAGTATTTTTTATATATTCGGTTAGATCATAAAGATCCCACCCGTTGTACCGTGCTTTTTCAGTTCTAGATGTTCCATGTTTTTTAAGAGAAGTTATTTACTTTAAACACGGTTAGTACACAGCGTTCATCATTTTCTGTCCGTCCGATTGGAAGTCGACCAGTTTATCTGAAATGATGTCGGCGTAGCTACCGTTCCAGTAGGGGCCGTGAAATTGAAAGAACTCTTGATCTGAATGTCTACGACCGTTTACTTTAACCGTTCGGAATGCTTACTTAGATCGAGATCGAAAAAGCGATTGTAGATATCTAATCGAACGGTTTGATCCTCATGTGTACTACCAAGATATAGATGCTCAATGATTTGATATTTTACATCGTCCTTTAATAAAAATCCTGCACCATCCCCAGAACGTCCATGTCGAGTTTTATGAATAAAGTTATAATGTGGAACTTTTATAGCTTTTTTCGATGTCTGGTTGTAGCCGCGTTTCAGTAACCGCTAAAACTATTTCAGGCAGTTTATCGAGTAGTTCCTTTATGTCATCCATTTTTGGAATAATGCTTCTACTATTTATATGATTCAGATTCATCAACCAAGACACGTGGACCAGTGACTTCTAAGATATCCTTATTAACCGATTCCATTAGACTTCTATTTATCTCTATTATCTTTCCGCTATGCGTTAAACTTCACTTGTTTGATGAAGCTAACGCGGATTGATGCTCCTCGTGATCATTATGATGATAAAGAGGAGAAGTTGCCATCTGTATATTGCCGCTATCCGGTGCTAGTGAATAATGGGAGAATAACGCTATCTCTGGTTAGTCATGAGAGTTAAGGTGTATGCAGACTCTATACAAATAAAATAACGACCAGAAAAATAAGCATCAGTAATATAACAGATGCATAATGGAATAGCAAGAAGTAACACAGCTAGTCTAATAATAATGATTAGACCAACAAACCAGAAAGGAAAAAGTTAAATGAAACATTATAAGTAACCAAGACGAACATCCTAACTTAGATGGTAAGTGTTAGTAAACACTTGCTGTAGTCAGGACGAATAGGGTGAATCCCGATGTATCGTCTTCGAGGGAGTGAGCAGAGACCTTGAGAGCGAGATCTTGATCCTCAGTTGATCCAGAATGGAAGTAGATCTTCACTAGAGAAAGTTCGAAGAGTGGTGGTCGTAGACGAAAGTTTATAATATACCTGTTTGGGAAAATTTAAGTTTGTGTATTGGCGAGATTTCGGAGTCGGAATATTATGCCAATGCGCTACGTCAATTTTCGCAAAATAAAGTCTACGTCTTGCTTCAACAAAACTCAATCGTCTACATAGACTCTGATACCTACAGTGTAGCAGATGTTACGAGCTGTAATTTTATTCTAAAATTTCGACATGGCTAGCAGAAATGATAATCACAGCACAGCCAGTATCGATAAGACACGTTGGCAGCAGCACTGTCCATGGATCATTGCTCGCACTTAGAAAGCGCTGCCAGTCAAGAACGGTCTGTGAATGTGATTGAACGTTCTTGCATGGTGTAATTGGTTATGACTGTTCAATGGTTTCCGCAGGTGAAGTACGAACAAAAGACCGGTAAGGTTTATCACATCGGGGAGCGATCTGACCGGTATCCAGCATTTGAAGCAAGTCACGCTGCGACCAGTGTTTCGAAAAGTAGGTTTGGAGCTGCCGGTGAAGGAATTGTTGTCGTCAATGAATGAATCTGTAGTTCTTTCAGCTATGGGGATTCTCTTCTCCAACTCCCGCTGCCATTTTCGCAGGTCCGAGTGAAATCCGACACCGGCTTCGTTGGGTATTTGGATAGTTTGAGGATCGGAAGAATTTTCGCGTGCTTCCAGTTTCGAAGCAGACTGCAGTTGTTCCACATACGATTTTGCGGATATTCGGAAAACCTTCAGTACTGACATGTGCTGATATTAGATCATCGTATACGGATTCGAGTCTTCGATTCTTCTTGACCCTATTCGCAACCTCCTTCAACTCATGAAGAATGAAATATCCATTTAAAGCCTCGACCTTGGAATCCGAACTAGTTTTTCAGGCTCTTTGACTTTTGTTGTCTTCTTTCGTAGCTGTCCCGTGAACAGTTCTCATTACAGAACAGTAACAACTGATGCCATTTGATTTTAGGAATTGCCTTTGGTTCCCGTATAGCAGAAGAGGAGGATTCGTGCAATTCTTCCATAACACTCTTGAATGTTGCATCGAAATCGTCCGATACTATGCCGTCGTTAATAATGCTTGACTGTTGAAATATCTTGCAATCGGATTTCTTTATACCCAGCGGTGCAGTCCTGTATTCTCTTGTTTGCCCGGACAATGGATTGATGAAAACAAATATGCTTAATAAGAAGTTGTAGTGATTAAAATAATAATTTCTTTTTTGGCATGACTTAAGAAGGCCAGCAGTGATCCAAGGATTTTAAATTTATTACGATTACTTACAGGCTTATAAATTTTAGGAATAGCTATATTATAAATGGATGTCAACATAGAAGAAAATTTATCATATGCAGCATCAGGGTTACTCTCATGGCAGTACGCATAAACTGGTGACCAATTACACTGATCGAGGAGAAATTTTTATTTAGTTGTAGAAAACTCATCAATTTTTCTAATCTCTTCAAGAGAAGAGGCAGTCTTATCACACAACAGGGTGCTTTTTTATTCGAGACATTATTGGTAGGTGGTCAGAAATATCAGTAGCAATTATGAAGCAATCAATTAGCTTAGTCGGAGTATTAAGTGGAATGTTATCAATTAGAGTCTTGACTATTGCCAGGAGGAAATGGTTTGCAGATAATGAATCAATGAAGTTATTTCTCATCAAGTGGTACTGAGCCCTTAATAAATCAATATTAAAGTCACCAAGCATAATAACCTCCTTATTTTTCATACTAAGAGGAAAAGTTAAATGTCCAAAGTCTGAGGTAAATGTCTCAACATCCTGATCCGGGGTCATTAAATAACTCCAATAGTGTAATAGGAATGATTCGACAAAAGAAGTTGAATAAATTTACTCTAATAAGTAAAATGATCAAATTGGTTATCCGTATGAGAGTAAGTAATATTTGATTTAATGAAGAAACCCACTCCTCCACCACGACCAGTAGATCTATGTCTGCTAATAAAAGTGTAACCAGGGATGATAATATGGGTTGAAGTAGCTTCATCCAACCAGGTTTCAGTAACTGCTAATATATCTACTGGAAGTGCTTCTAATAAAATAAGTAAGTCAGGTATTTTATGAATGATCCTTCGACAGTTGACATGCATTATCGAAAGCTGGTCAGAATTGGGTACAATCAATTGACTTAAACTATTAGGAGAGTGGTAGGAACTTTCCATTGGCCTGTAAGTGAAATAATTGGCATCTGGGTCTAGGTTGGGGTCATTCAGTAGAATTCGGGACTCAGTCTCATCGGTATAAATTTGCAATTTAGAGAAGCTCTCCTCCCCCTGCATAATTTGATGGGTAATAAACTCTTCACCCAGGGCACTTAAAAATCACGGTCATCCTCAAGGTGATTGATATAAAGTAGAGACAAAGTACAGTAGTCACAGGTCCAATGAGGACAGTCTGTAGTTACACCTTGGCAGCACAATAAGTGAAACATTCTATTACAACAGTTACAGACAGTTAAGTTATTACAATTCACCAAAAAACAAAATAACGTGTGCACAAAAAACAGAAAGAACTATCAGATAACCTACAAAACAAAGTTATCACTCCAACACAAGAGGGTGATACAGTCAGCGCATATTATAAGTCACAACACAAATGAAACACACAAAAACGGAAAGGTCAACTCCAACTCAGTTCATCACTTCAAGAGTAAATAATAATCAAAGGGAGGAAATAACTAATTTATGAAAAACTAAAGAATAGGCAGCAAACCACAGTCAAATCACAGCAGCCCATCCCTCACACAGAATGGCAGACCAATGCAACGCTTAACCGACATGTGACAATTAATCAAAATGAAAATCCAGTACAATAATGTGTAACCAGCAAAAGAGCATGGTAGGAAAAGAGAGAAGGGGGTGAAAACATACAATGATCGGCAAGTAACTAATGAATTGACTAAGATGCTTCACATATCAACTTCACGATATGCTGAGGCAATTAAATATCGATTAAATGGATGGGGATATCATGTGCACTCATTTTCAAGATACATACATACATACATACATACATACATACATACATACATACATACATAAACCCTAAATACAGACATGCATACGTGTATACATGCGCACGTACATTCATTCATACATTCGTATGTTACATGGCTAGTAACATACGAGTGGTAAGATGGCGGACCGTCGACCGCGCCGCTGTGCCGAGCGTATAGGCTAAGCGCAATCCAGTGTATATAAGTTCAGTGATCTGACCACCTTCCTATATTAACATATGCTTAGAGGCATATGTGGTGTATGTGGAAACTAAGACTCAATTCGTGAAAACGGTTGAAGGTTGTGATCTTGTCGGGGCCCTAAAATCGGTTACAAGTAGCATTAAGTTGCGTGGGCTAAATATCCAGGTGAGATGCATTTGCCGGGACATTCGTTTACGGGACCTGGAACTAGACCAGATATTAGATTGAATCCCGATGGAACTCCTAATGAATGTGGCCGAAACCCGTTGATACGGTCGTAACACTGCTTATCAGCATAATTTAGCATACGATTGGTATGTGAATACAGCTTCTTGGAGTGCTGCCGATAAAGCAATGCTAAACAAATCGAATAATATTCCTATATGCTAATTTTGGGCTAGAGTACCTATTTTAAAAAAGGTCCAAAATTACAGTCTCCTTTTTTAATTGAGTAAGATATTTTTATGACGGAATGTAGAATTTATGGCCCGATCAACTCGACGATGAATTGCATAAACCTGCTGTAGAACGTTTTAGAAAAAGTAAGGTGTACGTTGGTGGAATAGATGAAATATGGGCTGCTGATGTACCCAATATGCAGTTTTCGCTAAAGATAACGATGGTGTGAAACACTCATTGACAGTAACAGATGTGTATTCAAACTACGGTTGATCGTTCCGCTAAAGAATAAGAGTGGAAAATCTGCGGCTAGTTGCTTCGATAAAATATTTGAGAGCAGAGGAACGCGATCGGGAAAGATCTGGGTTGATAAAGTAAATTTACAATAAAATTGTCCGAGAATTAGTTGAGTTGTATTCTACCGAGAATGAAGAAAAGTCGTGCGTCGTTGAGCGATGGAACAGAACGATACGAGAAAAAACTTTTTTTGAGCACTTTACAGCTAATTCAACAACAAGATATATCAATGTGTTGAACGATATGATAGATGATTATAAAGAAGCTATGCGTTCTTCCATTAACATGGCACCCTCTGAAGCAGTGATTCTCAACCTTTTTGGCACCATGGCACACTTGAGATCTTTGAAAATTCAGACGCCACACCATTCAACTAAAACAAATTTTTATGTTTAATTTTGAGCAGTTTTATGCTGCTGTTCTTGAATCTTGCTTTTAAGCATTTACCATGTCAAAAAGAAGGATTGAGTTAAAGTTGTACATAATTTGCAAAATGAATTAGAGTAGAGTAGACAAGCCATTTTATTTTAGCAGTTTTACTTGAACAGACTAAAGTGCAGCATTTACAATTTGACATATACAATGTTAAACGTAAACTAATTGGTAACTGTGCGAGTTATCGGTGTTAAGAAGACTTTTCTTTTTGTAATTTGCAAGATTTGTTTAGATGTCAATCAATGTCAGTGAGATATCTGGGCTTGATGTTCCTTGAAAATTTCTTTAATCCTTGGACAAATTTACGATAAAAAATCTCATTTCTTCTTCAACACACTTCAAATTTTCTCTCTTTTGTATTTAATATTTGTAAGAGTTGAAAATCCGTGCCCGCACAATCAGGATGTGTAGAATTAAAAAAGAATATGAAAAGCCCTCTTTGTAAAATTTGGATTTTCCTTTTCTGCCATTATCCAGAATGCATCTAAAAACATTAGGTTTTAAAGTTCTGTCAGAGCTCAATTAAGCAACTTCCTCTTCTTCTTTTAGCGTTAATATGTTTCTGTTGCCTGCAACTTGAACAAATGGGTCTTTCAACCAATCATAGTGTTCAGAACTTCAGATGACAGGGAAGGAAAGTATTGCTGAATCTTGTCTTTAAGAGTGGTGAGAGGATCAAATATCAGAGGTGTCATTTCATTGCTAAAGTGTGCAGGAATAAGAGGAAACATTTCAAAATTGTCACTAGTAATTCTTGATTTACATATCTGATTTTTGTGTTGCAAAGATACAAGTTCGTCAGTAGGATCTAAAAGGTTCTCATTGCCGTATGACCCTGAAGACAAGGGTTAACAACATACAAATGATGAAATATATCTGTCAGATATGCCAGCTTAGCATACCAGAAATCATTGCCAAGAAAAGCACAAAAAGTCTGCCAATTTATCATTTGTAAAAAAGGTCAGCAGTTTACCTCTCAGCTGGTGCACCCGAGACAAAACTTTTCCTCTTCAGAGTTCTAGTACTTCTGAATGTGTAATCAGGCACACATGCTTTGATTCCATAATAACGCAAAGCTATTTGAATAAGCACGATTTCAACAGAAACTGACCTTTTCATCAAAATAGACACATTATGCTTTAGTTTCATTCGAATATCGTTTTTATTGATTTTAAATTTGATTTTGTTATTAGCGCCCCGGCGCACACCGGTTGAGAATCACTGCTCTAAAGCCAGCATGAAAGTAAATGATGTTGTATGGATGAATTTATACGGATGTGATTTTCCGGAACCCATTAAGCATAAGTTCTCGATTGGTAATAGCGTTAGAATAACCAAGAAAAAAAACATTCTTGAAAAGGGATATACACCGAGATAGACTGAGGAAGTTTTTACAATTACTCAAATTCATTGCACGGATCCTCCAACTTATAAGATTATTGATTATAACTGTGAGGAAATACAGGGCTCATTCTACGAATAGGAGCTTCAATAGATAACTCAACACATATTTAGAAACGAAAAGGTAATCAGAAAACGTGGTAACAAATCTTTCGTGAAATGTTTTAGTTATCCAGAGACATTTAATTCATGGGTTGATAATGAAGATTTGGCGACCATTTGATGACTCATCGAAACTGCTGAGCATCGAGACTGTATATGAATGGGACTCATTTGAAATATTGTGGTGACCTATTTGGTGGATGTTTGAGCTACGATTCAGGTTGTTACACTTATTGGTTATTTTTATCCAAGATTAGGTTAAAGTGAATTAAATATTGGTGTATTGACCTGTGATTTGGTTGATTGAGCCAGTTTATCCAGTTGCATACTCTCTTTCTCTTTTTGTTTCTCTTCTTGTCTTCTGCGTCACCTTCTTGTTTTCTGCGTTTTTCCCTTTCATCATCAATTGCTTTAACATTTCCATCAACATTGTTTTCTCCCCATACTTTTCTGTTGGCAGATTCACAGCACCTTCTTCATCTTCTTCCTTTAACTAGGACTCAGCTACCATTTGCATTTAGTCGACAAGTTACGTGTCTGCTAATTGTACTTCTTGTAACTCAGCTTTTAATAACTGCCGTGTTATGCTATCTGTAGACATCTTCTTAACGTTAGTCTGTTTCTCTTCAATTAATTTCTCCATTTTACTTTTCTTTATCAGAGGAAATCTTGGGATGTGGCTTCTGTTTGCTGCCAAACAAGCAATTTTTATACATCTCTTGAGGTCTTTGACTTCTGTGTTCTCTGTCGTCGATTCAACATTATCAACAATAGTTTATCCAGTAGCTTCACCATTAGCTTCGCCAGTAGAATCACCAGTCATCTTCGCAAGTTGATTCACCAGTAGCTTCGCCAGTAGAATATTTCTCCATCGCATTTTCTGGATCTCTTCCTCTTTCGAATTCCGCCAGTCTCTTCGTCGATTACTACGGTTTGCTTTTATTTCTGGGATTCCGCCGTTTGGATCGTCTATCCATTTTGCTTGGAACGTCCAACCCTTTACTTTGGATTACCTATCTCGCTAGCTTGGAATTCTGATCCCTTTTTCTCAGGATCCTTTCAAATTATATCACACCGCTTGGATATCTTAAGTCCTTCACCAGTTTCTCTTTGGATTCAATCACTTGCTTGGATTTGTTGGATCCGATTCTAAAAAATCTCCCCCGGAAATCTCATCTGGACAATATCCCCGGACAATATCCCCTGGACAATCTCCCTCCAGACAATCTCTCACCGGACAATAACACTTGCTTGTATAGGCTGCCCTGTCAGCCTTGTGCAATAAGTACATGTATGTAGTCCTAACACACATTTCTCAATTTCAGTTATGATTATTTTTTATTGCACTCTTAGATTGTTTTTATCTGATGCCGGAGTGCGTTCGCAGGCAGTTCAATAAAGTACATACTAACTTACTTATACTAATTGAGCATACAATTTTCTTAGTAGGTGATCTATCTAGGCAAAATAAGTATAGTTTATTAGCTTATTTGGTATATTTTACCAAATAAGCTAAAAAGCGTTAACAATTTTATAAGTATAATATCGCTATTGACAAAGGCCTTAGACATCATTGAAATCAGTGACATCGAAGTCTGTAAAGTTTATTTTTAGTTATTCCCGGCGAGTCTCTGACAATCTCAATAGTGTCTGAGGCATTTGTCAATGGCCGCTTCTAATACCAGTCTTAATAACTTGTGTTTAAGTGACCATATGGACAGTAGGTGGCAAATCAGCTACGGGGTTTTCTAGCCGTCAGCTAAGTACATTCGTAATCGTCGCGCTAATGACATTGTTAAATTGCTTGAATTTGCTAGACAGATCACCCAGTACGCTACCGATCGACGCACTGTATTGAACGATGACAGCAATAGATAGAGGGATATATAGAGAGACGCGACACATACGCAGAAGGACAGACACATTAGGGAGTCATGGAACAGAATGGAGGCGTGGAAGAAAGATTATAATTGAGACGGAGTGTCAAGGGCGGTGGAAGCAAAAGAGGCAGGGGCGACAGGTGAAGGGCAAACAGCTGACGGGGAAAGAGAGATTAGGCAGACCGCTGACAGTGGAAGAGAGGAAGGTTTTTAGAACAGGACGCAAGGCGAAAAAGTAGATTATCCCAAGAGAGTTGTCAAGGCAGGGATATTGAGAGCTGTCGATGGAAAATACGACGCGTTTCATTAACGTATTGCCTAAAAGCCAAAGTTATTCACCGAGGGCGGATCGAGAGAATTTAATATCAAAGAAAACAGTTGCTGTAAATACGTTCTGCATTTTAATTATAAACGTCTTAACATTGAAGTGTCTTTGTTGATTCTGGGGTTTCAATGAACACCACGCGCCGAAGAGTACACGCCTGTATCATTATAGAACCGCTCTCCACAATTAACTCGGAAGAGACGATAGCCAAAACCATTTCTTTCAGTACATGATTGTTATTCGGAAAAAAAGAAGTCGTCAAAGGCTACTTAAAGCTGCTACTCAGGCGAAAAGGGGTAATCACCATGAATGTCATTTGAATCACAATTAGTGAGATACGAGAACATTTCGATGAACTATTAACATACTTCTAACATAGGCCTACCTATATTATTCGCGGCCGTCGTCTCAGAGGTCGTAGAAACAAGTAAACTCCTCCGATTTTCCCAATTGAGTCGTGAAATCAAATGGAGGCTGCTGGCGATGGCATCGCGCGAACGAACAACATTATGCGAAGGTTGGCACAAAAGTCTGCAGTCTCTTCTTCAGTGCACTCACCCAACATTGTGGCGCTTCATCGAAGGTTTGAAAATGGGTTGTTGGAAGCAACAGGCTACTTTCCTACAAGGCGTAACGAGATTTCAACAACCGGCGGAGAAGAACATTTTATACCGTAATCTTCGCTACAGAGTGTCTTGAGAGCCGCTTCATGTTATGGACGAACAGATGTTCTTCCTTTCTTGAGTTCAATGACCCATTTATCTTATAGTTAACTCTTGAATAACCCTTGAGAGCCGCTTCCACATATTTTCATATTTTCTCTCTTTTTTCATTAAAGATTAAATACAATGGCAGTGATCGTTTGTCTGTTAAAACGTGTTTTATTTATCGTCCGGTGATCAATCGTCCAGTGATCAATCGTTCGTAAAGATCAATCGTCCGGCGATCAATCGTCCGGCGATCAATCGTCCTAATAGCCTGAACACATAATATTCTTCCGTATTTACAGGGTGTTCAAGGTTGGCAGCTTTAGCTGCGGCTCGATGTAACCTACATCAGTTGAACTAAATTGATGATGTCGGTTGAGCGTTTCGCACTTCATGCCACCGATCGCCGTAGTACCACTAACATCATCGCCCTGAAGCAGCCTAACGAAACGAGTTCTCAAGGACCAGGTTCAAGGCTCCGATAATGAGCATATGTAAATAATCGGAACGTTGAAATTAATCAGAAGACTGGTCATCATGAATGCTCGCTACGTAGGATCATGAAACTTACTCCGGGATTGCCTTGTCTATTGAATGAAATTTGAAGAGCATGTCATCATCATCATCATCATCATCATCATCATCATCATCATCATCATCATCATCATCATCATCATCATCATCATCATCATCATCATCATCATCATCATCATCATCATCATCATCATCATCATCATCATCATCATCGAACAGTTATGTAGGAGAGAAGGGTTTGGTCACTCACGACATTATAGCTTGTATTGAACAACGAAGAGTAGTCATGTGCATGGACGAAGCAAATGCGAATTTTTCTTATATTTGCTGTTGTGTTTTTGCACTCTTCCGCATGTCTTCCTCAGAAACGAAATCGAAAATAATCATTGTGATCGTGATCGTAATAGTTCTTATCGATGCATCCGTTTCAATCTACGTCGCCTTCAGAATATGGTAAGTTCTGTATTTTTCTGTTACATTAGTCAGATTAATAATAAAACTGTTCAATCACGCTAGCATCGCCAATCGGCATACTAAAAAACTGTCTTGGAGTTCTACTTAGTTTGCAGGACTTAAGACTAGCCAATTTATCAAATTTTATACCTCAATCGTTAACGCATAGTAAGCGAACGCTTGGGCTATATAAATAAATATCTTAGCTTACAAAGCTAAGATATTTATTTATATAGCCCAAACGTCGGGAATAGCGAGTTTTTGTAGAAATTTAGCCAGGGCTGCGTTGATCGCATTATTTCTGGTTGACTACCCTATTTTTAAAAAGTTTGTTTTAAGTAACTGCCACTTTATACAGTGACACGCGAATTTTATTCGCTGCATCAGACGTATCTGGCTGTTTTATCAGAACTCCAGTCATTCGTAACACATTCAATTTAATGGTTGTCATAAGTCCAAAAAATCCAGACACATGCGATGGAATGGATGAGAGGCTGAATCCGTCTAAGACGGAAGTAAGGTGACTTGATACATGGTAAGAGCGTGTTCAGATTTATATGGAGGCATGCAATGTCTGTAGATTTTCAGGGTTGGAGAGCACGACACGTCTTCCGGGATTTGAATGATAAACTAACCATTTGCAATGGTAACTTGGTTATATAGATCCTAGTTGGTTATGCCAGTGTGATACCTACTATTTCGACGTTGCTGTGTAGCTCATGTCCGCCCATGTCCAATGCGCATGGATTCCTGTTATGCAGTCTCATCGGATTCCACAGTTTTGTCGTCAATTTTCCTCAATTCCAGAGTCTTTCCAGCTGCATGGAAGACAATTTGCGTTGCTATCCTGATTACTTTAAAGAGCCACATTATGGTACGATCTGCGCCATTTGTGTGACCTACCACTAGCGTCGCCACGTGGGGTAAAAGGGACTGACCCCATCCTCGCCAAGGCTGTGTATGGAGAGAACCAAGTTTCAGGACGACCAGCTGAACGTTCGTTCACCAAATCGTATCGTTAAATCTATATAGCGCCGCTCTCAGAATAACTAGTCAGAGGCGCTCTCAGCGCTCTCAGAATAACTAGTCAGAGGCGCTCTCAGCGCAGAAAAAAGAAACGTCTCTAAAGAGCGAGAGGCCGATGGATGGAATCCAGTCATTAGCTTAGTCCTTACAGATGGAGGAAGGTCATTAGGTAGATAGACCTACAACAGCGAACGCACGATGTTGGGCCAAGGCGGTCTTAATCCTAGGAACAAAAAAGATCAAGACTATCAACACAAAGAACGAGATAAAGTTGCAGATAGAAGTTTTCGCAAGTAGTCAGAGAGATATCTCGGGACACAGCCTAGTTGGGATTCGGAAACGAGATATAGGATCTTGTTGTGGACACTTGCAGTGATAGCACGCCAGTGCAAGACTTCAAGTATTATGTAGAAATATGCACAAAGTGAGGGAGTCGGGATATAAGCCTGGCTGAAGCATTTAAGACCGAATGAATGGAAGAAAGACGCTGCTACAGTCGGCCCATTAGAAGTGAGTTGCAATAGTCTGGGCAGGAACAGACAAATGCATGAACTATAGTGGCAAAGAAAGAGGAAGAGACCGATCGTCTGATAGTTCAGAGACGCCTCGTTTGAATGTAACAGGAGCGGGTCTGTTTAGATATTACTATTCTGAACTTTGATATCACCAGTAGTAGTAGGAGTACGGGAATACACAAGGGGGTGTTTTTTTGCCTACCACAGCCTTAATTGCAGCTCTCGCTCGCTCATTGGTCGCTGAGCGAAGTAATTAATATTCGTGATCCGCATCCTTTGGCCTGCTAATCATTTTAATTGCTTTTCTCGCTCTCACAATGGCTAGGGCAAGAGGTAACGTCGCTCTCTCATTGGCTCCCTGGCCTGGCTGAGCTCCATGACCTGACTGAGCTCCACGACCTGACTGGGCTTCCTGGTCTACAACGCGCAATCTGAGCGGCTGCGCCTCCAAAATACATGCAATCTCATTGGATCGAACAAGAGACAATGGTCATCTAACATTGGCTCGCACTTATGATGCCCATTCCAAAGACGGTAGGTCCCAGCGACGGATGGCCGTCATGTCTTGAACTATTCCATTGGTCAATCAAGTCCAATTACGACGCATCCATCGTCTAAAACCCAGCCATATACATCCACGTCATTCCATGAAAAATAATTCGACCGCGAAATTCACGCATAACGATACAACCCGCGTTCAATCTAAACGTATCAAAGTTCTGCGTGGATTTCTGTTCAGTTACCGCGTATCAGAAGCCCATGCCTTCAAAGGCTGGCCCGAGAATTCTCATGGCGCAAAGCGGCAACGCGCTAGATCCCAGCTCGAGTCAACATCGGTATCCTTTATACGCGAGGTACTGCATCAAACTTTGCAAAAACTGCAGTCGTGACATCCCTCCAACCTCAAGAGAAATTCCATCGGCGCTCCATTTCGTATCTTCGTTTCTTCGGCTGTCCTCTGTTCGTCAAACAGAAAAGAAACATACTGTGAATACTGTACAATACATTTATACATGCAGCCCTAAGGCAAAGACCCTACCACTTGTAGTCCAATAGGCTACTTTCCGTCGGCTCTAGGCATGAGAAAGGTGGTCAGCAATAATATTCTTAGACCCGGGTCTGAACCTAAATTTTAGCTTGAATTCTTGTAGCGCTAAAGCCCATCTCATTAGTTTCGAGCTTTCCGGCGCTGCTTTAGTGAGAAAAGACATAGGATTATGCTCAGAGAAAAGAATTGTGTCTGACAGAAAGATCCACGTTATAAACTTCTCAAGTGCCCAAACAGCGGCGTATGCCTTTCGCTCCATAGTCGACCAGCGAGTCTGGGTGTTACTTAATTTAGCGCTAGCAAAGCCAACGGGGTGTTCCTGCCTTAAGTGAGACAACTGAAATAGGCACGCCCCTACTGCCACATCACTGGCCTCCACAGATAACCCACATTTCTTCGAGAAGTCGATAGGGTGTAGGTTGAAGGTATTACATCGACCCTTTTCCAATTCGTTGAGTACCTTCTGATGTCTCGGGTGCCATGATACCTCCGATGACACTTGCTTCTGCGTCAGATCGTCACGAGCTGTGCAGTCCGCGAAGTAAGTCTGGCGCTCGGTAGCTCGGAAGTCGAATCTCGAGTGCGTGTTACACTCGCATACACCCGGCTTCTCAGAACAAATCTCTGTATCTTTATCTGATAACTCTAGGAGTTATCCCCTCTCACCATCCGACAGATGAGCTACACTCTCTAGCAGAGCGCTCGGTCGAGGTGCATCCCCTTCTGATGGGTCGATGACCTCAATCGATCCGACTGTCGTGATCGTACACAATTGAACAATTGTTAACGATGGTTGAGTCATGTTCTGCGCATAACGCAGTCATCTTCAAATTAGACTTGATCTGTTGCCAATGTTCTTCACGGGGTTGCCCAATACGGCAGGGTAACTTACGATGACCGTCAACTGATCTCTTTGAGATGGTAGGAGGTCCCTTAAAGGAAGAACAGTCCTGCTGTTCTCGACCAACAGTATCGGCGTCTGCCGATTGTACGTTTAGTTCAGAAGGCACCACTTTTACATCGAACAAGTCAGTCTCTTGTATTGCAAAACTAACTGTTTGTTTGTCCAGAGAGAGTGAGGTCGGAGCCGTGCTCGCCCCCTCATCTGTCTGTCTCTCTCCCTCAGCGAAGTAATCCTCCCCAATCAGCCAGTCAGGCAACTCATCATCTGAAATGATCGGTGTCACTTGCTGGTCTGTCAAATTAACAGTTTGAACGTCTGTATGTCCGTCTGTAACGTTACAGTCGGCCGCAAACACCGTGCATTGTGGGGCCTTCCTCAATAAACTAATCACTTGTGGTGTCAAAATTAATTCAGCGGGTAAATTAGGTACCACTGCTAGCCATGCTCGTACGCTCGGGGCGATGTTTACTGGGCCTTGTGATTCGTTAACATCCGGTTTCAGTTTCAACCTGATGACGTCACAGATCTGAGAAATACTCTGTATCCCCATAACTTTTATCTGTTTGTAGACTAGAGCCTTGAGTGACTCTACCAGTGACTGCCTAATACAAGCTATTTGTGACCCAGAATCTTCTAGCGCATTTACACTGACTAGATTTTCGACTCGTACCTTCACGTGCGGCCGTGTGTACAGTTCGTCTGCGTCTATACAGACGCTCCGATTTCGACACTAGTTTCAGGTGGAATCTGCCCTTCGCTGTCACTTACTGGCTCACTTCTGCAGGCATTACTCTGCACTTGGGCAATGCTCTCTTCTCCTACCGCATCAGTCGTACAGACGTTGATGTGCACAGGTTTACGGTTAGGTCCCCAGCTCTGCGGACAGTCACATGCTTTGTGCAGCCCAGAGTAGCAGATAAAGCATAGTCTTTGCTGCTTGATCTATTCCGCTGACGGTTTCACTCCTGCCCCTTTACCAGGGGTGCCAGTCCTCCATCCCTGTGTGGCATTTCCCCTGGCATCAGTACTGGTGCTGCCCTCGTTCGATGGGTTAGGTCGAATTGGGCTCGTTTCCTGCTATGACTTAACTCAAGTAACCCTTGAGCGCCTCGCAACTACAGTGGTGGGCCGCTAATTAGGTGTCTATTGACACCGTTAACTCATCATGCGCTAGCCACTTTCCTTTCTCTTCCGCTAAGACGTAATCTAGGCAACTGTTAGATAACATGTCTTTAACCTTATCTGCCACCAGCAAGCTGATCGTCTTCTCGTACGACCCTTCTGCCTGCCTGCTTCGCAGATAGTACGTCAAGGCGCTATATAACCTTGACGTCAGAGACGAGTATGTCTCCTCCGTAGCCTTCTTCATTTCCATGAATCTGGCTCGCAGTTTTATGGGACTAATACGACACTCCCGCAGAATACACTCTTACAGACTCGTGTAATCTGATATTTCTGCTTCGGAGGGACGAGAGACTAATATCATAGCTTTTCACTTAGGTTAGCAAGTAAGATCTTTGGTTTGAGGTCAGCGTCAATTGCACATGAATTAAACAGAAGTTCGACAGTGTCAAGAAACAAGGTAAGTCAGCAGCTTTCCCTGGAAATTTCGGGAGCTCTCATCGAATCGTTGCAAGTCTTCATGCGAGCCATGATTTTATCTTTGTGACGCTCCTGCTTCTCCATCATCTAGCTGTCCTCCTGATTCCAATGTCCACTGCATCTTTTCGTCTTGCAACCGCCTCCTCTCTCTTCTGTCTTCCCGTTCCTCTTCGTATTCTCTGTGCTCTTGTTGTTGTCTTCTGATCCTCTCTTCTTCCTCTCCCTTTCTTCCTCCTTCTTCTCCTTTCTCCTCTTTTCTTCTCTCAGTTCCTCGTACTCTCTTTCCTCTCTCTTCCTCCTTTCCTCATACTCTCTCTTCTCTCTCCAGTCTCCGTCTCTCAAGCGCACGTATGACGAGTACGTCGCTTATTTCAACCTTTGACTCATGGCTGAGAGTACTACCACTCTCCCCAGTCCCTTCGATCGCTTCCGGGCCTTCGGCCCATGCTCGAATGAGTTGGTCACGGTCCATCGCCGCGATCGCAGCCGCATCGTGACCTACCGTAGTCAGGCAGACCACTAGTTGCTCGTTCGTCTTCTTTCGAGCACTTGTTCGCGCCGTTGGGGGCCTTGTCTGTCCATTTTACAAGACGTACCCTCAACTAACAATACACTGGCAGTTATAGAATTACAATACACACGCCTAGGGCGAGCTACACCTACTCTTCCGCCTTTCACGATGAAGAGAAGCTACAGGTAGGCGCTATAGAGTCCAATCCTATTTTCCTACACCCGTCTCGGCTATCACCTCGGGATTTCGCACTATCAGATATACTTTCACAGGGTTCTGCCTTGTTCAGTGACTGCCTCGTGCCGTCAGTCCCGCTCGATCTCGTTGATCTCGATGGCTCGCCGTGCTTCCTTCGTCTTCGCTGCGTCTCGATGGCCGTCTGTTGGCGTCTCGACTCTTTTGGCTATTGCTCCGGTCTCTAGCGTTGCTGTCTCGTCTTTACCCGTAGTGGCTCCCGCGTAGTTGTCGTTGTTGTGCTGACATATCACATATACGACTGTCTATCTACACGTAGCTTAGAAATTAACCGGACAGAGGTCGACTTGGTTCTCGAAGATCGTCACGTTCTACGCCCTGTTGTTGATGGCTATTTCGACGTCTTTCCAAGTCCATACACTCTATGCTGTAGTCATCCTTGCCACAGCAGATAAACACCGTCCTACGCCATCGCTCATGCGATGCGGACTACGATCCTGCTGTCCCATTGGTCCTTCTAGACCCTCACTTGCCCACATCTCGAGGCTGATTCGTGGGATTTCCTCTCTTCTACTAAAGCCGAGTCACTTCTAGTATACCGTTAATGGCGTTTTAGACGTCCGTTGAGATTAAAGAGTTTTTTAACGTCAAAGGAGATCATAGGCCTCTGGCATTAAATTACTGCTCCGCCATCGACCCATTTATATCCCAGGCGTCTCTTCCCCTCCTGCCCTCGGTTCATCGGGTGTCAGAACCAGTTGAGACCGGTTGATTCGGTCTCATATTTCCGAGCGCTGCCTGGCGGCTGGAGGACTCTCGTCGATGATTCGTCTCCAAAGTGACAGCTATATATGGACGAACAGCTAAGGGATTAGATTCAGCCTCTGGTCTCCAATTTTGTCTTCGTGGCGATTCGCATGGATGGCCTCGTCGATGCGGTGAATTGACGCCGGTCACTCCTTAAGTGCATCTCGATAGTCTCTGAAGGCGTATAAGGTAGATGCCCCCCGCCGTCCTCCCTCCAATTCATCACTATCTGTCCTCCATACAGCCTCTGAGTTCCGATACATTTCTTTAGCGCCTTTGCAGAAGCTTCACTCATGACAGAATTTGAACCAAAGAAGGGGATTCTAGATAGGCCACGGTGTACGCCCGGTTCCGGGAACGAAGGAGTATTGGAAGGCGTGGATTTTCTTCTTAGCGAAAGACCCAAAGAGACTCCGGTTTGCATTCGATAGCCTACTAAGTCGTCGCGATAGAGCGCACCCCGGCAACTCATACCTTTTAAGCAGAAGCATTTGCTGAAAGTTGTCGACCTAAGATTCACTCTATAAAAACGGACACTTCCGAATTGACTCGTTTGAGTGACGTCCTATACTGGCTACCTCTCCCGCTGAATATTACATATTAATATTTCTAAGATGTAGTTTGGCTGTTCCTCTATGGCCCTGCCCTATTTGCCTTCAGGAACTGTGTCAACTTGTCACTGCTAATTTTTATCGGGCGACGTTGTCTCCGATTCGCTGCTTAGACTTTTTGACTTTCCGCTTCGCCCGCACTCCTTTGATACGATGCAGAACCGAGCCTTTGCATTGGTGTACTGCACAACATGGAATGGGCTACCACAACAGCTTTACCCTTCTGCCCAAGACCTCCTCGTTTGCGTTCTACTCATTATTGAAAACTTGTCTCTATAGCTGTAACGAGGTCACAAGCGACTGAGTAGATATCTTGAAGGTGCGTTATATTATGTTTCGTTGGGGTACCCACCCGGTTTATGATCTGAGATTCACAATGATGTCCTGTTCTCCTCGGCCAAAGTTTGTCTTCTTTCAAAGACGTATAAATTATGTGACGATTTGTTAAGCTTTAAAATAGAAAATCTGGACTAATTTCCTGACGGAGAATCTCAGTTTGAATAATTGATATAGTTTACAGTGTATGCCTTACAGGTATGCTTGCGTTAGAATACCTAGTAATCAACTTGTCCTTATCTCAATTATTAATAGCTCGACGTCTTAAGTAACATAACTATCTACATCTGTATGGGCAAAATAGAGACAACTAGTCTCAGCCACCAACCCTTCATAGCTAGAAGCCAAACACACTCTGGTCACTCCAACGAACTGAACCCTATAATTATAGTCAAATGCACTCCCCTTAATTGCCACTCCTACCTAACTATCAAAGTAAAAGGTTATTTATCTAAGGGAGACAGCTTTAGAAAGCACACTAGTCCAGCATCTTACAAATATATAAGGACGGAAATGTATATTGGATATATAAGACAAAGGCCAATTATCTAACAATAGTCCAGTATATTTCTAATGTCAGCTAGCATAATTCGTGTAATGGAGATTGATATTTGGTGACATCAATTGACTATTGAGTGTTGGAGTTCATTTAATATTCTCATGTTTTGTTTAAATGTTTACGAAGTTAAAATGTGAAGTTTCATGACGGTTCTTCTCAGCAATTAAAAATCGTTGACCCAGCAGGTTGCCTATAAACTTATTGTTAAGACTAAAGCCTTAAGAATCAAATTATTGCATTATGTTACAGTACAATTTTCTATGAAACTTAACTCTTTCTCGCTTTAAAATGTAGCTATGGCTCGCAGTTTAAACTTGTGCAGGCATCTGGGGCTTGCCCGATATGGGGAACTACGACTTTTACCATGTCCCTAGTTGTCAGTGGCTTTACCCCTCCCATCTCGAAGGTCTGGCGACCCCTCTACGACCATACATCAGAGAACCGTGCGGTAAAGGTCTAAATGGCCTCGACAACCATTCGATCCAGCGTGACCTTTTTTTACATGCTGACTTCGCGCTGTTGTATTGTGGCGGACTTCATCAAAATCCTCGCTCGTTCTTTGATGAAGGGGAGAGATCATAAGCCATATGCAACTCATAAAACTATTTTGCAATGCTGCCATAAATGAATTACTTGTTCTGCATATTGATATGCAATTGAAATCTTAGACATATTGCATATAGCCTACACGTGGTGCAGTTATGAAGAAAAATGAGAAGTTAAATGCGTAAAGCTAGATCGATTGACACTTGATAACATCAGAAGTTGTCTCCCAATTTGCTAGCAATAAATGTAGTGACAAGTATAATCAGTTATATTTGACATTAGTATTGCTATTTGTTACTATTATGATTTATTAAGGTCCCAACACAAGAAAAAAGGAAAAAAGAATGTTGGTACGTCAACCTCCAATCTTTTTTATACACCTCATAACTTTAGAGAAACTTCGATATGTAGGCCCTATGTACAATGTATGTATAAATGGGATCTAATGCAATTCGTCGCAGGACAATTCGGAGCGTACAATTTAACGCGGACAATTCGTCGAGGACAATCAAAATACATCATGGTAAAAACTTCATTGAAGCCAAAATACAAATAAACAACAGTAATAATACAGTATAATAAGAAATGATCAAGTTTATCCAAATGTTTAATATCAAGTCTTAATGGAACATAATTGTGTATGGTCCTATACTCTACTATGAAATCCTAATTAATAGTGATAATGACAATAATAATAATAATAATAATAATAATAATAATAATAATACAAGCAGCGGACATGGTGGGCGGAAAATTTTTAATGTCCGACTATTTAGCAAAAACACCGGGTAAACGAGTAATCGTCAGAGTTGGTTTTTAGCATCGTCTAATGGATTAACAACTCGTGACCCGATTGATTATAATCACCACATCTTATTCGCCAAGACCACAACACGATTGGTTTGTCAAACTTTCGTTTCAACGAAACTTATATGTAGCCGTGCATTTGAATTGATGGCCGCTTGCCATTCTTTAAGGTCAGCGTACCCAACGTTGCCGATGGCAACGATTACTGTTTAAATGGCTGCGCATTTGAAAACAAACCGAATTGAAACTCAGATGAGTCAAAAACCATGCAAGGGCCAGGGGGTTTGCGGGGTGTGTTGGTTGTCCTTCAAAACCCATGCCTCAGATGGCACGTTCCCCCGCACGGTCCTCGAACCGCTCCTTGTCCAGGTGCTGACCAGTCACCGGCGGACGGCCCTTTAAAGCATAATACCACAAGACAATCGTCTTCCACCAACTAGCGTGCAGATCCCCTTCTCACGGGTTCTGTCAACGGATGTTGGGCAGATCGCTTCTCACCTCTCACATCCTGCTTCACCCGGTCTTCTCATTAAGAGAATCCCAAAAGCAGCAAGGCCACCGATAGCGATGGTCATGGGAGGAACAGCTACATTAGCTGTCACATTGGGTTATATAGGCGGTCTAATCAACCATAAACTAACGCCAGACTAACGAAACACGAAACGATTGCGACGTTAACAGAAGCAAAACTCAATACGATTAGTGGGCTCGTTTCGAATGCTTTTGAAGATGGTACTATCTCGATCACGGGATATCCGTTACTACTGAGTGAACTCGAGACATAACCCTTTAGCGTGTAATAATGTTTTTATATTTTTTATACAAGGTGTAATTATTTCTAGGGTTATTGATTATAGGTAGACTAATATCCGCAATTGGGTTAAATAATGCAATAGCCCATCACTGCTCTGAGAAACCTAACAATGATCACATTTAGTTTTAAAATAAGAATTATTGCTAAATTTCAATATGATTTTAACACAATAAATGATGTAAACTAGCTTGATTATAGGTAGACTAATATCCGCAAGTGGGTCAAATAATGCAATAGCCCATCACTGCTCTGAGAAACCTAACAATGATCACATTTAGTTTAAAAATAAGAATTATTGCTGAATTTCAATATGATTTTAAGACAATAAATGATGTAAACTAGCCCAACATAAAATAAAATGTACAATAGATAGGTAAATAAATAAATAAATGTAAAATAGCCCAACATGCGACCCATTTCTTGACCACGCAGTCTTTACTTATCTGTGATAATTATATTTTCTGAAACAGTAACGTGATTAGAATTAAATTTAATTTTCTGTCATCATCGCTGTCTAAATGGGACAAACTATAGTCATTTTCCACGTAAAACGAAACATTTTTTCGCAATATAAGCCACTGCTACGACCCAACGACCACGTACGTAACGATCGCGCAGCGACCAGATATTTTGGTACGAAATAGGTTTCAAATGTGTTATTTTCGATCGGTCAACCCAGAAATTCACGTAATTTATACTATGGAAAGCCGTTACTACAATCGCAAAACTATAATCTTTTGATAATTGCGACTAGGATGATTTTATACTGGATGAGTAAATATACGCATATCGTTTAGACGAGATTACTCGATATCACACTGTAGTGACTGTACAATGATTTACATTGGACGAGACATCTCGGGGATCACACTAAATGGGTTAACGCTTTTGAAGTGGTGTAGCGTAAAACGCGTTAGACGTTGATATTCGACGTTTCACGTTGACTTTGACGTTGAGTTTTACATTGAGTATTACGTTTAAAACATTTTGCTACCAATTTAAAACTCGTTTCTAAAAATTAAGGATCCAAAAAAGCGAGAGTTTATCGTTGAACAGTACAGTGAATTGAAGAAGAATATTAAACAAGACTTTCTAATTGGGAGATATATGGCTGCAGCGAGAATTAAGAAAGAGGTAAATAAAGAATCATGCTTAAATGGAAGCATAATTGTTGAAAATGACCAAGCCTAAATTGAAGCTGGATTGATGAAAATAATCATGCTTAAACGGAATCTGGATTGATGAAAAATAATCATGCTTAAATGGAAGCTGGATTGATAGAAATAATGCATAAATGGAAGCTGAATTGATGAAAAATAACTAATGCTTATATGCTAGCTGGATTTATGAAAATAATCATGTCCAAAAATAAGCTGGATTGATGAAAAATAATCATGCTTAAATTGAAGCTGGATTGATGATATATAATGTTGTTTTATTGGAAGCAGGATTGATGAAAATATTGTGACTAAAAGTTTTCATGACGAGTGGAATTCTCATATTCATCTCGCTTCTATTTAAGTATAATTCTTTTCATAAATCGGGTTTTTGCTCGCGTACACGGTCTTGTTTACGTAGATTCCACGTCCATCGTATCGACATTCTCGCATCAATCAAGCATGATATCTTCACCAATCTGGATTCCATTTCAGCATAATTTCTTTCATCAACCCAGTTTCTACTTGCGCATTAAACTTTTTCCTCGAATATTGCTTAAAATGCTATTCCTGTAGTACCGAAACTGATATGTTTACGCAAAGTTAATTTAGAACGTTAAATTGAATACACGAATTCAAAACGCTAAAATACGAGATTACTTTTTTGTAAATTACAATCTTTTTCTCATTTGATATCTACCTAGGAACACAGAAAGGAAATAGGCCTACACTCGTCTCAAGCATTTTGAAAAGTGAAAAGAGACATCAACAAAGATAAATATTGACAGTAAATACACTCCTAAACAGACTATCAAGGCTCTTTTCTTAAACAACTGTAGAGAACTTGGCTGCTGATGAAATGATAGGTTTGTTGATCTCTAGAGCATGCTTCGTAAATGACGTAATTGAATGTGGTGCACACACGCCACTTAATAATAAATTCGAATATGTGTTGATATTAATGACGTAATTGAATTTGGTTCACATAAGAAGTGTGGTGTAGGCATCTTGAAACGTTACAGAAACGTATATAAATAAGAAAATCAGCAGTAAATACAATCGTTTCATTTTTGAATCGCGAAGCCCTCATGTTTATTGTCGGTTACCATTGAATATTTGTGCAACATTTTTGAGCAATCGGTCTAGTGTATGAAAAGTTTTTGTGGAACATGCATAGACAGTTAGGTAGTTGCCTACATACTTTTCTTCTTCATATTGTTGCATACTACTATATATGGTACAAGTTGTCTAGGTATGATTTCAAAAGTATTTTTAGCAAAAAAAGGAAGGTCCAGGTTAACAGAAATAGGGCCTACCATGAACACTTAACTTCACATGTAGAATTCGTTAACGAGACGTACAACAAACATCAGAACAACGTCGATAGCAGAATGACCCTCGGTGTAGGTCGAACAACACAGGGAGAAGCAGCAAGAACGTCTTCTAAACTAGCTTAAATACCCCAGAGAGGCGTGGCTTCCAAAATACCACAAATGAGAACACAGTCTCCGAGAATATAGGTCATACTTAACCCTCAGTCAAACACGCTCTGCTCCTTCCCATTTAGCATCAGCTTTATAAAGGTATGGCCAACCCTTAAAGAGAACCACTCCTATTTATCCTTTATCAGTAAAAGGATATTTAAATGCAAATAGAACAGTAGAAGGTAGTGGCTTATTCTAATACCCAAGAGAATACATAGAGCGTATACCAAATTAGAAATATTGGCATCATGAACTAACTACGGTAGAGGACAATTATCTAACAATATACCTAGTATGATTTGTGCTACATTTTATGCTTTATTTCTGTTGCCAGCTTCAAGTTTACCAGAAACGCAATTATCTGAACAAGGTTCCTCAATGCACGTGTATGTAAACTTGTTTTCATAAGCGTAAATATACATTTATTAATTTAATTATTTATTAGAAACAACTATTCATTGCATCTTCTTATTACTACTGATATTTACGCTCGACTTGGAACCCAAACATTCCTGCTCAAATAACAACGTGTTTTCCAACATATTCAGAGTTTTCGCTCATTTTACTCATTCCGTGCTACGTAATTTGGTTCACGGACAAAAAGTCCACTACCAAAACGTAAATTATTGATAATAAAAAATATTTAAATAGAAATTAGATTGATGAAAGTTTTTCTTCCTACAAAAGGGATATAAATTGTGAATCAACAATCAACAGACTATTCGTCAAGTACTATTCGTCAAACGTCGTCACTTGTTATTAATGTTAAGATTGTACATTTAAAAACATCAATAACAACGCATACTCCTATTACTGTCGATGGATGGATTATGCCACTAGTATCTTTGGAAATAGATAGTCCCTGTATTCGATTGAGTTTCTGTTACTATGTTTTGTTTGAAGGTCAAAGTGAAGCTACATGGTGCTTCGTAAAATTCACATTTGACCCCACCTTAGCTCAAATCGTTCAAATTTTACCTCACCTTAGGTCAAATCGCTCAGCTATAGGTTACCGCTCATATTTTAACGTACGCCAAGGTCAAAACAATCGTCAAAACCGCGACAGGCCTAAGCCATTGGGCAAATTCGCCCACCTATAGGTTGCCACAACATTGCCATTCCGCCCTCATTCATGCATGGGCCTAGGCTCCTGGCCAAATTGGCCGGAAATTCCCAAAGTTTCGAAACTGCCGGAAATTCCCAACAGTTTCGAAGAGTCGGCATTTTCATCACATGGTCACCAAGTCCTCATTATCGACCCAAGAATTAAATGGCTCCGGATAACCCGACTATTTCACCAGCGACTTGTTTCCACGTTTCCTGATTACCTTTTATATTCTAAATATTTCTTGAATAGTCTTCTGTAGCTCCTGTTCGTAAAATGAACCCCGTATATCTTCACCGTTTTGATTAGTAATCTTAAAAGTCGGAGGATCAGTGAACTGAGTCTGAGAAAAATTGTAAACACTTTTCAGTCCATCTTCAAAGATGTTCTTCTTCGGTATTCTAAGTTTATCGCCTACCGAGAACTTTGGTGTAGTGGGTTCCGAGATCTCGTCGCCGTACAAATTCATCCATATCGCCTTCTCTTTTACTTTCATACTGGCTTTAGAAGGCATCATTTTAATAGAACTATGCCTAGTCTCATTGTAATTACCAACCATGTCGCCCAATACATCGATATATCTTCTGGTTGAATTAGCAGTAAAGTACTCTCATGGGACCGTTAGGTGGCGCTAGAGTATCAACCAATCAATCTCTGAATGCGTGTCATGGTGAATGTGGACCCATCTCTAAGTTTGCCTGGCCAGTGCGCTGTAGCCAATGGCTGTACGCCAATCTGTATATACAATATAATGTTGCCCTAAGCCTATGTCAATCTAGGTCGCGCAGCAACGGCTGTACATGATCATTCAATCAACTAATTACTTAATCTATACATATCGATGAATTCTAGATCACGCGTAATCACACTCAGCAATCGATCAGCTTCCACTCATACCGCGACGCTAATTGGACATCGGAACTAGCTCATATTAAACAACAACGACTCTCAGATTATTTTCTAAATGCTTCTTATTATTCTTATTTTGTTCACATAAAGGAGTTACACGTTAAGCAACATTGCCAACCATTGTAATATTTAATTCCCAAATCAAAACCATCAAAGATAATACTCAGTTTCACCTGAGTCTTTACGAATAGACTTCCTAATTATCTGATAATGATCAGTTACGCAAGGTGGATACTCGAGCACATAGCCTCAATGTTAATGACAAGTTGACAACACGATGATAATAATACTAATAATAATAATCGTTAAGAAAACTTACTTATTAATAAACTTTCAAAATCATTATCTAGAACTTGCGTTACCCTGACAAACCTCTGAGCTCGGATTCACACCAGAAGAAGCTGCTCTAACTAGCTGAGCAAGCTATCTTATAGCTAAAGTGGCGAATGCGTTCACAATGTCCAACCAATCACAGGCAAGAACGACTTCTGGGAAGGAGGCCCACTCATAGTCAGTCCTGGTTAGGAAGCCACGAAGCAGCTGTCAGTCATGCTAGTAATCCCTGAACACTCAGTTCCACTAACCAATAGAATTGTCCTATGCAAATAATTAGGCAAAAATAATAACTGTTATATTTTAAATATTAGCTCTGTGACAGTACCCCGCCGCCATGGACACTCATCTCCGGATGAGGACATTTAGTAGATCCTGCATTATCCGTAAAACACAAGAGAAGGACTTGACAATGATCAATAATACAAGCCAAAGCAAAAATGACAGAGTCAAGCAAAAACACGCGCTACATAAAAGAAAATGACACATAAATGAGAAATGCCGGCACGGAATAACGTCTGTTCCTAACCAGATGTTAAACTCTGGAACACAGTTCAATTCCAAAGAAGATTCAAGGACGGAAGATATACGCAGGACGAACAGTTCTAGGCATGCCAGGTAAGGGAGCCTCGCTACCACATAACAGCAAAAATAAATGTTGGTAGCGAAATCTCGTCAGAATGAACTCCATCCGCAAATCCCGAAGGAAGCCTCGGACGTGAACACGAGCCCGAGAAGACCTTCGTGCTATCTTCCTTCCTACACCAAGGAGAAGAAGGGAGACCTGCAGCTGAGAAACATTGCTAGATATTCTGCTAGCACGCAGCCACACTACCATGAAAAAGAGACAACATATATGAATAATGATGAAGTGTAAGACGCCATGAGGCTAACGTTAGCTCAGAGGCCGACGACGACGAAAACGAGGAGGAATAGGAGGCGTAGCAGTGGGACTTGTTGCCACGACGTAGAACATCAGAACGCACGCCGCGAACGCGCGTAGAGTTACTGACGCAGTAGCCTATGCCACCATGCATGTTCACCGTAGGAGTCTGGCTGAAAGCACCGCCCACCGTAGGTGAATGATAACCAGGCAGATAACTTCAAACTTCGGACGTCCGCGGTTCCGCTGGGTTTCGCTTGAATTCCGTTTGAATTTCATTTGAATACCTTACATACCTCGGTATGTGTAATGACTAGTCTCCCCATCGCGAGGCGCTGGAATAGGGCCGCTCGGCCACTACTGTAGAAAATCGAAGCCACCTGGGGTTTCACGAAACACAAACTCCCCTGCAGTAGAATTCGCCTCCATTGAACACCCATTCTACACGACATCAGGGCTTAGAACAAAAGTAAGGAATATAACGCCATGAAAAACTTAGCAGATAACCATGCAAACAAAAACTGCACGCTCAACTACAAGTTAGCAAGCAACCTGAATACAAACCCGTTAAACTCAGGCCTCTAAAACCCGAATCACGACACATACGCCGGGTAGGTGATAAAGAATGGTGCAGTATGAGATAGGGAACGATTAAGTAAACAATGTCTTAAAGAAGATAAGTATAGTTACCGTTAAAAAACTAAAACTAAACATAAACTCCCACGCTATGGGCGGCCTGTCTTTTCTCTAGGGGTTTTTCTATCTATCTGTCTGTCTGTCTGCCTGCCTATCTATGTATCTATGTATCTATGTATCTATGTATCTATGTATCTATGTATCTATCTATGTATCTATCTATCTATCTATCTATCTATCTATCTATCTATCTATCTATCTATCTATCTATCTATCTATCTATCTATCTATCTATGTATCTATCTATCTATCTATCTATCTATCTATCTATCTATCTATCTATCTATCTATCTGTCTATCTATCTGTCTATCTATCTATCTATCTATCTATCTATCTATCTATCTATCTATCTATCTATCTATCTATCTATCTGTCTGTCTGTCTGCCTGCCTATCTATGTATCTATCTATCTATCTATCTGTATACCTATCTATCTGTATATCTATTTATCCATTTATCTATCTATTGATCTATCTACGAATTTAATATGGCGCCCCTTCAAGGCGACTAATCAGAATAAATCCCGATCCAGGCTCGAGCAGATAAAACAATCTTGAGGTGTCGATTAAATGCATAAGCGGGCGGCCTAGGAAGGGAATGAGTGACCGAAGAGGCCGTGCCGTGCTGTGGGCCAGCAATGGCGAACGCCCTGGACTGTGCCATGATAGTGCCAGCAAAAATATACAAAGAGAATATGATGAGATGCTTAATGGTCGGCGTCCAGGATATGCTGTGGCAGGAACACAGAGAGATTGCAAGTAGACTAGAGTCCGACCCAATAGACCAAAGTGATCATACTTGGGTATGCATCGAGGTTTTATTTCATTTGTTCTGTTGATAAAGCGAAGATGAAGAGCTACAAGAGTTACTTCCCAGGAAATCGCTGACCTCGGACACGGAAAACACAGAGGAATGAGGGATATGTAAGTGAATGTGCATTTATTATCGTCGATTAAATAAAGGTCTAAATTATCTCGGCCTAATAAAATGTCAATTGATCAAACAGCATAGTTGTCGTATTGCTAACCTGAAAATGATAAGTTTGCTCACCATATTTTAAACAGCCTATTTGTTTTCTTCTTTGGTCGTGAAATTTAGACCGAAACCGTGAAGTAGCGACATCATATCAGTTCACACGATATTATTCACGACAAGACAGTACATGTATGTAATAATTTTCTACCTATCTATAAGATATATGATAAGAGGGAGACCACTAAGACCAAAGGACATGTCAAGGCGATGCAGTAGTATATCATGGTCTATCTATCTATCTATCCATCTATCTATCTGTCTATCTATTTGTCTATCTATCTGTCTGTCTATCTATCTATCTATCTATCTATCTATCTATCTATCTATCTATCTATCTATCTATCCATCTATCTATCTATCTATCTATCTATCTATCTATCTATCTATCTATCTATCTATCCATCTATCTATCTGTCTATCTATTTGTCTATCTATCTGTCTGTCTATCTATCTATCTATCTAGCTTACATTTAGACAAACAGAGGTTAGGATGGACGTTGGGTCCTCTGATTTGAGAATGGCTGCTATTGAGATTGATTGGTGCAGTTGCGATACCAGGGAAAAGTGACTAACAGATTAGGAAGCGAGAGTTGGCTGACGTCCAAGTTTTTACGAACTGTCCTTGGGTTGTCAAGTTAGGCTAAAATTAAGTTGTTAAGCTTAGCTTCAATTAAATTGTAGGCACTATGCATAGCTTTAGGTAATACACAAAGCAGCGATGTACTCTCTTTTATTCGTATAAAAAGCATTGACGATCCACGCGATAAAGAAAGCTAGTAACCGCTAGTAACAGCACCGCGCACCACCAAGATCCTCGAGAAGTCGATACGACCATATAGTTTTTATTGCAGTATGGAGTCCCAACAAGAACACCGTAGTCCATGTTATTTGTTTATTAAATTAGCCTTTCGGCGACTGCATTGGAAAACTGTCACGAAGGCAATTGTAATATACGTTGCATATGACACATTATTAGTGCATTGCTGTTTAAAGAAGTTTTGCTTTATCATAGTTGACGGCGTGCCTGTGGCCTATTTCTTGGTGGAGCGCATTAAGGTTCTACCTACAATGTACACTGCGGTCCATTAGTTAGGGCCTTAAGGAGTTACCGCAGTCCATGTTATTCGTTTATTAAATTAGGCTCTCAGCGATTGCATTGGAAAGCAGCCACGAAAACAGTTGTAATATATGTTGTATATGCTCCATTATTGGTACATTGCTCTAAATGTGTTTTTGCTTTATCATAGTTGACGACGTGCCTGTAGCAGTTGGCCAGAACAAGGTACATCACAATGATCAAGCTTCTACTAAGGATTGAAAAAACTCTAAGTTTTAATGCTGGTGACTAATTGCTGGTAACTCTTTCAATTTGAGATGCATAGCCTACAGTTTGAAAAAAAAACGAGTTTCAATTATTATATTTTCTCAGTCAACGATAATGATTTATTTACATACCCTAGTAACAATAACCAATTTACCCTGAATTACGATACCCGCGATGTTTTTGTGAACTCGAACTCTCAATTAGTTTGCGTCTCTCCAGTCCTATCTGATGGGGCAGAACTGGACATTCGTAGCTGAGTGCCCCGAACTTGCTGAGGCCTTCGAAGCCCTCTACAAGTTCACGACGACTCTCTTCCATCTTTACTTTCCAATTAAAAGTATAAAAATAAGGGAGAAAACTTTTTTGATGCTGATCGTCAAAGACATGTTACGTAGGCGTAACAAATTGTTGAAGCAAAGCTGAATAAAAACTGCCTGATGCCTTGAATGACCTGAGTGAGGGTCCAGAGAATTTGTTCCGCCGCAGTGGAAAACTAGAACAATTGCGTCTTTGTCAAAGCTCCTCACCTTTCAGAAGAAGCCGACTTTCGACCTACATAGATTACCTCTATCGTTAGCCAAATGACCTTGACTGATAACCTGCAAGAACTTCAAGACAACCAATATAACCATTTGATAGCTCTCGACTTACAGAAGATTTCGACACGTCCGGAAATATCTTGCTGTTCGGTTGGCAAAGTTGTTTATTCCGGGTTGCACGTACGACTAGCCGGGTCATGACCATTCTTACCGACCGCAGAACCAAATGCAATGGAATAGTCGCAGCAACCATTGATATCAGTGACAACATTGTCCATTGTTCTGGACCGATGAAAAGAATCATGCATAAATGGGGGTTTGAGAGATGAAAAGAATGGGGTTCAAATGGAAGCTCGACTGATGAAAATAGTTATATATAACTAGAACCGGGATTGGTGATGACATTTCTGCTCACATGGAATGTACAAAATAATTCTATTCAATCGGAAACTGTTCATTATTAGCGTTTAGAAGTAATTACGCTATAACCTTGGAAGACAAAATGGAAAAAATTAATTACGCTAAAACCTAAGATTATTGAATCGTGACACCTCGACACGCCTTGTTGTAGAGTATTAATTTCAGCTGTTAAAATGCCCGTGTAGATTGGCTTTTGAATTGCTGCGTTTTGTGATGGTAATTAACTCATCATCGACCGGAACAACAGCAAAGCAGAATCCAGATGGCCAACATGCTGACATATATCGGGCGCGGGATGAAATACGAATTCAATCAGATAATTTTGAAAATAATTTTGAAAATAAAACAAACAGTTTTTTCCAGTTGTTGAGAGTTACGTGTGATGTACTTGCGAATCAAGTGACACACTGTTCGTAGGATAGTGTAAATTCCTTTGGTGACAAATAGTAATGGACCAATCGAAATCGTAATTGTAATCTCCAAACATCTAAAGCGTCACTCGAAAGCTAAGCGCAGGGCACCAGCTTATTCACGAACGCTGCATCGAATGAGATGGTTTGTCGAAATAGTAGTCCGTGGAGGTAAAATTCCGGTCTCCGGAATATCAGAGGAGGCAGAGAAGCTGTTGAGGAGGATGTCGTTTTGACAGGTGTCTGGGTAAGCGTTCTTGAAAAGGTGGGACTTAAGTTTAGAATGGAAAGCCCGAGGTGATGGATAGGGGAGGTTGGGACATGTAATGTTGGATGATAGCCAGTGATGGTGGATGAACCTAACAAGTACGGAATTCTTAGGGCAGATCGTTCCAGAGACGTGGTGTGATAAGAAAGTAATACACAGATGTTAAGAAGAAAGCCTCCTATGAATTATTCCTATAATTTATTGTAAATTGTCTGAAACTTTTGCTAGCATTGATTGTTTTCTGCGGGCGGAACCTTTGTCTTCACCTCAAGCTCACGGAATCCCAGGATTCCGCGTACACAGTTTGGGAAACACTGCTCCAACCATTCAGCTACCGTGACTCAGATTATAATGGTTACATTACTAAAAGAACAATTTACTGCAGTTAGAAGACAACGCACGCTTCAGTTCCTGGTGAACGCTCTTTTTCCAGGATGTTATACGGTGGACTCTTAGAACCTTATGTGACTAATCGTCGGCGCGTGACATTTAAGTTTATCGTGTGAGCCATCTTCATGCTGGCATTTGCAGCAGTAACATGACAATTATTATTATCCCGCCGGTCACACATTTTTGGGAAATTGTGGCCTATAACTACATTCTGGACTGTAACATAACTGATCAACATATTAGTCAGTAGTTCAGTTCGAGATTACCGTACACATCAAATTAACAGCAGCCTGTCGCTCACAATCGACAAAGAAACGATAATTGAATATATATGTACTTCTGAGCAGAACCCTACAATCCTCCACTACACCCAGTACTCAGAGGTTACTTAAAGGTAGCCAATAACTATTAAGAGCTGAGAGTAAGCAACTGCGTTATGGTTATGTGAACTTCTGAACTTTGGGGTTCCTTCTCGCGGGATATTCATCCCTTGGGTCTCCATGGTACCCCTCATTCTTATGTATAGACACACTCTGGTGTGAAAAATGTTTAATTACAAAGAGTACAGCATCTATTAACAACTTTTTCGCATTGCATAGTGAATGAAATGAACGGGTGAGATTCTTCAATACCTCTGTCTGATTGAATCGGCGCAACGTCATTCTTTATGACCACGATAACCGAAATTTAAATGTGCTTTAATACACTTTTAGGATATTAAACTAGCTGGATACCAGTACAGATAAATAAATCAAAGATTGCATGAGGCTTGTCTCTGCTCGTTCTCTAAGTTTGCTCATTTCCTTCAGGTCAACTCATCGATATATGCTTGTCAAAACTAGCTTGAAGTTCTTACATCCACGTCAATCGACTCGTGCCTTATGACAGAAGTTATTGGATTAGATCTATAGTAAATTATTAGTGAACAGCCGAGATCAATCACGTAGGCTTTGATTGTGTGATAAACCAATTCAATAATAATTATAATATCTTCATTTATTTTATTCAAACTGATGATTACAAGCATAGTATGAACGAATTATAAATTAAACAGCAAGAGTCAAATTTTCTGTAACTGTCGGCAGCCATTCAACGTGCCCATTGGGTTGTATATCTGCTTTAATACCATACAACTGTACTTGAAATTTGATATTATCCTTGCAAAGTTGACTCGTTTATTGATATCCAACAATACAAACACACACAAAAATAAACTGCCTTCATAGCAATAGAAGCACAAAAATTCGCTAAAGGAGATATAACAGAGCACAGCGTAAACTGGAGGAATGAGGGGTACCTTGGAGACCCAAGGGATGAATATCTCGCGAGAGGGAACCCCAAAGTTCAGAAGTTCACATAACCATACAACATACCATCAATGACTATACAAAGGACGACTGATTGATGTAAGTTTATTTTACGTTGCATCCATAACGAAGATGATATGCGTTAAAACTCAGCACATAAATAAAAAGTAGGCTACATGATGTTCTATGCATGGCTTACTATTTTAGATGTACTTACACTATTAGTACAGTTCAGTGTCTGTGGATGAGCATTATTTATATATAAATGTTCAGTATTCATTTCTTCTGGCTTCGTTTGTTTTGACTTCGTTTCTTCGGTCTTTTGATGATGCGTAGATCTTTTACGTGTCCTCGTCTTGGTTTCCTTGTCATCCGTTGTCCAGATCTGCGGAGGAAACTGTAAAGCAAAGACATGTCAGGTGTTAGCGTTTGTCTAGTTTGTCTCGCCTTCTTCATGGTCTCCATTTCTGCTGCCAGGACTGATGAGCCATTATTCATGAGGCAGTTTCCATGGCAACCATAAGAGGGCAGGTAGAGAGAGCTTGATGCTTTGCCATTTTGCGCTATTTTTCCTTATTTTTAATTTTCTGTTCCAACCTTCTACACTGTTGTTTGTCCTAGGCAACTCGCTTTCTGCACGATTATATACGTTCCAAACGTCTATGTCAAATGTCGGGCGAGCACGACTGTGTCTTCGCAATCTGCCAATATAGGTGTCCTCAAAATAGTTGAGCAATAACTGCACGTCATCGAATGTCGCCGATGCTTGAAGGTCCTCAAACACTGTCAACACTCTGTCAACAGCACGAAAGCCTCGGACCCCGTTACTAATAGTCCAATAGGCTAATATTCCGCAGCTTCATATAGATAACTTGTAGCATTACAGTTAAGTACTGCAATGGCAGGCACTAATAAAAATCTACAAATTTCCATGCATTTTCTCTGTTGCACATGTAAGTGAAAAAAATTATCTAGTTGAATGTCACTTCATCTAATCTGAAATGCCGATGTTTTATAATGCCAGAAAATGCCCAAAAATATGGCCGCAGATGTTCTTGCCAATCTCCAACCGAGACCAAGGATGTTCCATCTTCCAGGCCTACAAGCTGACTCTGATTTACAGAAGCACTTCCATTCACCACAGATGCCATTTCTGACAGAGATGACACTGCATGACGTCTGAATGCCTGTTTCAGAAGCCCAAAACACCAAACTTTGTGTGTCCTACGATTAAAAATTCAACACTATAGACTTATGAAGACCAATGGCAACCCTCCATGCACAGTACCAAAGCATGAAACGATTCTTGTTTTGGCCTGAACAGTTATCACAATGAAGCTTGACATCAGTCTTACCAAATTCATAATGCTGAAAGAAATAATGCAAATAGGACACAACAGCATTCGAACCCTTACTGATGAGATGGGCTTCGTCAATCAGAAAGTTCACTTGTCGAGGAACCCCTTCACAGCAGACACCAAATATGCCTAAATTGTGTGGAACAAGGAAGTATATTGGTCCTGGCTGTAAGGATCACTCGGCAAATGTACTTGCTGTGCATAGTCAAAGCTGTAGTGCATGGACATGCTGCGGCTACACGGAGCTTTTGCTTGCAAATCAGAGAGACCGAATTCCAGGCATGTTGATTTTGCCTCGTCAACCATGGATTTGTAGAGTGATCGTTCAATCTGGACATCATTCAAATGCTGTTCTTGTTGACAAAGCCGGTCACCTGTGAAAAATATGTATTCTAATTAATTTAAAAACTAATAATTTATCGAGAGAACATCATTGGTCTTATATTTATTCCATGGAATCTGTAAAGATTGAGATTTTCATTTCAACGAGGGGCAGCAGTGAACTAATCGAAACCTACAAGATTATCATTTGAAAGAAGGCAGTGCAGCTACAGGATTTTTTATTAGCAACAAACAAGGCAATTCTGGATATCATATAAAATTAATGTTTAAGACACCCCAAGGAACAATAGGGCAGAAATTCTTCAGTTCAACAATTGTGGAATGATTTGGATGATGGACACTATCTCAGTTTTGAAGAGGAAGATAGGACAGATAGACACAGGCTAGCTTGCAGTGCTTCTAACGTCTGAGCCATTTAAACCCATGTTATGTTATACGATACAATACAACTGCAGTGCAATTGAGCATGATGGACTTGCTCAAGGTCAGTAAGCAGTAACTTCCTTGGACAAGGATTGAAACCATGTTTCAGGTCAAAAGCTCTAGTCAACCTGTCACCATTTAGTGCAATTGAGCATGATGGACTTGCTCAAGGTCAGTAAGCAGTAACTTCCTTGGACAAGGATTGAAACCATGTTTCAGGTCAAAAGCTCTAGTCAACCTGTCACCATTTAGTGCAATTGAGCATGATGGACTTGCTCAAGGTCAGTAAGCAGTAACTTCCTTGGACAAAGATTGAAACCATGTTTCAGGTCAAAAGCTCTAGTCAACCTGTCACCATTTAGTTAAATGCAAATTGTAATCTCATATGCAAACAAAGCTTGGTGCTCCTAATAACAATAAAACACTACTTCAGCATTTAAAATTTCCCAAACAACTTACTTTCTTGCTTTTCCCTATAAAATCATAGATTTTGCAGTTGTTGTTCTTACGTCCACCGCTTTCTTTTTCTTTTGGTGTTAAACCTTTTGTTTTATACCACTTGAGAATCCCCGTCAGTCTGTCCTGGCTAATCCCGTGGATGAACTTAACGGTAGTACGGCAGATCTGACGGCTTTCCAAATACTATAATGTTCGCTTATGTTGACGCACCGCTTGGCTGGATTTCCTGCTGCGACAAGTCTCATCGAACATGTTTATTGTGCAAGAAATTTTGCCGAGTAGCACCAACATTTGATCCCGTTGGACAAGTGCAGCCATTTCTATTCTACACCTGACTATGTCCTCTGGAGCATACTGACTACTGCATGGGAGGAAGTCCATTATTAAATTTACATTGACATCTACAAATAAACAACCCATATAAAAATATTTTTTTCTATTTATCAAAATCATTTCAGTTTGCTTTTATAAAAGCCATTCAACAAAAAAGCAAAGCCAATGCTAAAAGCCCTGCATTCAAAACAAACAGCAATTTACAAGATTTCTCAACCTGTAGACTTCAATTATTGATTATCGAGAAGAATCCTGATAAAAAATAAATTGCAATTGAAATACTAATTATTATTTTCTATCATTAACTTAATCAATGAATGATAAACTTGTACATTGCACAATAAGGATTGTAAAAGATGAATTAGTGCAAGTGAGGAAATGACACAACTTTTGCATTTATACCTGAATACTTAAAGACAAGCTCAATAATACAGGTTGCAAACCTACGTTATGCCTAAGGTCTTATAAAAACGAGCACTGCGAGAAGAGGGTCTAAACCTAGTAGTTGTACCTGAATATTTATAAAGACAAGCTCAACTAGAACAGGCTAATCTTTACAGTTATGCCTGAAACTTATAATAATAATTAGCTCAATTAGAGCTTAGTTTAAACAGTGATTTTCGTATAGGAGTCGCAATGAATCAGAAACAGTATGCCTATAAAAAACAGATTGCCTATAAACAAGGATCCTGTGGTGCAGTGAAAGCTTAGTTTAAATAGTGATTTTCGTATAGGAGTTGCAGTGAATCAGAAACAGTACGTGAATGGCTATAAACAAGGATCCTATGGTGCAAAGTATTTAAAGCGTAAAGTAAAGTATTCAAAATAATCGGGGCTTACCTAAATTAAGCCGCTTTCTGATATTCAACGGCATTGTCATCAGTTACGAACTCGCTAGATGTTTTAGCGTGCGTCATGACATCTTCGAAATCCGAAACATTCATTTAATTTTCTTCTTGGTCATCTGAATCGTTGTTAGCATCAGATTCTGTCCGAAAATCATCATCACTAAAAACCTCGCTTTCATCGCGATCGTCATCGCGATCGATGGTCAAATACTCTTGCAACAATTCGTGCACTTTTGCTCGATCCGACACTTTAGCAATAATCAAATTCGCGATAATCTCTTCCATTTTCGAGAATTAAGTATGTGAAAATCAACAAACTAGAATGCATTCCGTGTGTGCGTGACATTTAAAGAGACCGGGTCATACCGAGTGCGCATGCGCATAGCTGACCTTAAACCCATCAGCCAGCCGCAGTTGAAGATTGTATCACGTGATCAAATCACGCGCTTCGGTTGCTAACCATGTAACGGTCAGTGTTTACATAAGTCGACTTCTTTCTGGGCAATCTGTGTGCGTAATAAATAGGCTAAGGTCATTTGTTATTAATAGAACAAGAAAAGGAGATATTCTGCTTCAAAACGAGACCAGGAAGGCGGGAAATCTCGAACCATAACCTAATTAAATATGACAACAAAGATAGCGAAACGTGAACCGAAATTATGATTTTCCGTCTCGTAACATTATAGGGCTTTTGGTAAAAAATTTTTTGAACCATTTATGAAAGTCCAAACTAAAGTTTTATATATTATTTGTATTAAATATATATTTTTGTAATCGTTTCTGCATTAATATCAATTACGACCGGTTTGAGGTTTCAGGTCATTTTTGGTCATTTTAAGCCTGATTGTATCCAGCGACAAACGACCGATTTGACTACATTTATTTAATGCGTCGAACATTTATGTAATTCAACCAGTTTATTGGTTGCACATTAACTTTAAGTCCTGATTGTTCATTAGATCATTGCATTTTAGGCATTACACCTTTATACCCTGTTCACTTGTGGATAACAGTGGGCTGTTTGAACACGTATCTGATCGCTATGGCGTTGAATCTTTCGTTGCAAATGGAGAGATGTTGAAACAAGTGCATGATCTCCATCATTGTCATTATTATCATTATTATCATTATTATCATTATTATTATTATTATTATTATTATTATTATTATTATTAATATCTTATGCTGTTATCGCCCATGTGGGTAAGCTAAGTGAGTGGTGGCAATGTCCCGAAGAGGCAGGCGGCGTTCCCACGCTGAAGAACAATCGAGATACGTTGGTACAAAAATGACGTCTCCATTGGATCGTGGGTTGCAGTACTCGTTCGACTACCCAACTCTGAGATGAACTGCAGTCCTTCACTGCTCCAAGCGCCGCCGGATTCCAAGGAGAGGACTACGAAGTCGTGGGTGTTGGTTATGGTGGAATACTTGGCCCTCTTCGTCTTAGCTGCGCGTTAAGCTGCTTCGTCAGCTCTGATAGATGTGTCGACAAGATGTGACTTGGCGTAGGTGTCGGGAACTGTCACATCCCATGCCAGACATCGACCACGTGTCCAAGGAATGAGCGTGACGCCGTCCGGTCGCTTTCCATCTTCTCTTAGCAAGCCGAGAGGTTCCTTTTGCGCTGGAATCTTCGCTCTGCTAAGAGCTCTCCAGATGACATCGTTCAACATGCTATGTCGTTGATGTTTTCCGCTGCCTCTTCTACAAATTAGTCCGTGGAGCCCTTTTGCGTCGACGCTCTCTTGACATTGGTGACACAAATGTGGCTCGCAGAGCGTCGTTCCTAGTCTCAACCCGGCTGCCATTCGTATATCCTCGTTTGAGAGGCGCAGGCCTAGGGCAGTCACAGGGGGCGCTAGCATCCAGTCTCCAGAATGAGGTGCTCGTGAGGCCAGCAGGCGAGCACGGTCACATGGATTGTTATTGGAATCCAGCAGACCTTTCCATGCCTTGTCTGTGAATCGGAGGTCCCATTCTTTCTGGCGATGACTCGCTGCTCCTGTTGGTGGTTCTGCATCTGTCAGGGTCTTCCAAGCGTTGAGTGCTGAACTCGCAAGTTCATATGGTTCCTCAGCAGACTCTGTTGGTAGGATGCATGCCTGGAGTTCGCTTGTACTAGCAGCAGAAGCCAGAAAGGCAGAAAGTGCCAGCGTAGATGCACAACGAACTCCCAGACCACCATCTCTCACCGGCAAAGAAGCCTGGAGCCAGCGGTCATTGTCAAGGTCCACATTTAAAATGGTTGACAGTCCTTCTCTCAGCAGTTGATCAAACCGAGCCAAGCCCGGGCAATCAGCGCAGACGGCTGTGCGCAGACTGTACTATTATTATTATTATTATTGGTTAATATTGATATTATTATTATTATTACTATTATTATTATTATTATTATTATTATTATTATTATTATTACTATTATTATCATTATGTCACATATAGTGTTATTCATCATTGGCATTACCAACGGATCTGTCATCAGGCCATCTGGGTCGCCGCTTTTCAGTGGATTGTAATCTGGACATAGTGCCCTGAAAAGCCACCGCATTGAAACGTTGGATCAATGCCGACAAGTTCTGAAAAAGGAAGTTTGTCTCTCGGGTGTCACCAGTAGTTGTCGAAAGTCGGTGTCCAGTTTCAGACAGAAAGGCGAGGCCCTCACTATTGAGGGGACCGAAGGTTTCTATAGCGATTGGAACAAAAGTGTATTTCTTCTCTAGCTCAGAATATTTTGTGTGTTTCCTTGTGGCTGCTATCTCCGCCGCTCCTCCAGCTGTGGAAGCTGTCTTTCTAATAGAAAAATTATATATATATATATATATATATATATATATATATAGCGCCTGAATTCAAAACGGCTAAATGACACACGAAAGCTCCTCTGAGCCCCATGGCGCCACCGCTCGAAAAGCCTTAGAAGTTACTTTAATATTTTCTTTATACCCCTACATACATGTAATGCTGAATTCAAAATTGTATTAGCTATACTGCTGATGGATATAATGCGTTATTCGGTTGATAATTATGATGGGTAGGTAACTAAATGGGGATGTCCAAGGGAGATATGTCCTGTGGGTAAATATCCAGAGGTAATTATCCGGGGTAAATCTCCATAAGCCCAATAGACCAACCGCCAGCGTCATCTCTACCTATTCGTAAAACGTTCCAATTTTATAATCGCCATGACGTCATGAAATCGAAAATATCTATCATTGTCGACTAAGGTTTTAACTGCTGATAGTTAGCCGAGCATGATTGTCCTACGGCTGAAACGGGTAAGGTTTTCTAATTAATATGCTGTTAAGAAAGATATCAAATCGTTTAAACTTTAAATGCACGCAAAAGAGGTAATAATCATTGAGTCTGAGTTTAAAGTGCATATGTTCCAGGGTTATAACTTTCATACAACCTCACATTCCTGTTACCGTAGTTCAACGAACTTTTGCCTAAAAGAAAGAAATGAGCTCTCAGTTCAATAGCCTATCTATTTTTAAATGTCACCCCGAAATCAAGAAATCGATGAAATTCTGATCTCTGCAAAATATGTTTGAATAATAATTAGGTCCAAAGAAGAGCTGGCAAATGCTCTAATATTTATACGTTATACAATATGTAGGCCTATATTACAGCCTTTTATCTAGATTAAATCTAGATTGCAGGTTGTTTTGTTTCTGCATGAAGTGTAAAGTTCCTGTATCACTTATATTGCACGCGCTACTCACTGGTTACTTCTTATGCATGTAGCTAGTGTGAATGGCTACTCCTTCCAGTAGCATTTACTTTCAATTTAGCTCACTCAATTTTTAATACCACGACTTGTTATTCTTTTTGCTCAATGTGCTTGCCACCAACGTGGCCAATGTTTCAGCTGTAACTTAGCCATCATTTCTTCCTTCAATTTACCAGCATCTTTGAATGTTGATTGTAAATTGCGGCTTGACTAGAAGTTTCAACGTCAACACCGTCACATCGTAACCACTATCGTAATCACAACATTTCTACATCGCCCACAAAAGCGAAGTCGCGGAAACCAGCTTATTCACAGGCACTTAATCAAAGCATAATCGATCGGCAGATGGTCATAATTCAGAGAGTTAGGCAGGCTCATGGTGTTGGAAGTTGAAACGGCTAGGGAGGGAAAAGAGGAGAAGTAACCAGAACATGATTTGCGAAAGAGCAGTGTTTTCAGTTGTGTTTTCATTTGTGGGGAGATAGCAAGAGGCGAGGTGTTTGTGAGTTCGTAATCGTTATCGTAATCGTAATCTCAACACTTCTGTTTGTAATACATCTTACTGTATTAAGTGTGTCTGCAAGAAAATAGGTTGGAGAAATACGAACTTAGAGAACGAAATTAGTCGGATCATATGTCTAAAATACAGCGCTATAAAAACAATTGTGTGATATTTCTATGCGGCCTAACCATGGAAACGCGTAAACATCGCAATGTAAAGTTCTACGAATAGTCGCTCTTTTCATGATTAAAGTCTATAATCATAAGTTATAACTCAAAAATTATCGCAACAGGATATATTGTAAAATGTTTGACAAACATCCGCTTCATGTAAAAAAGAAAAAGTTGACGTTGAAAACGGAAGATAAGAGCTTAAGGTTTGGTTTGCGCAATTCATTACATGCGTCGAACTGAATGTGGTGAGGTTAGGCCTCTGACTGGATCGGGTTTGCTACAATATTAAATTCTAAAGCTAAACGACAAGCACATGACAATCAAAGTGCTAGGCTTGATGACATTTGCGTTAAGGTGCCATCTGCTTACAATCCAGAAACACAGGGTCATCATCATACAGTAATTTTACTAATGTCACGAGACGTGTAATGCGGTACTAAAATACTGACCAGTTGTACAACAGATAATTCTTCTGCTACTGGCGGGAATGTCGGGAAAAGTACCTTTAGCAGATGTGCACCAGATTGCAAGAGTCATGGTCCACTTTTTTCGCAAAATAAATGTAATTTTTGTGTGACAAATGTAGAAAAATCGAAGCGGAAATTTGAGGAAGGATTGAGTAAATGTATAACATTGGAAGCTGAAGAAATGATAAAGAAATGTGCACGCAAGAAGCAGGATTTCTTGATGATGGGTAAAATTGAAGGCGTCGACATGCATGCATGAGAAGCTATATATGTACATTATATCACGAGTCTTCAAGGCGTGATTACATAAGACGAACACGCAGTGTCATGGAACCTGACATGTCTGAGGAAGATCTTGAACGACTGAAAGAGAGCAGGGATAAAAGAATTGCCTATGAGAATGCCTTTCAGTTTTGTAGCAGCTTATGTGAAAGATAATGTCATTGATGCCGTCGTTGTGTTGCGAATGACGATGTTGATTGAAAAATTTCTGGACTATGTGGAAAAAAATTGACCAGCGCATTAGAATCCTGATTTTCAGACTCATTCTTTGAAGGAGCAACTCGTTTCATTTTTTGGGGAAAAGATTCAGTTTTGGAGGCCAAATGATCGCAGCCACCTTGTTTATTCTTATGGTCTGATTACTGGTGAGGCTGTTGAAGTAGTCTTTGAAGCGGCTGCATCAGATAAAAAATTAGAAGATGCTGCACTCACCTTGCATCGACACATTCAGCACTCACACTAACCATCATCAAAATTGCCAAGCCCTCCATCTTCAACTTATCTGGTCAATGAAACTGAACCTCCTCCTAATTGTTTGATAGATTTCTTGTCTAAAGTGATCACTTGTAAACCACAAAAAAGTTATCTGCAAGAAAAGAAACTGTAGTGACATCTACACCTGAAGACATGTACAGTACCACCAATACTACAGATTTTCCATCGCTCATGACCCTCGCGCTGATCTCGCATGCATCACGCGTCAATGACTCACGATTAACGTTCGAGTAACTCGTCGCTAATGCAGCTACAACGCTGGATTAGCGTTGTCGCAACTCCGCCCACATGTCAATCAGCTGAATCTCTAATGAATGGTGTCTGCTCTGTTATCCGCCTTTACTGTCGCCAGGCTTTAATTATCCAAAGGCTGATTTCTTTCGCAACTAGATCACGCCATGCTGTGGGTGTTCATGCACGGCTACCTTTATAATATAACTGCAGGCCAGCTACAAGAGATTATGACGTCATCAGCCTAGGGTTCACTTGTGGCTTACTGCAATGTTAATTTTGGTAGATATCGGTTACTGATAGGCCTTTTTCTATTTATTTCTTTGACAGCAACATAACTCCGTCACTATCTGCACTCTAACAGTGCCAGTCCGAAGCCCGGATATAGGAGGAGGGCGACTCTAATGATAGTTTTATGTGTTAGCACACATTATCATTAAACTGAAACTACTACCCCCACTATTATAGGTTTTTGAGACATAGATAGTACTCAGCTATTGCTTGAAGTTCAGGAATGCCTGTCTCAAGACTGGATAAAGGAGGAGGGCGACGCTAATGATATTATTTATCACACAGTATTGTTAAACTGAAACTGCTACTACTTGACAGCAACGTGGTCAACGACTGCTTGATGCTGTTCGTGCTACTACCCATTGATTTTAAAGAATGCACTCACACTACGACAAAATTATGTATTCACTCATTCTTGGCATAATGTTGAATAACTGTCATATACAATACATAGCATTAAATAGAAACGTATACTTTAGCTATGAATGTTTCTTAAGACAGGTCATTTAAGAACAAATGTAGACAATTTCCTTTTTCAGACTGTTCAGGCTTCTTTTTGTCATTTACAGGCTGTGTGTAGTTGTTCAATAGATGGCTGATAGCTAATGTTTGCAGCAAGAAAAACTGATCTATGTACAAGTTTTAACTTTGCATTACCTCATTCACATGTGTTATTTGAATGACTAATAAAATCTAAGCTCATGCGGACCATTAAATCTCTCTGACTTGTCACAGATAAAAACTCATTCTCATTTTTTTTTTAAATAAGACAGTTAAATACAATGAAAACATTAGAACAGTATCAGTTAAAAATTGGGTTGGCCATTTAAGTCCCCCTCTGTTCAAAGTTTCAATATACAAGAATTTGTCATCCAGGCTTTCGCGGAATTCACAAACAGCTCTCTATCAGTACAGAGTTCATGCTGGCACAAGTTACAACTAAATAATTTACTAACTTTATGTGCAAAATAGCCAGCAATAAAAACGTCAACCAATGGCGTACCAAAACAAATCCGAAATCAGGTCAAATCAAAGTTCAGTTATAAGAGACATAAAGACAGGATAAGGAGGATAAGCAAAGGTAAATAAAAGGTCCGAAATCAAATCCATGAACATGGAATGGCCCACTGAGAGATCTTCGAATTCTACACAAAACCTTATCTGCATTACTGAAAACTGGGTAAGGGTGCCTTTTTACTAAGTTCCTTTAAATCGCGTAAAGCGTTACCTGCTGATGCCTATCATCTAAAGTATTAAAAAGTGCCTATATACAAAGAAGTAATTTCACCATAAACATTTTATAACATTTCTAAACAATTTTAAAGAACTTTTAAAATTATATAATACGCCATGCAAATTCGCTATGTAGGCCTACACATGAGTATGCCGGAAGTGTATAACTATATATGCTGACAACTTCATACTTGTGAATGCTTTTTTATGTTTGTTATGTGTCTGCCTATTTGAATCTGTAGGAAATGCCTGGAAAGTGATATATTCCTGAGTGCTTGTCAAATTATAGAGGAACGGATCATGTCACTGCATTATGATTTCCAACTGACGAGACGCAGCAAACTAAATGGATACGTGCAATTCCACGGAAAGATATTATTTTGACTGGAGAGTGTGCCAAGCATCCATATGGATCAATGTAATGTTAGAAGGGAACTATTCCTAAACTTTTGTAAGAGGAATATTCATCTGTTTTCCAATTTTTCAACATGCTGCGCCTATGGATTAATGTTCATATTGGAAAGAATACTCAGTTGGTTATTTTCCAGCAGACACACATGTGTGTATGTGTATTCTTGACACTTTTGCACTGAGCAATTGCACATTCGTTTAATGTCATGTAGGACTTAAAGTTAAAAAATGATGCTTTTGGTTTGTGAGCTCTTGTTTTTCTGCTAAAGCATATGGTTTTCTTAGGAAAAGTGCTTTAATATTGCTTCACGGGTCATACTTACACCGTTCAATATGACAACGGCTTATTTGAAAGAAATAACATTCAAAGTGTGACATGCTATTCATGATGTTGGTTGCAGAGTTGTTTGTATTATCTCTGATAATAATATAATCGAATCAATAGGAATGTTTACACTGTTGTGTGGTGGCTTCGCGCGATATTTTTTTCATTATGCCCCCACACTTTTCAAAACCTTGTTACACCTCTGGTTTGAACTACACAAAAAGACTCGGTTTTCGTGATTTTAATTTATTACTTGTGAACTAAGAATATTAATGAACTAATAATCGACGATACTGAAACACCATGTTAAAACTCCATATGGTTCGATCTGACATTCGACTATTACAAACTGCCTGTCATCATCCTATATAAATTCGCGCGCAATCCGCACCACGTGCTTCGTCTAAAAGAAATATGGCCCACGCGTCTGAAAATCGATAGGCTGCTTAGCAACCTTAGTTTGAGCGTATCGCTTACAATTTGCATATTTATATCTTATATGTATATACTAAAAAAATAACCTAAACTAAAAAGTGTCAAACATACGTTCCCAAGAACCGAACCCTTGGCAGGCCAAAAGGGGCGAGGCGCCAGGGCGAACGAGATGAGTGAATGATAACAGGTGTAGAACGGTCAGAGAGATCCAGATGTGGAAGGTTTTTTATTCCAAAAGTTATGGAGATACACCGAAGAGGAAGTAATTGGCCTATGTTGTCATGATCCACCGAGTCGAATGCAGCGCTGACATCATAAAAGGCCTGAAGGGTTGTCTGGAATCTGCCCATGGCACTATATCTGTCAGAGAGGAGACGGAGTAGAAAGGACTCGGTTGAGTGACCGTTACGAAACAAAGATTGATGCGGAAGAAATACATTTTATTGCTAAATAACTGACTGGCCATAAGTTCTTCAGTTTTAGTTTAACACATAATTATATCTCAGTATTAAATTTTAGTTTACTTCATATGTCTTAGCATTTGACGAAGCGTGTTAGTGAGCCCAATTCATGCCTAATATCTAATGACCACGCATCAACCGATGACGATGGACAATAATTATCCAAGTGAAGGACCTTCCTACGGTTTGTATACATTAACAATCACAGAAGAGGGGCGTGAACCCTTACTCAACCTGCTGCAAGCAAACTTTGTAAGACTACAACCAATCGGTCAAAATGTCGCACAATCTGTTGGACATGGTGTAACCTGTGCAAAGCAGATTATATAAAAATTATGAATAGGCCGAAGCGTTGTTGAATTAACTTTATGCAGACCGAAACAAACGGATGATAGCAAAAGCTTTCAATTCTTGAAGGCATCGTCAGAGCAGTGAAAATTGGCAAGAATGGAAGAGCGATAAAATAGAAACCAATTATCTCTAAACGATTCTATTATAATTTGAATCCGGTTTGCAATTGGATTGGAGTGTCATAAATCCTAGTTTAATAGATCTAGTGACAAACACCATTAGTAATTTTCGCATATGGAAACCCTGCCGAGAACACCTGGAACTAAGGTTGTTCATTGTCAATTTAAAAGTAGGTCACTGCATTGATATGCTTATTGTCAAATATGTTGTTGCTATGGTTATGTAACTATGAACATTGTTAATGTTTGGATCGAGATATACCGTAAAGTTTAATTAGTTTCTTCACCTGTCTTTTCCATTAGCCGATAACTGTTTTATTCGCATTTCAACTGTTAAATATTGACCGCATGCTAATTTGCTGACTAACCTTCCTTGTCGGCTTTTCTGGCTCCTCACTATAGTCTCTCTGCAAACGAACTCAAATATCCACTTGATATCACTTGACAACCCATCTAACACGACTCGTCGCTCATGGTTTAAGTTGCCATAGTTCGTGGTTAGCGTTCAGCTTGCGCTATGGAAGGTTACAGATTATCAATACGGTTACTTCATCCTGGCTTCTTCAACCGATTACTAATTTTTTACTTCGTTCTTACTTGACACTTGACATGACCATCAATAATTGCTGTTTTGTGAGTTGTCTAACGGCGACATAAAAGTAATAAAAATGGATTAGATTGGATTAACCCTGCTCAGTCGCCATGTTCGCTGTATGAGGCTACACGATCTACCCGCAAAGAATGTTGTGACCTACTGTTTGATTATGACAAAATGCAGGGAAGTGGTCTTGAGACCGCGGTCTTGGTCTCGAGACGGTCTCGAGACCGGAAAACTGCGGTCTTAGTCTTGGTATCGAATGCATCGGTCTTGGTCTTGGTCTCGGACCACAGGTCTTGGTTTTGGTTTCGACTGCGTCGGTCTTGGTCTTGAGTTAAAGGAACAGTCTTGGGATTGATCTACGGCTTAGGTTAACGTGCTTGGTCATTTGCCGTATCAGTGCAGTTTCTTTGATGATTGTTTTCTTTCGATTATTAGAGATACCGCATGTTTAGATCCTACGCGCTCGTTATAGATTTATGACGTGCTGACTATCAATATATACATGTTATTACATATGAGGAAAAATGCATTTGCAACGGAACCAGCCATTTCAAAATTTGCTTTCACAAATTTCAAGGTTTTGGAAAAATCTAATAATAATTATGTGGTCGGCCACGTACGGTCACTGTTAACCTACACGTAGGCCTACATCATTGAAATGGAACGTTAATCTACTTGTTCAGATGTCTTAAAGTATTTACCTATCGTATGTATACTGTTAGTAAATTATAGTGTGATTTTCTCTGGTTCCGGGCATCTGCCACCCCCCCCGGACATTTTTTCCCCGGACATCTCCCCACGACATCTCCCCCCCGGACATTTCCCCCCCCCCGTAAGATAATTCCCCCCCCCCCCGAATTTTTCCCCCCTGTGATCAAATGACGGGTTTGATGTAAAACACAACGAGCAACCTTAATTCAACGTGTCTCACCTTGATACTTAAGGCAAATGTTGAATCAAAATAAATAGAAGAATAGTTGATCATGGAGGCGTGTGCTGCTTAATTAATAATGATAGTTAACTGGTGAACAATCAACAACCTTACTTAATCAAATGTGTCTCACTTTGAGGCTTTAGGTAAATATTTTACAAAGTTTCTATATTTAACCTGACTGCTGCTATATAATCTGTCATTACTGTGTAAGATAAATAATTATTAGACGAAAAATACTAAGAGATGAAGGTGGAAACTGTAGCTAGCGTAGGTGGAAAGAGCAAAGTTGCATTTAAGGGCTATGTTTATGCTAAAAAAAAAATAACATATTACACGGTTAGCCTAGTTATGAGTGCGAACGTCGGAGAGGTGCACGGACAGCTTTAAGTGAATGTAAAGCAAAGGTGAAATATGAAGATCTTTCGGCCGTTAGTTTGATTCTTTTTAAATCAAAAAGATAGTTTAAATTAAAATGAATGTTCATTCGTTTTGCTGTCTAAATTTATTTGCACTGTTAAAATAGTTTAGCTGGGTCAAAGAGGGAAAAATCCGGGAATTGTCCTACGGGGGGAAATGTCCAGGGGGGATATGTCGGGGGGAGATGTCCGGGGGCAAATGTCCGGGAGGGAAATGCCCTAGACCCATATTCTCAGGCCAAAGCCAAGGGCTGAACCCGCAAAATATCACACTGGCCGACAAAGCTGTTTTCTGGACCATTATTAAGATTAGTATTCTTCAGCAACAAGATTAATGTTTTAGACGTCGTAATAAATTGAATTGTTTATAAAGAAAGAGTATCGGTCTTGGTCTCGGAACTTCGGTCTTGGTCTTGGTCTCGGACCACCCGGTCTTGGTCTTGGTTTCAAACCACCCGGTCATGGTCTTGGTCTTGGACCTCTCACTCTTGGTCTCGGTCTTGGTCTCGAGGCTTGGTCTCGTGCCTCAAGATATGACCCTCCGCAATCATGGCACTCTATGTATCCGGTTATTATCACTGTTTTGTACTGATACTTTGGCCATTGCGCACTCTATGCGATGCGGAATAATCGTGCAAGACAGTTTCACACAATTGGCGCTTGCGAGTAGGAGAAATATAACCCTATTGATAAAAAAAACCTTTGTGAAGCAGAAATAGTATTGTTTTATTATGTAAAATTAACATTACTTAATAAATTATACGCAGCATCATGTCACTTTGACCTTGAAACAGAATAGTTACGGAATCCTAAAGAATACATGGACTGTCTATAATCCCAAGATCAGTGCTCGAAATGGAAAATTTAACGAAACGGAAAGCAACGCTAGTAAATATATTGGACCATTCACAAGACAATTTCAAGGTTAAACGAAAAACATGAATTAGTCTCTTTAATAAAATTAGGCTATATAATTAGGGCACTCGTAAGGCCTATTTGTGTTTGTCAATGTTGTACTGGTAGTCTGACACTCCACTCAAAGTTAATGAGAAAGTTAATTGAGATTCAAAATTAAATTTTTGCAAAAAATGAAAATTAATTGCCGTGTAAACAGGACTCGTTTGTTTGCTGTTTAGTTTGTAGAGTATTCTGTTTAGTTAATCACGTTATGATGTTCATGTAATAAATCTGCATCTGCAAACTTTCATCAATCGTATAAATTATTAAGATTATTCCTACAGACCATAGTATTTTCCACATGAATTCATGGATAGTGTCTTCTTTCTTCTCACGTTTACGACTGGCCTTATCGTCAGCCTTTGCACAACCAAGATTGCAAGTAGCTTTAGGTCAAAGGTCACTCAGATAAGAAAACCAGATGGTCTAGCCAAAGGCGCGAGCTAGGGGTATGGCGTCATTTGTTTATGTATACACGGCGGCATCTCTGATTGAGTGTGAAAGCCGCTTTGCTCCACTACTAAATAAGGATGAGATGCGACGCAAGTCTGTAGGCGGGTCCATTGACGAGGATGAAAAGGACTTATGCAAAGGAGGTCACGATGCCACCAGAGAAGAAATTTTCAAGCAGCTGCAAGTTTAGAATTTAACTGTATATGCTGGTCTGATTCAGCAGGAAAGAGTTTGGTCTCCTTCCGTCTTCATCTGACCCCGCAACGACTCAAAAATCAATAGAAAATTAAATATCTCAATTCCCCCTCATTTTCTCTGTTGTATTGACCCCAGGCTGGGAGGTCTGCCGAGATATATGATGAGCTTCTGAGGTGACGTGGCCCGAAATCCACGTGGTGGTCGCTCTCTCCTCGTGGGAGATTGTTAGAACTCCACGACCACCGGGAGAAAGTGGTGGCTGTATGCCGCACCAGGCTTCCTGTGGGTCCGTTGCCCTTTGTTTCTGGCCCATAGCCGACGACCCAGAATCCCTAAACGAAATTTTAATTATGCCTCGTTTTTGCGCCAAATGTTATTTAACCCCTAGCTCCACTTTTTTGCTTTTCTGTATCATCTAGTTAATTACATTAATCTACCTATTCTGAGAATGCCATAACTTATAAAGTAACGCGTTTGAGCGTCTTAAACCACTTAACTTGCAGTGTTACTGATCGTCCACTCTGCTTACCATGTTTCTGGCCGTTAATGGGCCAAGACAGATTCAATAAGCACTGTGTCTGTGTGAGATTTGAACCGAGTTCTTCGGATCTCAGGCTATAGGCTACACGCTCTATTCTGAGCCGTTGTGTTCCATGATTAAAAGAAGATACGTTGGCGTAACATACCATCAATCCGCCTTCATTCACATCTAGGGAACGTTTATATTTCTCGCAAAAGGATTGCTTGATGACAATGATAATAATAACAGTTCCAGACAATTCCAGGCAACCAACAATATGGCGTTACTTTTATAGTTCCTGAGGGATCATATGTAGGCCTACTTTAGGGCATTTAAATAATATAAATAAAAATTGCATAACGCTGTGCTTTACAGTTAATCGTCTTATTTATCGCTTTTACAATGAGTGGTACTAAACTGAAGCATCTGGTCCATTTTACCCCGCCATTGGTCAAAATTCGAATAACCACGCCCACCTAAAGGTCACTTGACCAACACCATAGGTCAAAAACACTCCAATAACCACGCAACCAACACCATAGGCCAAATCACCCACCTATAGATCATCGCAACATTGCAAATGATCTCAATTCGTGCACAATCCTACGCCATAGGCCAAATCGCCCATCTATAGCTTTTGTAGGCGCTGTAGAAATGTTCAGATTACGATTACATAATGAAACTAATCATGCACCAACTATTATAATTCAATCACTCAGCTCTCAACAGAGGGTCATACAGGGCTCGGAAACATGCCATAGGGTTCTTCTGGATGTCTCATTTCATCAAGACTGAAAGTAGACTCAAATTTGAAGGAGCCATCGGTGGGAACCTCGAACTCAGTTGACGGGGCACTATCACTCATGGTTCCTCTGTAGAGCCACCGCTTTTCCAACATGCTGATAATTTTATTTGAGTTCAGCCCTTAGCTTCAAATGCTCAAACGCCTCCAGATGTTGTTCTAAACAAATGCTCGCCTCTTCTTAGTAAACTCAAACAGGGGAAAAGCCAGCTCCGGAAAGTCCTGAATTAAATTATAACCACGGTAATATGAGCAAAGCCCGAGGAAAGATCGTACATCCTGCAAACGCTGCAGGACCGGCCACTCGACAACATCGCGAATCTTCGCTTTGTCCACAGCTCTGGGGTAACCACATGGCCAAGAAAATTATTAGCTGTCCTACGCAGCAGGCGGCACTTACGCACTTAGCGTAAGATTAGCTCAAACACCAATCTCAATCGCTCCAGATGTTGCTCGGGGTCCTCCCGAAAATAATTACATCGTCCAGTTACACTAGACATGCCTAAAAATTAAGTCCGGACAGAACAATGCCCATAAGCCTCTGAAACGTGGCGGGCGCGTTACAGAGTCCAAAGGGCCTGACTTTGCAACGGAATGTACCCCTACGAGTTACTAACGCCGTCTTGTCGGCGTCATCTGGGTCCAAAGCCACTTGATGGTAACCACTATTGAAGGTCCAGTGTGCTGAACCACCCACCGTCAGCTAGGGCATCTAGGCACTCATCTATCCGGGAAAGAGGGTAAGGGTCATTTCTCGTCCAGTCGTGTAATTGCCGATAGTCTATGCAAAAAGCTTAAGAAGCCGTTCTTTATACGGGCCAACACTACGTTAGAAGACCATTCAATAGTAGCTAGTTCTATTCGCTCGGCCGTCAGCAAACTATTCAACTGCTCATCAATCGCCACTCGATGGGGGAATCGTCTGCCTACGTAGGGGCCGTCTCACGGGGGGCGCATTCTCCGTGCCAATCCTGTGCTTCTGGAACGACGTCCTTCCAAGATCTAATTCCCCTTCCGAAAAGAGATCGTTAAACTCTCGCTGTAGCTCACTTATAATTTTATTAGAGTTCAGCCCTGATATCAGGCGTTACCTCCTCTGAATGGTCGGACAATATGCCCTCGTACGCACTGGTACGTCGCTCTGACATTTAGGCAAAATAACAACGTACTCAGCGACAGATACTCGCTTACACCAATTGGACCAATTGCCTTTCACCAAGGAAATGCATTTGCTACCAACGAACAATGCCCCGGACCCGATGCTCCTTAAGACAATCCATGCCCAACACAATTTCAGATATTTGTCAGACACAAGAAATGCACTCGAGATTTCCAACCCCGGTCGTAACTTAATGAGCGGCCTAACCATCCCGAGAACATTTATGTTGAACCCGTTAGCAGCCATCAAGAAACGGTTACAGGGATGAATCTCTATTGCTACCAAAGCAGATGCAGGCACGAGGCTCACGTCAGACCCGGTGTCGACCAGGTGCGACTGCTGATGTCCGTTGATCGTCCCCCGAATGTAGATCGCTTTGCTGGTCGCCCGGTTCGGAGCCCTCGGTCTGGTGGTGTTATTGACTACCGCCGACTCTTCAGTTCCCAGAGTTTTCGGTCGAACTTGGCCTCCAACTCCCGTTGCCTGCGTCTCTTATCCTCCTCTTGCTTGGTCAGGAAACGCTCCAAGCAAGCATGCAGTTGCTGACTCTCGGCGTTCTCTTGGGTCCCACTAACCCGGTTCGACGGCCGTCTTCGGTCGTCCGAGTCCATCATCGCCCGTTAGGCTTCCAGGCAAAAGTGCAGTGTGATTTGCCTCATCTAGAGTTTTCGGCACTCGCTCGTGTACTTTGAGCGAGAGATCCCGGTCCCTCATTGCCTCCAGGAAAGCGTCCTTCGCGATGATCTCGGTCGTCTCGTTGGATGGCACGGGGTAGGCGAGGACGCCCAAGCGACGAATTTCATGCAGCAGATCGCGCAGACTTCCCTCCGTTCGTTGGCGTCTGTAGTAGAGTTGGGCACGGAAGGTCTCGTACCGTACAGCTGGCGCAACCTGTAGACAAACTCCTCGTTGGTCACGTCCTGCTGAGACCCAAAGTCCCACAGCAGCTGGGTTGCGACCTTCTCCCGAGCGCAGCGTAGATAGTCGACTCGGTCCACGGCGTTCCAACGGTCGTGTCTGGCACACACCTTGAACTGGGCCAAGATTGATTCGAGCCACCCAGTCCCGTCGAACCTGCCAGGCTTCATCTGTGACGGTCGGTCCCGGAGCAGACCATTGATGACCTCCAGCAGCTTCGGTATCAAAGTTGTTTCATCTGCTTTCTCCGGTGGTCCCGACTCCAGCGGCCTAGGACCATTTGAAGTCGATGCTCTCCAGTACTCGGCCACGGGCGAAGAGTGGACTCCGCTTTCTTGCTGGCCCTGCCATCGTCGAACTGTCGATTGGCGGCACGATCCGATCCGGAACACTCGTCGATGGTTCATCCGCTGGAGGCGCTAAGACCATCGGGAAACCAGGCGGCAACGAAACGTCCAGCCTCGTAGCCCAGTTGACTCCGTTTTCCATCAGCACTGGTGTCTTTCGATTTTACTTCTCGGCAGCAGTCTCTTTCTACATCCCACTTCTCTAGTGCCAGTTGTGGCAAACCTCAGATTCACCTAACTTCTTCGTATCAGTTTTTGGTGAACCTCTTACGGTCCAACACCAGGCGTCGCGTGGCAGCATCAGTTGAAGCGAACACCCTGGGAAAACCTTAAAATCCTTCCATTCTTCTTCCTGTACCCTCAGAAGGCCGAGCTCTTGATTGTCTGCTGGGCAAGACCTGCCCGGGCTGGCGTAGGATTTAAGACTGCCTCGAAGGTAGAATCAGAGTCCTTAAGCCAAAGACTACACCAGCTCGATGACGAACAAACTTGTTTTATTTTAACGATCAACAGCAGCGAACAGCCAACGATCAATTTACACGATCAACAGCAGACTGCCAACGATTCTGCTGACTGCAGACTGAACTCAATTCTCTTAAAACGCTGATCTCTCAATCTATCAATCTCTCTCGACTGAGCGCTTCAGTCCCTTATGTAGCTTTAGGGGTAGCACTGAGTGCCACAAGGGTAGCACTAATTGCTACACGGGTAGCACTGAGTGCTACAGAGGTAGCACTGAGTGCTACAGGATTGCAGAGTGCCAGGTCGAACTGGCGAAAACGCTACAATATTCAGAGGTAAGTTTGAGGGGCAAAATAATATCCATTATAAGCCCAATACGACCAGCGTCATCTCCACTTATTCATACAAACTTTTCAATCTTATAATCGCCATGACGTCATAAAATCGAAGATAAATTATGTATTACTGTCGACTAAGGGTTTAACTGCTGATAGTTAGTCGATTAAAGACATCATGATATGGTAAATACTGCGAATTTGTAGCAATCACACGTGATTCTGAAGCATGATTGTCCTACGGCTGAAATTGGTAAGGGTTTCTAACTAATATTCGGGTCAGAACGAGATCAAATCGTTTACATGCACGCAACAGATGCAATAATTATTGAAACAGGGTTATAACTTTTATACATCACATTCCCGTACCCTAATTCGATTAACGTTTGCCCAAATCAAAGAGATGAATTGCCATTTCAATATCTTTTTAAGTGTAACCCCGAAATCAAGAAATCGATGTCTGTACCTGTATGCGGATTGTGTGACCCAAACTTATTGTTTGCTGTGTAGTGTGCAGCTTGTGTATTTGTGTAATTGTTTGCAATGTTACGGTCCGTTCTCAGCAAAAACAGGTTTAGTTAATAATACCGTCTCAAGAAAGGCTAGCAACTGTTCTAATACTTGTACATTATGCAATCTGTAGGCCTACATTACAGTTTGTTGCTTAGGATAAATCTAGATTGAAGTTTGTTTCCTTTTGCATGCGGTATAAAGTTCCAGTATCACTTTGATTGCACGCTCTACGCACTGATTACTGCTTGATACCTGTAGTATGGATGGCTCCTCCTTCCTGTGATTCTCCAATAAGCCTATCTCTATGCTTTCTTTGTAATCCTTCAATATTTCTGACAAGTCATTGGAATCATTTTCATTGTACATTTGATTGGTAAAACAATAATTTTCCTATTCACAGGAAACGAATTGGAATACCTTTTCCATAGTCCGACTTGTGGCTGATAATTACAAGAATGGATGCAAGGAAAGTGAGAATGGCTCTTAAATTTCGCCATCGAGTGGTGATTACAACTGATAAATTGTGGTTTGCTGACTCCTTTCTCTGAGAACTTCCTTGCAATTTTACAGCAACTTATTTATAATTTATAAATTATTTTCTCGGTGTTGGAACTGGTTGCATCAGCAACAATCATTTTTATTGCATTCAACAGGTTGTATTTGTTTAAAAGTGAGACAATCCCTTCAACAATAGTTTCGACTTTGACATCTTTCGAAAACAATGCATTTACTTTCATATCAGATCACTCCATTTTTAATACCACGACCTGACATCCTTCTGCTCAATGTGATTGCCATCAAAATGGCCAAGGCCTTTCTTAAATACTGGGACAACTTACGCAATTTTGAAGACTTCTGGAAAGGTGCAAGATCAAAATGAGCAATTTATGAGCTCTGCAAAATGGGAGCTATGACCGATAAGCTTGCACTAGCAGTTGAGGAATCCATATCATCCACTCCTCTAGTTGTCGAAAGGTTGAGACTCTTTCCCAGCAGTATCAAATCGTTCGAGGATGTTTCAGTTCGTCCAAATGATTCATGTCAAGATGGAGCCATAGATGCATAAATTTCTATGGGTGAAGTAGATTCCGGAATTAGTGAAGCCATTAACTACATATTGGTAGCAATATCTAAATGAACATCTTGACATTCCATCACAGGTATAGTTCACGTGCTATGAATACGAGTGTTACACCGTCTGGCCTCTTCACATTTTCTCTTGGTCGACAGGATCTTCTTGTGCGAGGATTATGGTTCTTCCAAGGATTCATCAGATGACGTCGTTTAGAATATTGTTCCGCATCCACTACAAGTCAGTCCCTAGAGCTCTAGTGAGTTGGCTGTTTATTGGCGGTGGTGACACACTGTGACTTCAGAGTACTTTACATTACCTTACCCCGACTGCGATTCGTACACCCTTGTCTGATGAGCGCAAGCCCATAGCAGTCACAATGGAGTTATAGCACTAAGTCTGCAGAAAGAAATGCTCGTTAGGCTGGCAGGTGAGCAACATATCTGCCGTTAACTGGGGGCAGGCCTGTCCACGCCTTCTATATACATAGTTAATCCCACTCGGTTTGGCCATGAGCTGATCTTCCTGATGATGTCTAAATCTGCATCAATGCTCCAGCGTGTGGTTGTCGATCTGTTGGCTCTCGACATAGCATTGTTTTGTTTTTTGACTTATTTATGTGGCGTCTTACTTCCATTGTTTGGAGTTCTCTGTATCTTCAACCTCTGTTGATCCTCAACTTTGAGTTATTCAAAGTAGACCCTTCCATCAAAAGCGTTCAATTTCCACTAACGATGTTTCCATCAACAACTAGACATTTGTTCACTCCCACTGGTATTGTACTTGACTTAATAGAGTTTCTCTCATTCAACCGATCATCGCTCCTCATCATTCGTGCCGTGTGCAAGGCCCTTATACCCATCTTATACTTCTGGCGTCTATCTCTTCTGTGAATCGTCGGCCTACATCTGTTCCCTCTGACTCCTCCTCTATGCCTCAGTTTGAAAATCCGTCTGCCTTTTCCTGCGCGACGTTCAACCCGCCGACTGTTAAGGTGGCATTCAGAGACTGAGACACGATATGCAGTTCCTTCCCACTTGCAGTTCCTTTATTTCATGGAGTTTGGCAACACAATCTCTCATCAAAATTATAGTTCTCGTTGTATCTTGGCATTCCACTCCATCTGAAGTTTCGGTTCGTCGTGCAACCGTCTCCCACGGGTTCTTAGACACTTCTTTTCCGATCCATCTTTCATCTGGCACTCTACCGGCCAGGCTCCTCTCCATGCTCCCCAGCCCTCTTCTCCAAGTTTTGAGCCCTTATAAAAATCGTCTACACCTTCAACAGCCTGACGATCATCGCCAAAGATCTTAACATCCTAAGCCGAAAACTGTAAAATCCATCCCAACTAGGATCTGCACGCTTCCTGGACCTCCTATCCCAGTTTGGCCTCATCCAGCACATGTTCTTGGGTGCTGGTCCGAAGATAGTCATTACAAGAGAAGAGTGTGGTATCTCCAACTTCAGGGTGGAACCTCCTTTATCAGTTCAGCTTTAATTTCCACTAGTGATTCTAATGAGCTTTTCACTCAATCGGTTGATTCGTCGCGTTTGCTCAGAACACTGCTTTCGCCATACTGTTGAGATGCTGATTTTGTTTTGGTTGAGGTAATAATGGAACTTGATGTGGATTGGTTGACGATGTCTATAAGCAAAGAATCTGAATTTTGCATGGTAAACAGTCTGCTGAAAAAACGCACCAGATCAGCACATTTTGCCAAAATATAGACGTCAAGTGTTTAGGTTAGAAAATGAATTAGTGTTTAGTGGTTCAGCTGCGTGGTAGATGATATGGAACGAATAAAGTTATTATTGAGAAATTATGAAAGTCAAAACAAATATACCTGCTGATTTGTGACCATTCTCTTGATTTTGATCTGCTGACTTGTAAATAATCTTGAATTTTGTAACTTTTTTACTATTTTCTATCTGGTGTCACCCTTAGATGCCTAGAAAAGATGAGAGAGAGAGAGTGATTTCAATATGTAGGCCTATCAACATTTTGCTTGAACATTGGTCAATTCCAATTTTTCATCTGAAACCGAACTCTTTATCATAAAGAACCTTTGATGATCTTAGATTTTGCTACCGTGTTTCTTTTCGATAACAGCCCCTAATTGTGCGGATAGATCGATAAAACGATGACCCAAATGGAATTTGATTTGGCTGAGCAATAGCCGTTTCTCCCGGATATATTGAGAATTTAAGATTTTTTGATGTTAAATGACATTGCGCAATCTTACATTTTGAAGATCCGTATCCCTCCACAAATGAACCCTGTCAAAAAGCATACTTCCTTGTGTTTCAATGACTTCGATATCTAAGTGCATCTTCTCCGGCTGATTGACTATCTGCGTCTCAGATTCACATTTCGATGTGAAATGCATTGTTTCTGTTAAAAACTAAAGAACAAGCGGTAGAAGCCCGCGGAGGAGAACTTAAATGGTGTCTGACATTTTCTTTGTAAGCAATTCTTTGTAAAGCAATTCTTCGTGATCAGTTGTTCGTAAAACAATTATTCTTCGTAATTGGCAAACTTCTTCGTATTGCATAATTATTCGTACAACATTTAAGCATAATTATATTTTAAATCAATCCCGCATTCATTTGTGTGTATTTCTTTTCATCAATCGCACTTCCACTTAGGTGTATTTGTTTCATCAATCCCGCCTCCATTTAGTCTCAGTTAGATCACGTTGTAAACGAAGAATTCTGCTACATACGAAGAATTGTTTTACGAAGAACTGCTTACCAAGAATTTACCGTGAACCACGTCAAGACAACTTATTGAAGAGCCAAACTGTGGTATGGGTACAAATTGGTTATGTGATATCAGATTACATACCTTTAGCGCAGGACGTGATTACTACTAAAGGAGCAAAATAAAAATGGCGAAAATCAAAAGGACGTATGATCATTATCGAAATCGTAATCTCCAAACTTCTAAAGCGCCACTTGAAAGTCAATCGCAGGCACCAGCTTATTCTCGAGCGCTGAATCAAATCAGAAGGGTTGTCCAAACGATAGTCCGTGGTTGATCAAAGTCCGGTTTTCAGAAGGCAAGCGAAGGCAGATAAGCTGTGAAGGGGGTGTCGCCTTGGTCGAGAATTAATAGGTGGACTATCAAGTAAGGAGTCCGGGTAAGGATTCTTGAAAAGGCGAGGCTTACACTTAGAATGGAAAGCACAGGGATGATGGTAGGGGAGCTTGTGACAGATGATTTTGAATGATCGGCAGTGATTGTGGTGGAAGAACCGAGAAAGTGCGGAATTCAGGAGGCAGATCGTTTCATAAACCGTGGTGGCGCAGGTCACGAATATGCATGAAACAGGAGCCCGAGAGGTTTGAGATGTGGTTGGAGAAAGTGAGATGAGAACCAAAGGTTACGCCAAGATTGCGGACTGGCGTATCTTAGAGAAGGGAAGGGATGAAGTGTCAGTGGGTAAGTGAGTTGAAGGGTCAGGGATTTTCTTGATTTGATCAGGGAGGCCTATGAGGATCAAAAAATTTTAAAGGGTTGAGGCAGAGATGGCTAGATGACATCCATTGGGAGACTAGGTTGACCGCATTCAGTAACTGTTCAATGAAGGTGGTTAAGAACTTGAGGGAGAAGGATATGCAGAGTTGTGTGTCATCTCCATACAAATTGTGGTCAGCAGAAGACGATGCTATGATGCGACTCAGTGGTGGAGTGAAGAGAATGAAGAGGAGTGGACCCAGGACGGAGCCTTGAGGGTCACTCAAAGTGAGTGGGAGAGGTTTTGGACAGTGTGGCTAGAAACTTTGATATAGAGGAATCGGGAAGACAATTAGGACCTCAACCATGAGGATAAAAATATTTTCAAGGTGACATCTCTGACACTGTCCAAAGTAGGGCAGTGTCAGAGATGACAAATCAAGAGGATAGTCGGTGAAGAAGGAGGTTGCGGTCAAGGTGTCGAATGCAGCAGAGATGTCAAGGAGACAGAGGCAGGAGACAGATGGCCTGACGGCAGAGACCAGTTTGTCGCAACGAGAAGCACGCAGAGTTTCTGTAGAGTGGTGTTTAGTGAAGCCTGCTTGGGTGAGTTTGTGAGTTTGATGAGTAGTCGTTAGGGCCGTTAAGAATAATTCTTTCAGTTCGTTAAGATTGAAAAGAGAGGTTGGAGATGGTTCGGTAATTTGATTGGTGTTCTTTGTCGATATTTGCTTTATTGAGGAAATGTAGACTACAGAGTGCTCAAAGGTCAAAGAAAATTGTCTGCTTGGAGTGAGGTATTGATGATTTTGGTGATCACATGAACGAGAACAGAGGCAAAGTCTTTTATTAGAGAGGTGGTAACAGGACCAAGTTCGCATTGCTTATTGGGAAGAGAGTTAAATAGGAGCAACACTTCTGATTCGGTAGCAGGAGAGAAATTTGGAAGCAATGACCAAGAGGGAGGAGGGGCATGGTTGGGAGAGGGTGCTGGATCAGTGCTAGAGGAGTGGGAGGCTAAAATAGATTTGAGTGTGAAGCGAAGAGATGAGATTTTGTCAGACGGAGAATGATCAAAAGGTATCGGCTCTTGCGAGGGAGAACTGGAGCTGGGCAGTGGTGCGTAAGACGGTTCAGGAAGACAGTGGTTGAGATAAAGAAGATAATTGACAGCTCTCTAGGATTGGAGGAACTGGAGTGGATGAGTAATGAGTATTATATTGCTTTGGCTACATCAATAACGCGAATTTTCAATCATGATCCTTTTCGATTTTCGTCCTTTAGATCTCGTCCTTTTGATTCTGCCGTTTTGATTGCGGACTTTTGAAATTCGCCTTTTTGATAGCATATCGCAAGAATGTGGTTATTTTACACGTGGGTAGCTTCATGCGGTGTTAAGAACATTGACATCTACAAAGGCAAAGTATTAAAAGTTTGTGTTCAATTGTTTCAGGGTCACGAGTATCGACATTCATCTGCTGAATTGTGTTTCTTACTCAGCGTAATATTCACTGTTGGAGACACCAAGTGTAAGCGTATTGTCACTGTATTGATCTCATTAAAAAATTTTTACCAAGGTCAAGTAATATCTATTGCTGTCATTATAAATGTCACCTAACTCAACTCTCTTCCTCTGCCGCTGAACAAACACTATTGTTATCACGATGTACAAAATGGCCATTGAATTGCAAGGAATCCCATATGTTATTATTGCATGTCAAATGATAAAGAACATTATGACTAAAAGAAAATGTTCTGCAGAAGATGTTATAAATATTCTTCAGCAAGAGATTGAGAGCGACGATGATCTATCAGAGTCTGATGAATCCACAGAAGAAGTGGACTGCATTCCAACGCCAGTGACAAATGATCGCGTAGATGACATTAGCCTTAGCACATCTTATAGAGAGGAGTTGGAAGAACTAGTTGCCAAACGTTCTGAAAAAGGAAGTGTTAAGAATCGAGAACACGCTAGATGTGTGGCAGTTAGAAGAGGTGGTAAACATATGCTGCAAGCATCAGTATACAATCACCCGATATTACAGTTTCACATGGGTAGAGAACCAAGCGTGGTCGTGCAATAGCTACTACAGCCAGTGAAAGTTCGAGGCCTCAGACACGGCAATCAGAAAAAAATGGTTCTCTAACGTGGAACAGTACTTCTCTAAATGAGGATTCTGGACAGCTTAGGGCAGATAATGTACTGCACAACGTACTTGGTCCAACCCGATATGCCAACGAAATGTGGATAATCACTTGAGTGCTTTCCAGACTTTTATGGGAAATTCAGTTTTGCAAGAAATAGCGAAATGGACATTTAAAAAAGGAATTCCCGTGTAAGGTGACAGGTGGAAGGTTATAGCTGATAAGAAACTACAATTCTCCATGGGGAACTCTTCTTCTTGTCAGGCGTATAGCTGTGTAAAGCGAAAACACTACGAGTAATGTCACACATTGTTTTCACAAGTTTTGAACATTGAACACTCGAACACTTACGACACTAGCTATAATAGCTATTGAATGAAGTTTTATTCATTTCAATAGCGAATACATGCTTCCATTACTTTTCTAATGATTGTTTTCCTTATATTGAATAAAATCGTAAAAAACAAAGCAATTATTGTAACATTTGTGTTGGGTTCGTTTTTGACCCCAATGGTATTCAGTGTATAAAAAAAATTCCGGTAATCTGAGGGTTAAATCTCTTTCATAATGCGTCGTTCCACGATAAATCTCCGACTTCTATTTTAAATATAGATATACTGTATTTAAAAAAGATGTATTGCGTAAAGTTTAAAACTCGTACTGAAACTGAAAATGTACAAACTGTTATAACGAAGAACGGATGGTCGATGCTTAGAGGCACGTGTGTTGTATGCGGAAAAACAAAGACTCAATTCGTGAAAACTGTTGAAAGTGGCGGTCAAGTCTAGTCTAATTCAGTTACCAGTAACATTAAGTTGCAATGGGCTAAATTTTCATGTGAGATGCATTTGCCGGGATATTAGTTTACGGGTCCTGGAACTAGACTAGATTCGAGATTGAATCCCAATGGGACACCTAGAGATTGGTTTAAATACGGTAGACAGAGTCGATAACGCTGTTTATCGGCATGATTTGGCATACAATCAGCACGCGGATACAGCGTCTAGGAATATTGCTGATAAAGCGACGAATATTCCTAGCCCTAGTTTACGAGAGCGAATAGAGAGAGTTGTTGTAAAACCTAAATTATCCGCCAAAGCTAGTTTTGGGTTAGGTTTTAAAAAAGCCCAAAATTGCAATGGACCGATCAACTAGCGGATGAATTACATAAACCCATATTTATTAAGGAATTTCATAAAAGGAAAGTGTACGTTGGTGGTATCGATGAAATCGGGGCTGCTGATTTAGTTGACATGCAGAGTTTCGCAAGAGATAACGATGGTGTGAAATACTCATTAACCGTAAAAGATGTGTTTTCTAAATCTGGTTGGATCGTGCCATTAAACCGCAAGAGTGGAAAATCTACGGCTAGTGGCCTCTCAAAAAATACTCGAGAGTAGCGGTAGAAGACCAAGTAAAGCATGGGTTGATAAAGATGAAGAATTTTGTAATAAAAATGTTAGAGAATTAGTCGAGTTGTACTCAAAAGAGAATGAAGATAAATCGTGCGTCATTGAGCAATGGAAGAGAACGATGAGAGAGGAGATGTTTAAGTATTTTACAGCTAATTGAACGAGAAGATATATAGATATGTTGAACGATATGGTTACTAGTAATAATGAAACCATATATTCTTCCATTACAATGACACCCTCTAAATCCATTATGAAAGTGAATTGAAAGGCTGTAGGGATGAATTTAAACTGTGATGAAATCCCAGAACCCATTGAGGATAGGTTTTCGATCTGTGATAAAGTTAGCATTACAAAGAAAAAGAATATCTTTGAAAAGGGATACACACCGAGATGGACAGGGAAAGTTATTACAATTACACAAATTCAGTTCACGGATCTACCAACCTATAAGATTGCTGGTTATAACGTTGAGGAAATACAGAGGTCATTTTATGAACATGAGCTTCAGTAGACTATTCAAGAAATACTTATTATAGAAAAGATAATCAGGAAGCGAGAAAACAAGTCGCTGGTGAAATGGATTGATTATCCTGAGTCATTTAATTCATGGGTCGATGATGAAGATCTGATGACTATGTGATGAGTGATCATAAAAATTTCTGACTGGGCGAAACTTCTAGAAATTCTCAATATAAAAACTCTTGGAAATTCCCGGCATTTTGACCTATAGATTGGTGTTTGAATAAGAGCCGAGGTTTGTGCATGAATTATGACTCATTGGCAATATTGTGGTTAGCTATAGGTTGGTGTTTGACCTATGGTTCTAGTTATTGTCGCTTTTTGTAATTTTGTGACCTAGGGTAGATTACTGATATGCATGGTAACCTATAGGTTTGGGTCTTGACCTATGTTTTGATTAGTGCGCCAGCTTATCCAATTTCCTTCTACTTCTATTTACTTGTCCAGTATCTTGCCACGATATTAATGCCGTTATTTACATTCATCAACTATTATTTGTTGGACAGCTTCTAACTGATGTAAAATCTTTTGCACTGCGCATCTCCAAAGGGCAACTATTGGAGTGGATTTAAAAAATAGGAATTAATTAGTTTAAAGATTGCTTAACGTCTTGTTGCAATTGCTGTTACATTTGGCCAATTATGGCAAGCGATGATTGTAGTGTGTAATTAATTAATGATTACACTACTTAACAGTTCCAGGTTCTTTCTGATATGCAAAGCCTCATGGTCGTGAATTTCAAGAACAAAATATTGTAGTTATGTATTTTATTGTGTTTTAGAAGTAATAATATAAGTGTTGTTACAAATTCTGTAGTCTAGAAATCGTGGACTTGTTCGAAGGTTTTTTCTTACCATGATAATAATTATTGCCTTTGTAAACTATAGCCCCAGCGAACACATGGTCAGTCGATCAATCAAAAATACTTGATATAGCGCCCCTTCAAGGTATCTACTCAGAGGCGCTGGTACTGTAGTTTAAAAATAAAATTAGTTTAAAGGTTTTCTAATGTCTCGTTAATTTCATGCATTATTGTAAAGAATTCATGCATTGTGGAAAAGGATGTTATCTGCTATGTGGATCCTCTGTCTGGCTCAGATCAGGAATGCCATGGATGAGTTTTTCCTTGAAGTGACACTTCATAAATGTCAGATATTCCGATATTTCAGTTGTATTGTAATTATGTCTGTTGTTTATGCTTGAGATTTTTGTGTAAAACAACTGAGTTTAGGGTAACACAACTAATTATCAAAGTGCTGGACATGTTATGTTACATGCAGAGATGTTGAAATCAGTTCATAAGATTGGATGAAATCCTTTTCGTTCAGATGTAATCATTATTATAATCTTACATCATCTTTTGACTGAGAGAGTGTGTGTTTGTGCATTGCATCCTTTCGAGAGCTTTGCCATGTACACACACAGTCTCTCTGAGATCTAGGCCTTATTCCAAGTGCTATAAGTAATATTGCAAATGTATTAAATGTCTATTTGTGCATTACATCCTATCTGAGAGCTTGAACTTGAGTGCCATAAATAATTTTGGACATGTCTTAAATGTCCAATATGTTAGGTGTACACAGGTAGATTATGCAAGTGCTGAATATGCTGTTATATCAGTTGCTACTTGCACACATATATGTTGCAATAACATCTAATTTTATTCATAAATTATTGTGTTATGTGTTGACTGTTGCAACTGTAGGCTATCAGACTTCAAGAAAAGTTAACCCATTAGTGCCTACAATTTCATATATGGGATAACACTAAAAATGGCTATAAAAGACTGTAATTCCACATAATAACAACTAATGTTTATGTTGATTTACTATCTGACATTTGTTCTTCCAGAAATAAATTTATATTCAGCAGAGTTTATATATTTTTTGGTCTAGTGACGTCATATCCTTCTATATATTTCAAATTTTATTTCTGCCAACATAATTAACCAATTTCTTGCTAAACAATAGTAACCTATTTATTGGTTAAAGAAATATATTTTAGCAATTAGGTATGCACCATTTTTGCAGACTATGACTTTATAAGCTAAAGCTGGGTGTGAGTAGCCCCATTCCATATTTGGGATTGTAGGCACGAGAGCCTGCACTTACTTTCTAGTGTGCAAACCATGCTATATATGCGCTCCAAAATGCATCTTATGTTCACGATATGTTTACAAAGTGAAAGAATGATTATATACCTGGAAAACGGTGTTGGTTATCTATCGATTTGGGCAAAAATCATTGCAAATAACCAAAATAGAAAATATTTTGTAGAACAAAAAGTTGGTCATTAGTGGTTTAATAACCAAAACCAATGAAATTACTGTTGAATAATGACATTGTCAAAATATATTCATTTCTTCAAGCTATCACCTCAATTTCATACGACACAGTACAACTGAAAATTCACGGCTGAGACCAATGAAACTTCTAGTTTCTGTGAAGTAGGCCTATGGTGAAATCCTCTGGTTGACACAGAGTTGTTACTCGATGTAAGAGGTAACAATGGCTTGAATTGATACGCTCATTCATCATGCAAGTAAATTGAATAAGTACGTTGCCCGAAATCCACAATCCAAGTAGTCAATATATTGGTTTTGACTCTTGTAACTCGTTTCTTATTGCTATTATGTAGGCAGATCTGAATGAATTTGTAATGGAGCACTTATATAGCGCCACTGCATTCAGAGGTGCTCACAACTCATTGAATTCCAACACAAAGCTAAACAAAGAAATGGAAAGTCTTCGGGGGTATCCGGGCAAAAAGAAGAAGGACATTTAGCCGCGGACAGTATGCCGCGGACAATTCGTCGCAGGACATGGCACCGCATTTGCTAAAAGTAAAGCTAATAGGCCGGCAAAACAAAGGCTGCGAACATAATAATAATTATATAGGGCATAGCTTCATCCTTCCAACTGAACTCCGACAGACAGTGAGTGGTCGGTCAATTATAGTTCTCAAAGTCCTATATTTAAAAGAGTAAATCTATGGTCCTTGGTCGCCATGACTCTAGCAGAATGTCAGCTAATATCGTCCTTAGCCTGATTTCTCGGATGTCCATTGTAGGCATGTATGTGTGTGGGTGTGCTTGCGCGCGTGTGTATGGGCTAATTGTTGAGCCTATAGCTCAATTGACAATAATCACCAGTGATTAACAATCGACAGCACTGACCACATAGCGCTAAAAGGAAATCCATCAGGCGGACGGCAGAACATTTGCTTCGAGATTCAATTGACAGCAATCAGCCACCCCTCAACGATTTATATTCATGTTTTCCTGAGGAAAGCGAACGGGATGAAACTAGGCCCTTAAATATGTTCCTTCCTTGATACACTGCTAGGAGTGGCTCTGGTGGACGTTGACTGAGGCCTATATAGGATGAGGGTTGCTGGAAAAGTCAGAGCATATTGGCTAGCCTAGCTAAGATAGGTCGTAGTGATATTAGACTCGTCTCCTTTTGCGAATTATGCCAACACATCTGAGTTGAAATTAAGTTCAGTTTAGTCGTCGTGCTTCTAATCTACAGTTGATGTCGTTCCGTGGCTAGTTGTCTGACTGGGCTGCATGTCTCAATTATAACTGTCCGGATACCATTAATCGTCTTTTATATAACGACATGCGTGACAACAGTCGACTTATTCGCGCCATGGCTTACTTTAAAAAATATCTATATGTACTTTCGTTCATAAGCCATTTTCACCTTGTTCAGCAGACATTATTTCGTTCATATCGCTATACGGATCTATACCGTTCTGATTAATTGTGGCGGACAGGCCACAAGGCTTGAATGAATGATTTATTTAAATAATCGGCTCGCCATAGTGTTATTTTACGTCTATTTTTTACAGTGTTGCGTATAGGAAGGAAGACCGATCGGCGGTTTTTAATCGAGTGCATAGCTTGCAGACGCATGAATTGGCTTGAGTATAGCCTGACATGCGGTGCATCGCTATATATGTGGAGCAGTGGTTCGTACTGCTTCCTACGTAGAGTGGTTCTCGTACCGCTCCAGGGATCGTTAAGTGTTGCCATATAAATACGACCTCTAGTGACAGCCGCTCTCGCGGTCAGGCTGGTGCTGCTTTTCGCTGATCTGGTAGGGTGGGCCCCTCTGCCGTCGATCGCAAGACGGACCGTGCCCTGATCGTAGGAGTCAACAGGCTGACAGAGAAAGACCGATCGTGAGAAATGCTCACAGGTCTGGTTACCGTTCGAGAGTGCGTAAAGACCCGATCGAGAAAAATAAATGAATGAATGACAGGTCTGTTCGGAAATACGGGGAAGATGGTGACCCCGTTGGTGGCCGTGAGTGATACAGTCTGGGTGAGTCCCAGAAGGGACCGACGCATATATCGAGAGAGACCTCGGCGGCCGACTGAGAGATAGACTGGGAAAAATCCCCGACCGTGCAGACCGTGGGAGTTCTGGTGGCCGAGAAATAGTCTTGTTGGCTACCTAGATCGGTCATAGTTACTCCTCGAGAATACCAGCCGGTTGTCGGATACGTGACCCCGTCGGTGGCCGTGAGAAATAGAGATCGGGTAAAGCCCCGAGCAACCGAACGCTACATCGAGACAGATTTATGGCGACTGTTGAGATAATTTACGGGAAGAATTCCCCAGTGTACACGTTGGTTAAAAGACGGGGAGGGCGGACCCGTGAAGCCGTTGGAAACAGACTAGGAGCTACCGGAGAAGCCGTTGACAAATACTGGAAAACATGAATACATTCGATAAATACGGGGAGGGTGACCCCATTGGTGCGTTCGATACAGGGAAAGTTCCCTTTGGTGCCGAAAACCTGATCAATTGTGGGCGTCTCTGCATATTCTTTTCTATTTACGGTTTTCCGTAAATATCTATACTTGGCTACCTAGCGTGGTCATACTTACTCCTCTCGTTTACCAGCAATCTGTTGATTTGCGTGTCTGATCGCAATGTCTTAGGTCGCGGTTTCCCCGCGTATCTTTACTTGAGTTACTAAACGTAATATCTGTACTTGCGGTGTCCCCGCAGTATGTCTTCTTTATTGTCTTGCGATCTTTCGGTAAATCTTCTTGTTGGCTACTTAGGTCGGTCACACTTACTCCTCTCGTTTTCCAGAAATCTATTCACTTGTGGTCTAGTTGCAATATCTTGGCTCGCGGTTTCCCCGCGAGGCGTCTACTAATTTCTTCTTGTAGATCTAACTACATAATCTCTTTTCGAGGACTTCCTCGAAAGATCTGCCAGTGGTTCGTTCCAGTGTATAAGAGACAGAGTACAATTGCTTCAGAGAAAGTGATTATAATAATACAGGTGTGTGTGAAACATAGAGGTAACGTGGTGACACTTACCTCAGTTGCCTGTGAGAGAATCGAGTCTGAGAAACGAGAGTTGGTGCATTACCGTTGGTCAGATCTCTAGATGACGAATACAAATATGTTCCTACGATGGGATGAATAAATGCAGTCGATGAGAGTTAAAGACATGTGATAGTCTGGGTGATCGGATATTAAAGTATATGACAGATGCAAGCAGGCCGAGGAATATGCTTGTTGGCTACCTAGTTCGGTCATAGATACTCCTCCCGTTTTCCCCGGGTTGTCGGAGACATGAAAATTCGGGTGGCCGCAAGAAATACAAGCCGAGTAGATTCCCGCAGTAGCAGCCGTACAAACCGAGAGAGCTGCCGGTGGAGCGTTGGCACATACGGGGAAAGTTCCCCATTGAATACGTTCGATAGAAATATCGGGGAAATTCCCGAAGGACCCGCTGGAATTACACGTGGAGGGTGAACACGTTAGAAGAGCACGTGACAAACAAGAGAAAACACTGGTGCCGATTGATACCTTCAGGTTACTAGTCAAGTAACTCTTCTTGATGGCTTTATAGTCGTTCGATAGATACTCTTGTTTGTTACCTACGTTGGTCATAGTTACTCCTCCCAGTTTTCCGAGTATCAGAGTATATTACGGTGTTGGCGGACAACTGCCAACGCAGAGGACGGTCAATCGTGTGCATGATAACTTATGCGTGTGAGGCCGGTATGCCACACACGGAAATGGGCCAAGAGGCCGACGTGAAAGTCTGGGCAGTCGGAAACCCAGGGTAAAGATAGTAAGCAGACCAAGAATTGATCGATGCGTAAATATTACTGTTGGCTACCTACGTTGGTCATAGATATTCTTCCCGTTTAAATATTACTGTTGGCTACCTACGTTGGTCATAGATACTCCTCCCGTTTTCCCGAAGTGTATCTACTTGCGTGTCTGATCGAAGTGATCGATACGAGTACGTTTGGGTAATCGGGTACCCAGGTGAATACATGGTTGTTTGTCGTCACACACAGTTCTGAGAGCTGACTAAAGTGCGAGGTCGGGCCCCCTCGTGCGTAGGTCGGATCGAAGATCTGTGTGCAGATAGCGAAGGTTATAGACAGAAGACCTTCGCTATCAGTGTCCGTGAATACCATGCCAGTGTCATTTTTATCGAAGCAGAATATATCAGTGTTGGTGGGTAACTGCTAACACAGAGGACGAGAACGTAGTCAGCCAAATGACAAAATATACGTGTGCGGCTGTTTATGCCATACACGGAAATAGATCGAGAGATACGTGTTGAGCAGGAGACGTGATAGCTAAGTGTCTAGCATGATATGACGAAGAGCTGTGAGACTGGTGTGTCTAGGACGACAGAGGTTAGAGAGTTGGGGACAGTAATGTCTAAGAGTATAAGACGTTGGATATAGCTACCGATAATTGTATAGGCCGAAATGGCTTATGGACTTGTTTCAAATATGTCTGAACCTCGTAACTTAAGAGAACGTTTGGTGTCCCTAAATGGCGATAGTTTCAGAGTCACAAGATGCTGAACGGTACGACATCAGGTAGAGGAAGACGAGGCTAGTAGCTAGGAAGGTATGCAAGGCGAGGAAGACTCCTGCCGGTATGATTATGAACCCTGTTTTGAGTACGGCCATCCTCAGAACGTTGCCCATCCGGCGACCGCGGAATAGGCAGAGTCAGACCTCGTTACTAATTCGAGCCGTGTTACCTTTCTTGGAGAAGAAACCCGTCCCTAATCTTGCCTGGTGATAGTGAACATCCTGGTAGATATAGAGTAACCGTTTGGCATTGAGATTTGGTAAGAAAGTGACTCGTGCGACTCCAGGCGTGTCAGCGAGCTGGGGTCGACACCGTCCGTTAGCGCTAGGCAGGCGCTCGGGCGGCAGAACGCCACATAATGAGCTCTATTTCCAGTAAATGAGCAACGCGATTACCTTAAATTTGATCAAAACGGATCAGATAAGAGCCTAATAGACTCTAAAACTGACCTGTTTCACAGTGTGATCCCGTGTATCCCGATTCACAGTTGCATGTGTATTTAGTTGGATCATCCACACATGTTCCATGGACACATGGATTTGACTTGCACTCGTTGATTGCTGCAGAAAAAATCAATTAGTGCAAAGAATCTTCGAAAATAGAATCTTGACTATTTGATGAATGCAACGACCAGGGGCTGTAAGATTATCAGAACCTCCCTAGCGATGTCTTGGGTGGGGTCATGGTCCCAACGTGGTCTTCGGCGGATCCAAGCCGACAACGCATTTTTCGCATTTGCTGCTGCTTTCTTTTGTCAAATTTACTTTTTGTTATTTCGCATATCCATTTTATAATTTCATGTATATGCAAAAAACAACGTCCGGTTTAGGTTCCTGTACATAAAGTGTCACTTATATACACATGATTCCACCTGATATGGACAGAATGCTGCTGGACAAAGCAATCGAATTAAAGGCGGCTCCACCAGTCAATTTGTGGGCTAGTCGCTGCTATGACATAATAGTTCCTGGATCGACAGAGTGTAGTTCGCGTCCGAGCGCAGAGACCGAGCAAATCATCGTCGGATTTCCGACGAATCGGAGCGGCGGTCAAGAAACCAATCTTTCGATTTTGTTCATTGCGATCTTAAAAAACACGTATGTGACGATGAAACAAAAAAGGTACCCGACAGTCGACTACCACCTCCCGATCCCGACTGAGGCGTGGCATTGAGAGCAGATGGGGACTTATTTCCCTGGGCGCAAAATAGAGGATCGCCAAAATGAGTTGCATTGAAAATACGTCATGAGTATCAAATAGCCTCTTATGGGCCTTTATTTTCGGGGCACCAAATAAAATCTTATTTACTTAATTGGGACACATTAGTTTGCATAAAAATAATTGAAACTATTATTTTGATGCAAAACTATTGTGTCCCATTTTATTTTGTCAAATGTCCTTTTTGTTATTTCGCACATCCATATCATAATTTCATGAATAGGCTTGTAAAAACGCTCGGTGTAGGTTCCTATACATAAAGTATCAAGAATTCACACGTGTTTCCATCTGAAATTGAAAGCGTCACCTTCTGGGATCATAACTGCTATGACTTAATGGTTCCTGGATCGACAAAGTGTAGTTTTCGTCCAAGCGTAGAGACCGAGCACATCGTCGACGGATTTCAAACGAACAGGAGCGATGGTCAAGAAACCAATCTATCGATTTTCGAGCACTGCGATCTTTAAAAAACATATATGTGATGATGAAACAAAAATGGCACCAGGTAGTCGACTACAACCTCAAGATCCCGACAGAGGCGTAGCATTGAGGGCAGATGGGGACATATTTTTTCCGTGCGCCAAGATAAAGGATCGCCTAAATAAGGATTGAAACTATTAATTTTTATGCAAATTAATTTATCACTATTAAGTTAGTAAGATTTGGTTTTGGCGCCCCACACATATATTCATTGCAAATATGTTGTCAAGCATGATTTTGGCGCCTCAACAGATCAGTGATCGCCCCGAACTTAAGGTCCCATAAGAGGCGATTTGATACTCATGACGTATTTTCAATGCAACGCATTTCACTGCAAATTCTTCCAACAATTGCTGTTTCAATTGGAAGCTGTGAGCGGCCCTTCAGTAAATTGAACCTAATTTTGTCGTGTTTGCAGGCTTCAATGGGAAATGACCGTCTCAGAGATATTGCTCTTCTTAGCATCGAATTTGTTCTTCTTAGCATTGGAGAAAACAAATTTTGATAACGTTATTGACCAATTTGCGACAGTTAAACCCAAAAATAATTTTTTTTGACTCATCCAAGACATTTACATATAAATGGCCTTTATATATATTTGAAAAATGTGAAATGAAATAGAAAAGGGGCTGTTCATAAATTGCGTGGCGGAATTAAGGACGATTTCGACGCCTCAATCCCCACCCCTATCCACATCACACGTCGTGACAAAAAGTCATAACAACTGAAACATGACGTCCAAAGCTCTGAAAACACACTTCAAAGCACTTCCGATAAACATGTTTTCCATAATGTTAAATGTACGTTTTCTTATAATTATCAAAAAAGTAATTATAAATATAAAAACTTAAAGCAATTATAGTAGAACGATGAAAAGTGGAGAAAGTAGAATTATTAAACTCATCATGCATTTCACAAGATGAAAAGCTCTGGTAGGCTATAATCATTACATATAAAAAATAAATTTCATAATAATAACTTCAAATATCCAAACTTTATGCTTCTTCATTCTCTCACGGAGAAGCAAATTGCTCATACATTGAATAAATAAAGAGAGCTTGGACGCCATCATCCTGTTCAATTGATATTCAATCAGATACAGCTCTTTTTCGTCTTTTCAATCTACCCTCTCTCATTTCCTCGCTTACAATTATTACTGCCATTAGCTCACGTAGCGAAAGAGAATCCACTCCAAGAGGGGCGCCAATCTTGTAGTTTTGTCCCCGGACACAAAGTACCCTAGCTGTATCCCGAATCAACAAATTTCGAGAGCGTACAGTGATTCGGCGACTTTTAGCGGCTCAATTCGTTACTCAAAGCAAACATCAAAACGTTCGGTTACAGATATTTACAAACACTTTTCGTTCTCGATTTAAGTAAGCAATGCGAACGGTTAAATTCAACGGTCGTAGACATTCGGACCAAGGGTTCTTTCAATGTCACGGTCCCCGCTGGAACGGATGCTACGCCTTCATCTTTTCGGATAAACTGGTATACTTCCATTCGGACGGACAGAAAATTAACAGCGTTGTGTACTAGCCAAGTTTAAAGAAAATAGTTGTAGATACAAAGACATGAAACTTCTAGAACTGAAAAAGCACGGTATAACGGGTGGGGTCTTGATGAAAAACCAAATATCACACTTGGAAGAAAATGTCACGAGGGCAAACGAGCCAAGAATAACTTCGCCCGTTAGTTACTACTGTTCGGAAGCGAACGTCGCTTCTGACTAACTAGATAATAAAGTTTTCAATGCATTCGAAGACGAAGGAAAATGGGTGTCCAACGATGACACTTGTTTCTGGCTATCCGTCAACTGGTGAACAGCTGTAAACACCTGTATGGGGTGTGCAATCATCTGGTTGGTCGGATTGAAAGGAAGGAATAAAAATGGTGCACAAATGTGGATTGGAGGATAGAAGGATTCACGACACTGGAATATCTCATACACCGCACACAATTGTACTAATTAAGAAAATCCTTTAGGTTATATTTTTTATCGTTTCCGTTGGTAGGCCTATACGAATAAACTGTGCTGCATCGATTTTCATTGAAAACCTAAGCTACCGGTATGAGATCCAACACACAGAGAAAGATTTCCCCAAACTTTCCCGTTGTATGCTCACAACGTGTTCGTGCTGATTGCACACGCCATACAGGTCTTGTGCATCAAAGGGTAGTCGACGATTTTCTTCAAATTTCTATCAAAGATTTCTACGCGTATCGGATTATTACGTATCGATATCGTCTATAGATGCTCGAACCTAGGGAGTACTTCCTTTTCTGTTTCAACAATGCTTTCTCTTCCGGCAGCTGCGATTCCAGTAAACTGCCTTTCGGGACCAGTATTGTTAACATATCTGTTTTTTCAAAAAGACCCCACCCTATGTTCTGTGCTTTTTCAGTTCTAGATGTTTCATGTTTTATAAAATACATATTTTCTTTAGACAGGGTTAGTACGCAACGCTAATCATTTTCTGTACGCCCGATTGGATTGCTTACTTAAATCGAGAACAAAAAGCGGTTGTAGTTGTCTGTAATCGAACGTTGTGATGTTGCTTTGAGTGATGAATCGAGCCATTCCATCGAACTTCTCGCTAAACGTCGCCGAATCTCTGTACGCTCTCGAAATGATGATTCGGGATCCAGAGGCGTAGCTAGGGTATTTTGCACCCGGCGACAAACTACAGGATTGGCGACCCTCCCCTGGGAGCCGCCAATAATTAGTGTCATCTTATTAAAACAATTTACTCAATTAAACAAGTTCCATTTATTATTAGTAATTAGGAGAGTACCACAATTTAAAAAAAGTAAGTGTGAGTAATTTTAGAATTCTTTAACTTCGACGCCCCATGTTAATTTTGAGATTTTTGTAGTGAGGCAACCATTCTGTAACACACAAGCAGGAATCAATTAAAATGTAATTACTATACCCGAGCTTTTCATCTTGTGGAATGCGTGATGAGTGTAACATCTCTACTTTCTTCATTTTCATCATTCTGCTCTAACTGTACTAGGTTTCTATAGTTCTAATTACTTTTCTATATTTATTAGAAAATGTGCATATATGACAGTCTGGACAACTGGACGATTTTCTATTTTGGCGCCCGAGGACACAAGTCCCATTTTGACCCCATAGTTACGCCTATGTCGGGATCTGGAGGTTGTAGTCGACTGTCGGGTACATTTTTGCTTCAACGTCACATACATGATTTTAAGATCGCAAAGATCGAAAATCGATCGATTGGTTTCTTAATCACCGCTCTGATTCTTTTGAAATCCGACGATGATTTCCTTGGTGTCCACGCTCGGACGCGATCTAAGCTTCGTCGATCCAGAAACTATTATGTCATAGCAGTGACTAGCCAATAAGTTGACTGGTGGAGTAGCCTTCAATTGGATAGTTTTATCCAGCTGCATTCTGTCCGATGTCAGATGGAATCACGTGTATATAATTGATACTAAATGTATAGGAACCTAAACCGGGCGTTTACATTTGCGAACACATGAAATTATAATATGGATATGCGAAATAACAAAAAGTAAATTTGACAAAATAAAGCAGCAACAAATGTGAAAAATTTGTTGTCGGTTTGGATCCGTCGAAGCCCAGGTTGGGACCATGACCCCACCCAAGACATCGCTAGGGAGGTTCTGGCAATCTTAAAGCTCCTGGCCGTTGCATTCATCAAATAATCAAGGTTCTATTTTCGAAGATTCTTTGCACTAATTGATTTCATCTACAGCAATCAACGAGTGCAAGTCAGATCCATGTGTCCATGGAACATGTTGGGATAAATAGAACAAATATGCATGCCTTTGTGAATAGGGATACACGGGATCACAGTGTGAAACAGGTCAGTTTTAGAGTCTATTACGCTATTATCTGATCCGTTTTAATCAAATTTAAGGTAATCGCGTTGCTCATTTACTGGAAATAGAGTTCGTTAATCGGAAGGGTACAGATCCATATAGCGGTTTGAACGAAATATTGTATGCTGAACACGGTGAAAAGGGCTTATGAACGAAGTTAATTATTCGCTGCATCACTCTCTTCAAGCGGAGTACATGTAGGTATTTTCTCAAGTTGGCCATAGCCCGACTATGTCGACTGTTGTCACACATGTCGTTGTACAAAGCCGATTAATTTGCATGCGGACAGTTATAATTGAGACATGCAGCCCAGTCAGACAACTAGTCACGGAACGACATCGACTGAAGAATAGAAGCACGACGACTAAACTGAACTTAATTTCAACTCAGATGTGTTGGCATAATTTGCAAAAGGAGACGAGTCTCATATCACAACGATCTATCTTAGCTAGGCTAGCCAATACGCTCTTACCTGATCCGTATTAATCAAATTTAAGGTAAGCGCGTTGCTCATTTACTGGAAATAGAGTTCGTTAATTGGAACGGTGTAGATCCGTATAGCGGTATGAATGAAATAATCTCCGTTGAAGAAGGTAAAAATGGCTTATAAACGAAGTTAATTATTCGCTGCATCACTCTCTTCAAGTCGACTATATGTAGATATTTTCTAAAGTAAGCCATAGCCTGACTATGTCGACTGTTGTCACGCATGTCGTTGTATAAAAGTCGGTTATTGGCAAGCGGACAGTTATAATTGAGACATGCAACCCAGTCAGACAACTAGCCACGGAGCGACATCAACTGAAGAATAGAAGCACGACCACTTAATTGAACTTAATCTCAACTCAGATGTGTTGGCATAATTCGCAAAAGGAGACGAGTCTCATATCACAACGATCTATCTTAGCTAGGCTAGCCAATACGCTCTGACCTTTCCAGCAACCCTCATCCTATACAGGTAATGTCCACAAAAGCCTCTCCTAGCAGCCTATTAAGGGAGGAACATATCTATAGGCCTAGTTTCATCCTGTTGGTTTTTCCACGGAAAGCATGTATAGTAATCGCTGATGGGTGTCTGAATGCTGTCAACTGAATCCGATGCCAAGGTACTGCCCGCCGCCTGATGGATTTCCTTTGTTACGCTGTGTTTTCAGTGCTGTCTATTGTTAATCACTGGTCATTATATTCAATTGATCTATGGGCCCAACATTTAGCTCATGCACACACTCGCGCAAACACACCCACTCACATACAGGCCTATCATGCACATTCGAGAAGTCAGGTTGCGGAGGATATTAGCAGACATCTTGCTCGAGTTATGGTGACGAATGAACTTAGATTTAGGCTGTTTTAAATGTAGAACTTTGAGAACTATAATTGACCGACAACTCACCGTCTGTCGGAGTTCAGGTAGAAGGATGAAGATAAGTCCCGATATAATTATTATTATATTCGCAGCCTTTGTTCTTCCGGCCTTTCAACTTTACATTTAGGAAATGCGGTGAAATGTCCTACGGCGAAATATCCGCGGCGTACTGTCCGCGGCTAAATGTCCAGCGGCATATTGCCCGGACACCCGATGAACACTTACCTTATATTAACTCCACTCAATCAACTGGTACAATAACCGATTGCCTAAAGATCGCAAAAGTCATCCCCATTTCAAGCGTCGAAATAGGGAAGAATTTGCTAGCTATAGGCCCATTTCATTATTACCATATTTTTCTAAACTATTTGAGCAACGTATTGTATGCGAGATTAGCAATTATAATTAAACCAAAGGCATATTATATAAATCTCAACATTGCTTCCAATGTAACCACTCTACTTTAAGGGCGTTACTTAGCGTCCAAGATAATATATCAGCTGCCATCGATCGGAAGGAATTTTCCATAGGAATATTCGTTGGTGTTGCTAAAGCTCTCCCAAAAAATCACAAATATTGTTACACAAACTAAAAAATATTGATGTACGCGGCTCTGCCCTGTCTTGGTTCCAAAGTTGCCTTAATGGAAGACACCATGTTGTGAAATGTAATGGTTATACTTTCACTATGGGCCTCATCAAACATTGTGTTCCGCAGGGCTCAATTTTGAGTCCCCTGCTATTTTTTTATTTTAACCAATGACCTTCCTAACGTGTTCTCAGCTCTCCAATTTTATTTATTTGCAGATGATACGAATATTTTTGCCTCTCACCAAAATTGGGATAAATTGATGCAATTGATTAATTCAGAACTTGATGGAGTGCATAACTGGCTTGCAGCTAAAAAATTATCTTCAAATGTTAGCATAACCAACTACATTCTATATATGATCCAACGCAAACAATTACATGTCCTTGAACATAACTTTATAATGAGTTACATACCAATTCCAAAAGTGATGTCAAAAAAAATTTCTTTGGTAAATTATTGATAATCAACATACGTGGGGTGAGCACATCTGCAATATTTCAATAAAAGTAGCATAAAATCTGGGAGTCCTCAGTAGAGTGGCTTATTTACTACCACCAGATATACGTACAAATTTATATGACACGATGGTGTTCCCATACTTGAACGACTGTAATGTCATCTTGGCCTCAAATTAGACATCTTGGCTTACGCGTCTGGTGACTCTCCAATAGCGAAGATTTGCATTCGCTTTAATAATGGCTACCATTCCTGCATCCGGATCTACTACATGTACACATATAACAAAAACTGCGGTTTTTAACTCCTGAACAACTAACTAGATATCAAATATCTAGATCTATGTATAAATATAATTGTAAATTACTTTCAACAACCTTTGATAAGTACTTCTTGTCTCCACCAGAAGACATTCCCTTTTGTCTTCGATCCTTGACTACTTCAACTTTCATTCCCATACGTGCAAGAACGAACACACGAAGGTTAGCAATAAAATACGCTGGCCTGAAAATCTTGAACAATATTCTATAATATATAAAAATAATTACAAGTATTCAGGAGTTTAAGAAAAATTACATGTTTTTATGTTAAAAACATTCGCCTAAGAGATGACTGTTAGCCTAACGAAGCGTTAAACTTATGCTGTGGTTTAATTGAGTGACCGGCCAGATGACCAGCAGAAATCCGATTTATGTCCGCTGATTCGTTTCTGTGACTATGATTGGCTATGGCGGCCATTTTTTAGTGTTCTTTTTAGAGTCTTTTTGAATTATGTTATCTTAAATTTGTTGTATACAATTGAATACTACTATGTCTACATGATACATGCACTTGTTTTTCTTGCCTCTTAAAGTTGTATCGTATTCACTAGCTAAAATCGTTGACCTTATTCCTCTCCATCTAACTACCAGGTGTAAAGAGGGTGGTCCCGCCAACAGGACCTAGGTCCTTCTTGGAGTTTTCCTCCCTGTTGATATTATTGAATATTTTGTTTTGATTTTACTAATCTGTACATTGTCAGCTGAGGTCAATAAAAAGAATTTGTCATTGTTGTTGTTGTTGTCGTCATATCGTATCCACGAGCGCCGATGCGGATTTGACGGGTATCGGGATGTTAGAGTAGATTACCTATCTTACCGATATCACACTTGGAAGAAAATGTCACGACGGCCACGACCCAAGAATAACTTCGCCCGTTAGTTACTACTGTTTGGAAGCGAACGCCGCTTCTGACTAACTAAATGATAAAGCTTTCAATGCGTTCAAAGACGATGGAAAATGGGTGTCCAACGATAACACTCGCTTCTGGCTCACCAATTGCCGAACAGCTGTAAACATGTGGTTGATCGGATTGAAAACAAGGAATAAAAATTGCGAGAGGGTGTACGATTGGAGGATAGAAGCAATACACGGGACTGGAATATTTTATACACCGCGCACAATTGTAGGCTCACTCATTTAGATAATACTATTGGACATTTTTTTATTGATTCGGTTGGTATGTAAATAGACTGCACTGCATTAATACCTAAGACGATAAGCCGGGCATAACCGTGATGCAGATATTAGTTTAAGATGAATAGCCATGATTTTCGTTTACGGTTCCTATTGAAAACCTAAGCTACCGGTATGAGATCCAACACACAGAGCACGATTTCTCCACACTTTCCCATTGTAGGCTCACAACGTTTTCGTACCGATTGCACACGCCATACAGGTCTTGTGCATCAAAGGGTAGTCGACAATTTTGTTCCAATTTCTATGAAAGATTTCTACGCGTATCGGATTGTTACGTGGAAATGAGAGAAAGTAGATTGAAAAGACGAAAAAGACCTGTATCTGGTTGAATATCAATAAAACAGATTGAATGTGTCCAGACTCTCTGTATTTGTTCAAAGAAGGAGCAGTTTGCTTCTCCGTGGGAAAAGAGCTAGGGTATTTTGCGCCCGGGGACAAACTACAGAATTGGCGCGCCCCCTTTCTTGGAACCGCCAATAAATAGCGTCATCTTATTAAAACAATTTACTCAATTAAACAAGTTCCATTTATTATTAGTAATTAAGAGATTACCATAATTTGAAAAAGTAAGTATGAGTAATTTTAGAATTTTTTGCTTTTACGATGTTAATTTTGAGGCTTTGGTAGTGAGGCAACCATTCTGTAACACACAAGCAGGAATCAATTAAGCAGCCAAAATGCATCAGGCCACAGAGAGTGGGTGCTCTCTGGCTACGTGAACTAATGGCAGTAATAATTGTAAGCGAGGAAATGAGAGAGGGCAGATTGAAAAGACGAAAAAGAGCTGTATCTGATTGAATATCAATTGAACAGAATGATGGCGTCCAAGCTCACTTTATTTATTCAATGAAGAAACAATTTGCTTCTCCGTGAGAGAATGAAGAAGCATAAAGTTTGGATTTTTGAAGTTACTAATATGAAAATTATTTTATAAATGTAATTACTTTACTAGTGCTTTTCATCTTGTGGAATGCTCGATGAGTGTAACATCTCTACTTTCTAAACTTTCATCATTCTGTTATAACTGTAATAGGTTTCTATAGTTCTAATTACTTTGTTTATATTTTTGAGAATATGTGCAATGGCATTCTGGACAACTGGTTTCTCGGGGGTGGGTGTGCAGAGCTTTGTCACGTCATTTCTGATAGGATATGACTTTTGTCACGACGTGTGATGTGGATAGGGTGGAGGTTGAGGAGTCAAAAATCGTCCTTTATTGCACCACCTAATTTATGGAAAGCCCATTTTCCCAATTTATTTCACATTTTTCAAATATATGTAAAGGCGATTTATGCGTAGCTGTAATAAGTACGTCGAAAAAATAATTTTTTGGTCTAACCGTCGCAAATTGATTAATAACGTTATAAAATTATGTTTTCTCCAATGCTAAGAAGAGCAAATTCGATGCTAAGAAGAGCAAGATCGCTATGACGATCTTGTGAGACTGAAACCCGCAATTACGACAAAATTAGCTTCAATTTGCTGAAGGGCCGCTCACAGCTCGGAATTGAAACAACAATTGTTGGAAGAATTTGTAGTGAAATGCGTTGCTTTTAATATACGTCATGAATATCAAATCGCCTCTTTTTTTCGGCTATGTTGGGAGGACCAAAAAAAATCTTGCTAATTCAATTGGGACACATTAGTTTGCATAAAAATAGAATAGTTTCAATCCTCATTTTGGCGATCCTGTGTTTTGGCGCCCGGGAACACACGTCCCATTCTGCCTCCATAGCTACGCCTATGACGGGATATGGAGTATTATTCGACTGTCGGGCACCCTTTTTGCTTCATCGTCACATACATGTTTCTAAGATCGCAAAGAAAACGCAATGATCAAAAATCGATAGATTGGTTTCTTGATCGTCGCGCCGATTCGTCTGAAATCCGACGATGATATGCTCGGTCTCTACGCTCGGACGCCAATTAGACTTTGTCGATCCATGAACCATGATGTCATTGCATTGATAAACCCAGACGGTGACTGGTGGGTCGCCTTTGATTCGATCGTTTTGTACGGCTTTATTCTTTCCTTATCAGATGTAATCACGTGCATATAATTGATACTAAATGTATGGGAACCTTAACCGGACGTTTATATTTACGTATACATGAAATTTTAATATGGATATGCCAAATAACAAAAAGAAAATTTGACAAAATAAAGCAGCAGCATATGCGAAAAAATGCATTGTCGGCTGGGATCCACCGAAGACAACGTTGGGACCATGACCGCACCCAAGACATAGCTATGGATGTTTTATACAATCTTACATCTTCAGGCCGTTGCATTCATCAAATAATCAAGGTTCTATTTTCGAAGATTCTTTGCACTAATTGATTTCCTCTACAGACTTATCATGCAGCCCAGGTCCATGTGTCCATGGTACATGTGTGGATGAGCCGAACAAAAATACATGCATATGTGAATCGGGATACACTATATCACTCTGTGAAGTTGGTCAGTCTTTGAGTCTATTAGGCTCTTATCTGATCCGTTTTAATCAAATTTAAGTCTTCGCGTTACTCATATACTGGAAATAGAGTTCGTTAATCGGATCGGTAAGGATGTTTAGCCGCATAGCGTTATGACTTAAACTGAAAGTATGTCTGTTGGACAAAGTGAGAATTGCCTATGACGAAGTTAATTATTCGCTGCAACACTCTTTTTCAGACGAGTACATCTAGAAATTTTTTAAAGTAAGCCATAGCGCGAATAAGTCGACTGTTGTCACGCATGTCATTATATGAAAGCCGATTAATGGCATGCGGACATTTATAATTGAGACATGCAGCCCAGTCAAACAACTAGCCACGAAACGACATACCCTGAAGAATGGAAGCACGACGACTAAACTGAACTTAATTTCAATTCAGATGTGTTGGCAACATTCGCAAAGGAGACAATGAGTTTCATTTCACTACGACCTATCTTAACTAGACTAGCCAACGTAAACTAATAACAGTAATAATTGTAAGCGAGGAAATGAGAGAGGGTAGATTGAAAAGACGAAGAAGAGCTGTGTCTGGTTTAATATCAATTGAACAGAATGATGTGTCCAGACTCTCTTTATTTATTCAATGAAGGAGCAGTTTGCTTCTCCGTGGGAAAATGAAGAAGCATAAAGTTTGGATTGTTGAAGTTACTATCATGAAAATTTATTTTTAAATGTAACGTAGAGTCCTTGATTGCACCACCTAATTTATGGAAAGACCATTTTTCTAATTTATATCACATTTTTGAAATATATGTAAAGGCCATTTATAAGTAGCTGTCATTAATACGTCAACAAATAAATTTTATAGGTTTAAATGTCGAGAATTCGTGAATAAGGTTATCAAATTATGTTTTCTCCAATGCTAAGAAGAGCAAATTCGATGCTAAGAAGAGCAAGATCGCTGAGACGATCTTGTGACATTGAAACCCGCAATTACGACGAAATTAGCTTCAATTTGCTAAAGGGCCGCTCACAGCTTGCTATTGAAACAGCATTTGTTGGCAGAATTTGCAGTCAAATGCGTTGCTTTGAAAATACGTCATGAATATCAAATCGCCTCTTCTCTTTGGCTATTTTGGAAGGCGCCAAAATAAAATAATGCTGATTTAATTGGGACACATTAGTTTGCATAAAAAAGTAGTTTCAATCCTCATTTTGGCGATCCTATATTTTGGCGCCCGGAAACACATGTCCCATTCTGTCTCCATAGTTACGCCTATGTCAGGATCTGGAGGTTGTAGTCGACTGTCAGGTATCCGACGATGAATTGCTTGGTCTCCACGCTCGGACGCGATCTAAGATTTGTCGATCGAGAAACGGTTATTTCATAGCATTGACTAGCCCATAAGTTGACTGGTGGAGTCGCCTTTTGATTTGATAGTTTTGTACAGCTGCATTCGATCCTCGTCAGATGGATACACGTGCATATAAACGATAACACATGTATAGGGACCTAACACCATTCGTTTTTATTTACGTATACATGAAATTATAATATGGATATGCGATAAAACAAAAAGTAAATTTGACAAAAAGAAGCGGCAGCAAATGCGAAAAATGCGATGTCGGCTGGGATCCGTCGAAGCCCAGGTTGGGACCATGACCCCACCCAAGACATCACTAGGGAGGTTCTGGCAATCTTAAAGCCCCTGGCTGTTGCATTCATCAAATAATCAAGATTCTCTTTTCGAAGATTCTTTGCACTAATTGATTTCATCTACAGCAATCAACGAGTGCAAGTCAGATCCATGTGTCCATGGAACATGTGTGGTTGAAATAAACAAATATGCATGCAACTGTGTATCGGGATACACGGGATCACTCTGTGAAACAGGTCAGTTTTTGAGTCTCTTAGGCTTTTATCTGATCCGTTTTAATACAATTTAAGGTAATCGCGTTGCTCATTTACTGAAAATAGAGTTCGTTAGTCGGAACGGCATAGATCCGTATAGCGGTATGAACGAAATAATGTATGCTGAACACGGTGAAAGGGACTTATGAACGAAGTTAATTATTCGCTGCATCACTCTCTTCAAGACGACTACATGTAGATATTTTCTAAAGTAAGTCATAGCCCGACTGTGTCGACTGTTGTCACACATGTCGTTGTATAAAGCCGATTAATTTGCATGCGGACAGTTATAATTGAGACATGCAGCCCAGTCAGACAACTAGTCACGGAACGACATCAACTGAGGAATAGAAGCACGACGACTAAACTGAACTTAATCTCAACTCAGATGTGTTCAAAATATTCGCAATAGGAGACAACGAGTCTCATATCACTACGACCTATCTTAACTAGACTAGCCAATACGCTCTGACCTTTCCAGCAACCCTCATCCTATACAGACCTCAGGTAACGTCCACAAAAGCCGCTCCTAGCAGATATTGTAACGGTTCAGGGGTACGCCCACCTAGTGTCGGCCTGCTGTAGTGTCTGCCTGTTGTGTACACCTGTCTACTGTGTTCTTTCTACTGTGGTATCTACCTGCTGTATACGCTTATCTACTATCTACTGTAGATATCTCCTATCTACTGTATACTATCTACTGTAGTCTATCTACTCTCTACTGTAGTCTATCTACTATCTACTGTATCCTATCTACTGTGTAAATCTACTATCTACTGTGTAGTCTATACTGTCTACTGTCTCCTATCTACTGCGTAGTCTCTACTGTCAACTTTCGCCTATCTACTGTGTATCATCTACTATCTACAGCAAATTAGTCTAAAAGGAGTTCGCCTGGAAGATCGGGTATGATCGTAGTCGTCGTATGACCGTGGTCGTCGCCTGGGAATCGTCGTCGTCGTCGTAGTCTGGAGATCGTCATCGGTGAGCCTTGTAGATTCGGCTTCGGCCTTGCAGTCTCGGCGCCTAGGAAGCACGAATAGTCGTCGTGGCTTGCGATAGTCGTCGCGGATATAGTCGTCGTAGATTTGCGATAGTCGCCGTCAGCCATTGACGTAGCGTTGCAGTTACTCGCTAGTTATCGAAGTAGGGCGTATTGAGGAGTGAGAACCGGACTGTTTCCGAATCGGCGCTACATAAGTATTGTTTTCTGTTGTACATTACAAGAGGACTATAGAAGAAGCGTGTCTTATTCCAAGCGACATCCAGAAAGGAGCTATAAAAACCTAAAATAGTTAGTCTTCAGCAAACCACTGAAGCCTTACTCAGCGGACTGCAACTCGAACTACCCCCATATCGGACGGGGCTGCAAGTCGTCATCCTGGTCACTGTCGAATAGGCCCCGTTCCGTTGCAATATTAAGGGAGGAATATATCTATAGGCATTGTTTCATCCTGTTCGTTCTTCCCAAGGAAAGTATGAATAGAAAACGCTGAATGGTGGCTGATTGCTGTCAACTGAATCTCGATGCAAATGAACTCCCAGTGTCTGATGTATTTTCTTTGTTACGCTGTGTTTTCAGTGCTGTCTATTGTTAATCACTGGTCATTATTGTCAATTGATCTATGGGCCCAACATTTAGCTCATGCACACACTCGCGCAAACACACCCACTCACATACAGGCCTATCATGCACATCCGAGAAGTCAGGTTACGGAAGAAATTAGCAGACATCCTGCTCGAGTTATGATGACCAAGGAACTTATATTTAGGCTTTTTAAATGTAGAACTTTGAGAACTATAATTAACCTACCACTCACCGTCTGTCGGAGTTCAGATGAAAGGATGAAGACATGCCCTATATAAATTAATTATTATGCTCGCAGCCTTTGTTTTGCCGGCCTTTCAACTTTACATTTAGGAAATGCGGTGAAATGTCCTGCGGCGTACTGTCCGCGGCTAAATGTCAAGCGGCAGTTTGCCCGGACACTCCTGAAGACTTACCTTATATTAACTGCACTCTAACAACTGATGTAATAACTGATTGCTTGAAGATCGCAAAGGTCATCCCCATTTCAAGCGCGGAAATAGGGAAGAATTTGCTAGCTATAGGCCCATTTCATTATTACCATATTTTTCTAAACTATTTGAGCAACGTATTGCATGCGAGATTGTGCAATTATAATTAAACCAAAGGCATATTATATAAATCTCAACATTGCTTCCAATGTAACCACTCTACTTTAAGGGCGTTACTTAGCGTCCAAGATAATATATCAGCTGCCATCGATCGGAAGGAATTTTCCATAGGAATATTCGTTGGTGTTGCTAAAGCTTTCCCAAAAAATCACAAATATTGTTACACAAACTAAAAAATATTGATGTACGCGGCTCTGCCCTGTCTTGGTTCCAAAGTTGCTTTAATGGAAGACACCATGTTGTGAAATGTAATGGTTATACTTTCACTATGAGCCTCACCAAACATTGTGTTCCGTAGGGCTCAATTTTGAGTCCACTGCTATTTTTTTTATTTTTTCCAATGACCTTCCTAACGTGTTCTCAGCTCTCCAATTTTATTTATTTGCAGATGATACGAATATTTTTGCCTCTCACCCAAATTGTGATAAATTGATGCAATTGATTAATTCAGAACTTGATAGAGTGTATGACTGGCTTGCAGCTAAAAAATTATCTTCAAATGTTAGCATAACCAACTACATTCTATATATGATCCAACGCAAACAATTACATGTCCTTGAACATAACTTTATAATGAGTTACATACCAATTCCAAAAGTGATGTCAAAAAAAATTTCTTTGGTAAATTATTGATAATCAACCTACGTGGGGTGAGCACATCTACAATTTTTCAATTAAAATAGCTAAAAATCTGGGAGTCCTCAGTAGAGTGGCTTATTTACTACCACCAGATATACGTAAAAATTTATATGACACGATGGTGTTCCCATACTTGAACGACTGTAATGTCATCTTGGCCTCAAATTAGACATCTTGGCTTACGCGTCTGGTGACTCTCCAATAGCCAAGATTTGCATTCGCTTTAATAATGGCAACCCTTTCTGCATCCGTATCTACTACATGTACATATATAACAAAAACTGCGGTTTTTAACTCCTGAACAACTAACTAGATATCAAATATCTAAATCTATGTATAAATATAATTGTAAATTACTTTCAACAACCTTTGATAAGTACTTCTTGTCTCCACCAGAAGACATTCCCTTTTGTCTTCGATCCTTGACTACTTCAACTTTCATTCCCATACGTGCAAGAACGAACACACGAAGGTTTGCAATAAAATACGCTGGCATGAAAATCTTGAACAATATTCGAGATTATATAAAAACAATTACAAATATTTAGGAGTTTAAGAAAAATTACATGTTTTTATGTCAAAAACATTTGCCTATGGCATGACACGGTCTGTTAGCCTAATGAAGCACTAAACTTATGCTGTGGCTTGATTGACTGACCGGCCAGATGACCAGCAGAAATCCGATATATGTCCGCTGATTCGTTCGTGGAACTATGATTGGCTGAGGCGGCCTATTTTGAGTGTTATTTTTGATTTTCTATTTGAATTATGTTATCTAAAATTTGTTGTATACAATTGAATATAACTATGTCTCCATGATACATGCACTTGTTTTTCTTGCCCCTTAAAGTTGTATCTTATTCACTAGCTAAAATCGTTGACCTTATTCCTCTCCATCTAACTACCAGGTGTAAAGAGGGTGGTCCCGACTACAGGACCTAGGTCCTTTTTGAGGATTTTCCTCCCTGTTGATCTTATCGAATACTTTGTTTTGATATTCCTAGTCTGTACATTGTCAGCTGAGGTCAATAAAAGAATTTGTCCTTGATGCTGTTGTTGTTGTTGTCATATCGTATCCACGAGCGCCGATGCGGATTTGATGGGTATCGGGATGTTAGAGTAGATTACCTAGCTTACCGATATCACACTTGGAAGAAAATGTCACGACGGCCACGAGCCAAGAATAACTTCGCCTGTTAGTTACTACTGTTTTTGGAAGCAAGCGCCGCTTCTGACTAACTAAATAATAATGCTTTCAATGCATTCGAAGACGATGGAAAATGGGTGTCCAACGATAACACTCGCTTCTAGCTCGCCAATTGCCGAACAGCTGTTAACATCTGGTTGATCGGATTGAAAACAAGGAATAAAAATTGCGAGAGGGTGTACGATTGGAGGATAGAAGCGATACGCGGCACTGGAATATTTTATACACCGCGCACAATTGTAGGCTGACTCATTTAGATAATTCTTTTGGAGGATTTTTTATTGATTCGGTTGGTATGTAAATAGACTGCACTGCATCAATACCTAAGCCGATAAGCCGGGCTTAACCGTGATGCAGATATAAGTTTAAGATGAATAGCCATGATTTTCGTTGACGATTCCTATTGAAAACCTAAGCTACCGGTATGAGATCCAACACACAGAGCACGATTTCCCCACACTTTCCCATTGTAGGCTCACAACGTTTTCGTACCGATTGCACACGCCATACAGGTCTTGTGCATCAAAGAGTAGTCGACAATTTAGTTCGAATTTCTATCAAAGATTTCTAGGCGTTACGGATTGTTACGTATCGACATCGTCAATAGATGCTCGAACCTGAGGAGTACCTCGTTTTTCTCTTTCACGAATGCTTTCTCTTCCGGCATCTACGATTCCTGTAAAATACCTTTCGAGACCAGTATTTATAACACTTTCGTTTTCCTTAAAGACTTCACCCTTGTACCGTGCTTTTTCAGTTCTTGATGTTTCATGTTTTAGAAAAAAATTATTTTCTTTAGATAGGATTAGAACGCAACGCTCATCATTTTCTGTCCGTCAGATTGGATTGCTTACTTAGATCGAGAACGAAAAGCGGTTGTAGTTGTCTGTAATCGAACGTTGTGATGTTGCTTCGAGTGACGAAATGAATCATTCCATCGAACTTCTCGCTTAACGTCGCCGAATCTATGTACGCTCTCGAAATTTGTTGACCTGGAATCCAGAGGCGTAGCTAGGGTATTTTGCGCGCGTGGACATACTACAGGATTGGCGCGCCCCCTTTCTTGGAACCGCCAATAAAAAGCGTCATCTGACTAGAACAATTTACTCAATTAAACAAGTTCCATTTATTATTAGTAATTAAGAGATTACCAAAAGTTGAAAAAAATAAGTATGAGTAAATTTAGAATTCCTTACTTTTACGCCCGATGTTAATTTTGAGGTTTTGGTATTGAGGCAACCATTCTATAACACACAAGCAGGAATCAATTAAGCCGCCAAAATGTACCAGGCCACAGAGAGTGGATGCTCTTTGGCTACGTGAACTAATGGCAGTAATAATTTTAAGCGAGGAAATGAGAGAGGGCAGATTGAAAAGACGAAGAAGAGCGGTATCTGATTGAATATCAATTGAGCAGGATGATGGCGTCCAAGCTCTCTTTATTTATTCAATGAAGAAGCAGTTTGCTTTTCCGTGGGAGGGAGATTGAAGAAGCATAAAGTTTGGATTTTTGAAGTTACTAATATGAAAATTATTTTATAAATGTAATTACTTTACCAGAGCTTTTCATCTTGTGGAATGCACGATGAGTGTAACATCTCTACTTTCTCCATTTTCGTCATTCTGCTATAATTGTACTAGGTTTCTATAGTTCTAATTACTTTTTATATTTACGAGAAAATGTGCATACGACATTCTGGACAACTGGTTTATCTGCTACAACTGCACTAAGTTTTTATAATTATAATTGCTTTTTTATATTTACTAAAAAATGTGCATTCTGGACTACTGGTTTATCGGAGGTCGGTGCTCAGAGCTTTGTGACGTCATATCCGAGGGACATGACTTTTGACAGGACGTGTGATGTGGATTGGGTGATGGTTGAGGAGTTAAATTACGTCCTTGATTGCAACACGTAATCTATGAAAATCACATTTTCTAATTCATTTCTTTAATACGTCAAAATAAATGTTTTCTTGGCTTGACTGTGGCAAATTGGTAAATAGCGTTAATAAATTATGTTTTCTCCAATGCTAAGAAGAGCAAACTCGATGCTAAGAAGAGCAAGATCGCTGAGACGATCTTGTACCATTGAAACCCGCAATTACGACGAAATTAGCTTCAATTTGCTGAAGGGCCGCTCACAGCTTGCAATTGAAACAGCAATTGTTGGAAGACTTTGCAGTGAAATGCGTTTCTTCGAAAATGCGTCATGAATATCAAATCGCCTCTTCTTTTCGGCTATTTTGCGGGGCGCCAAAATAAAATCATACTAATTTAATTGGGACAAATTAGTTTGCATTAAAAAGTAGTTTCAATCCTCATTTTGGCGATCCTATATCCTAATATGCATGCTACTGTGTATCGGGATACACGGGATCACTCTGTGCAACAGGTCAGTTTTTGAGTCTCTTAGGCTTTTATCTGATCCGTTTTAATACAATTTAAGGTAATCGCGTTGCTCATTTACTGAAAATAGAGTTCATATATTCATATATACTATATTTTGGCGCCCGGAAACACATGACCCATTCTGCCCCCATAGTTACGCCTATATCGGGATCTGGAGGTTGTAGTCGACTGTCAGGTACCTTTTTGTTCCATCGTCACATACATGTTTTTAAGATCGCAATTATCGAAAATCGATAGATTGGTTTCTTGATCACCGCTCGGATTCTTCTGAAAACAGACGATGATTTGCTCGGTCTCTACGCACGGACACGAACTAAGCTTTGTCGATCCAGAAACTATTATGTTATACCAGTGACTCGCCCACAAGTTGACTGGTGGAATCGGCTTTAATTTGATAGTTTTGTACAGCTGCATTCTGGCCATGTCAGATGGAATCTCGTGCATATAATTGATACTAAATGTATAGGAACCTAAACCGGGCGTTTTTTTTGCGTATACATGAAATTATAATATGGATATGCGAAATAACAAAAAGTAAATTTGACAAAATAAAGCAGCAGCAAATGTGAAAAATTCGTTGTCAGCTTGGATACGCCGAAGACCACGTTGGGACCATGACCCCACCCAAGACATCGCTAGGGAGGTTCTGACAATCTTACAGCCCCTGGCCATTGCATTCATCAAATAATCAGGATTCTATTTTCGAAGATTCTTTGCACTTATTAATTTCATCTACAGCAATCAACGAGTGCAAGTCAGATCCATGTGTCCATGGAACATGTTGGGATAAATATAACAAATATGCATGCCTCTGTGTATTGGGATACACGGGATCACAGTGTGAAACAGGTCAGTTTTAGAGTCTATTACGCTATTATCTGATCCGTTTTAATCAAATTTAAGGTAATCGCGTTGCTCATTTACTGGAAATAGAGTTCGTTAATCAGAACGGTGTAGATCCGTATAGCGGTTTGAACGAAATAATGTCTGCTGAACAAGGTGAAAAGGGCTTATGAACGAAGTTAATTATTCGCTGCATCACTCTCTTCAAGTCGACTATATGTAGATATTTTCTTAAGTAAGCCATAGCGCGAATAAGTCGACTGTTGTCACGCATGTCGTTGTATAAAAGCCGATTTATGGCATGCGGACGGTTATAATTGAGACATACAACCCAGTCAGACAACTAGCCATGGAACGACATCAAATGAAGAATAGAAGCACGACGACTAAGCTGAACTTATTGTCAACTCCGGTGTGTTGACAAAATTCGCATTAGGAGACAACGAGTCTCATGTCGCTACGACCTATCTTAGCTAGACTAGCCAATACGCTCTGACCTTTCCAGCAACCCTCATCCTATACAGACCTCAGGTAACGTCCACAAAAGCCGCTACTAACAGAATATTAAGAGATTAACATATCTATAGGCCTAGTTGCATCCTGTTCGGTTTGCCCAGGAAAGCATGAGTATAAATCGTTGATGATAGGCTGACTGCTGTCAACTGAATATCGATGCCGATGTACTGCCCGCCGCCTGCTGGATTTTCTTTGTTACAATGTGTGGTCATTGCTTTCTTTTGTCAATCACTGGTCATTATTGTCAATTGAGCTATGGGTCCAACATTTAGCTCATGCACCCACTCACATACAGGCCTAAAATGCACATCCGAGAAGTCAGTTTACGGAGGTAATTAGCAAACATCCTGCTCGAGTTATGGTGACCAAGGTACTTAGATTTGGGCTGTTTAAATGTAGGACTTTGAGAACTATAATTAACCTACCACTCACCGTCTGTCGGAGTTCAGATGAAAGGATGAAGACTTGCCCTATATAAATTAATTATTATGCTCGCAGCCTTTGTTTTGCCGGCCTTTCAAGTTTACATTCAGGAAAGGCGGTGAAATGTCCTGCGGCGTACTGTCCGTGGCTAAATGTCAAGCGGCATTTTGCCCAGACACTCTTGAAGACTTACCTTATATTAACTGCACTCTAACAACTGATGTAATAACTGATTGCTTGAAGATCGCAAAGGTCATCCCCATTTCAAGCGCGGAAATAGGGAAGAACTTACTAGCTATAGGCCTATTTCATTATTACCATATTTTTTCAAAATATTTGAGCAAGGTAATATATGCGAGATTGTGCAACTATATTCTAAGCAAAGGCATATATAAATCTCAACATTGCTTCCAATGTAACCACTCTACTTTAAGGGCGATACTTAGGTTAAAGATAATATATCAGCTGCCATCGATCGGAAGGAATTTTTCATAGGATTATTCGTTGGTGTTGCTAAAGTTTTCCAAATAAATCGAAGCGTTGAACTTATGCTGTGGCTTGATTGACTGACCGGCCAGATGACCAGCAGAAATCCGATTTATGTCCGCTGATTCGTTCGTGGAACTATGATTGGCTGAGGCGGCCTATTTTGAGTGTTATTTTTGATTTTCTTTTTGAATTATGTTATCTAAAATTTGTTGTATACAATCGAATACAACTATGTCTACATGATACATGCACTTGTTTTTCTTGCTTCTTGAAGTTGTATCTTATTCACTAGCTAAAATCGTTGACCTTATTCCTCTCCATCTAACTACCAGGTGTAAAGAGGGTGGTCCCGACTACAGGACCTAGGTCCTTTTTGAGGATTTTCCTCCCTGTTGATCTTATTGAATATTTTGTTTTGATATTCCAAGTCTGTACATTGTCAGCTGAGGTCAATAAAAGAATTTGTCCTTGATGCTGTTGTTGTTGTCATATCGTATCCACGAGCGCCGATGCGGATTTGACGGGTATGTTAGAGTAGATTACCTATCTTACCAATATCACACTTGGAAGAAAATGTCACGACGGCCACGACCCAAGAATAACTTCGCCTGTTAGTTACTACTGTTTGGAAGCGAACGCCGCTTCTGACTAACTAAATGATAAAGCTTTCAATGCGTTCAAAGACGATGGAAAATGGGTGTCCAACGATAACACTCGCTTCTGGCTCACCAACTGCTGAACAGCTGTTAACATGTGGTTGATCGGATTGAAAGGAAGGAATAAAAATTGCGAGAGGGTGTGCGATTGGAGGATCGAAGCGATACGCGACACTGGAAGATGTTATACACCGCGCACAATTGTAGGCTCACTCATTTAGATAATTCTTTTGGAGGATTTTTTATTGATTCGGTTGGTATGTAAATAGATTGCACTGCATCAATACCTAAGCCGATAAGCCGGGCTTGACCGTGAAACAGATATTAGTTTAAGATGAGTAGCCATGATTTTCGTTGACGATTCCTATTGAAAACCTAAGCTACCGGTATGAGATCCAACACACAGAGCACGATATCCCCACACTTTCTCGTTGTACGCTCACAGCGGCATCGTACCGATTGCACACGACATACAGGTCTTGTGCATCAAAGGGTAGTAGACGATTTTGTTCGAATTTCCATCAAAGATTTCTACGCGTATCGGATTGTTACGTTTAAATGAGAGAAAGTAGATTGAAAAGACGAAAAAGAGCTGTATCTGGTTGAATATCGATAGAGCAGATTGAATGTGTCCAGACTTTCTTTGTTTGTTCAAAGAAGAAGCAGTTTGCTTCTTCTTGGGAAAATGAAGAAGCATAAAGTTTGGATATTTGAAGTTACTGTTATGAAAATTATTATTTAAATGTAATTACTATACCAGAGCTTTTCATCTTGTGGAATGCACGATCAGCGTAACATCTCTACTTTCTCCACTTTCACCATTCTGCTATAATTGTAATAGGTTTCTATAGTTCTAATAACTCTTTTATATTTATGAGAAAATGTGAATAAGACATTCTGGACAACTGGTTTATCGGGGGTGGGTGCTCAGAGCTTTGTGACGTCATGTCCGAGGGGATATGACTTTTGTCACGACGTGTGATGTGGATTTGGTGATGGTTGAGGAATTAAATATCGTCCTTGATTGCACCTCGTCATCTATGAAAATCCCATTTTCTAATTGATTTCATTATTACGTGAAAAAGTAGTTTTGTTTGATGTGACTGTGACAAATTGGTAAATAACGTTATAAAATTATGTTTTCTCCAATGCTAAGAAGTGCAAATTCGATGCTAAGAAGAGAAAAATCGCTGAGATGATCTTGTGCCATTGAAACCCGCAATTACGACGAAATTAGCTTCAATTTGCTGAAGGGCCGCTCACAGCTTGCAATTGAAACAGCAATTGTTGGTAGATTTTGCTGTGAAATGCGTTGATGTGAAAATTCGTCATGAATATCAAATCGCCTCTTCTTTTTTGCTTTTTTGGGGGGCGCCAAAATAAAATCATATTGATTTAATTGGGACACATTAGTTTGAATAAAAAAGTAGTTTCGATCCTCATTTTGGCGATCCTCTATTTTGGCGCACCTTTTTGCCTCATCGTCACATGCATGTTTTTAAGATCACAATGATGGAAAATCGATCGATTGATTTCTTCATCACCGCTTCGATGCTTCTGAAATCCGACGATGATTTGCTCGGTCTTCACGCTCGGACGCGAACTACGCATTTTCGATCCAGAAACTGTTATGTCATAGAAGTGACTAGCCCACAAGTTGACTGGTGGAATCGGCTTTAATTTGATAGTTTTGTACAGCTGCATTCTGTCCATGTCAGATGGAATCACGTGCATATAATTGATACTAAATGTATAGGAACCTAAACCGGTCGTTTTTATTTGCGTATGCATGAAATTATAATATGGACATGCGAAATAACACAAAGTAAATTTCGCAAAATAAAGCAGCAGCAAATGTAAAAAATTCGTTGTCGGCTTGGATCCGCCGAAGACCACGTTGGAACCATGACCCCACCCAAGACATCGCTAGGGAGGCTCTGACAATCTTACAGCCCCTGGTCATTGCATTCATCATATAATTGCTTGGTCTCCACGCTCAAACGCGATCTCAGATTTGTCGATCCAGAAACTATTATGTCATAGCATTGACTAGCCCATAAGTTGACTGGCGGAGTCGCCTTTTGATTTGATAGTTTTGTACAGCTGCATTCGATCCTCGTCAGATGGATAAGCGTGCATATAAACGATATCATATGTATAGGAACCTAACACCGGTCGTTTTTATTTGCGTATACATGAAATTATAATGTGGATATGCGAGAAAACAAAAAGTAAATTTGACAAAAACAAGCGGCAGCAAATGCGAAAAATGCGATGTCGGCTGGGATCCGTCGAAGCCCAGGTTGGGACCATGACCTCACCGAAGACAACAGTAGGGAGGTTCTGGCAATCTTAAAGCCCCTGGCCGTTGCATTCATCAAATAATCAAGATTCTACTTTTGAAGATTCTTTGCACTAATTGATTTCCTCTATAGCAATCAACGAGTGCACGTCAGGTCCATGTGTCCATGGAAACTGTTCGGACAAAATTAACAAATATGCATGCAACTGTGAAAACTCGGGATACACGGGATCACACTGTGAAACAGGTCAGTTTTTGAGTCAATTAGGCTCTTACCTGATCCGTATTAATAAAATTTAAGGTAAGCGCGTTGCTCATTTACTGGAAATAGAGTTCGTTAATTGGAACGGTGTAGATCCGTATAGCGGTATGAATGAAATAATCTCCGTTGAAGAAGGTAAAAATGGCTTATAAACGCAGTTAATTATTCGCTGCATCACTCTCTTCAAGTCGACTATATGTAGATATTTTCTAAAGTAAGTCATAGCCTGACTATGTCGACTGTTGTCACGCATGTCGTTGTATAAAAGTCGGTTATTGGCATGCGGACAGTTATAATTGAGACATGCAGCCCAGTCAGACAACTAGCCACGGAGCGACATCAACTGAAGAATAGAAGCACGACGACTTAATTGAACTTAATCTCAACTCAGATGTTTTGGCAAAATTCGCAAAAGTAGACAACGAGTCTCATATCACAACGACCTATCTTAACTAGACTAGCCAATACGCTCTGACCTTTGCAGCAACCCTCATCCTATACAGACTTCAGGTAACGTCGCTACTAACAGAAAATTAAGGGATTAACATATCTATAGGCATTGTTTCATCCTGTTCGTTCTGCCAAGGAAAGCATGAATAGGAATCGTTGAATGGTGGCTGATTGCTGTCAACTGAATCTCGATGCAAATGAACTCCCAGTGTCTGATGTATTTTCTTTGTTACGCTGTGTTTTCAGTGCTGTCTATTGTTAATCACTGGTCATTGTTGTCAATTGATCTATGGGCCCAACATTTAGCTCATGCACACACTCGCGCAAACACACCCACTCACATACAGGCCTATCATGCACATCCGAGAAGTCAGGTTACGGAAGAAATTAGCAGACATCCTGCTCGAGTTATGATGACCAAGGAACTTATATTTAGGCTTTTTAAATGTAGAACTTTGAGAACTATAATTAACCTACCACTCACCGTCTGTCGGAGTTCAGATGAAAGGATGAAGACATGCCCTATATAAATTAATTATTATGCTCGCAGCCTTTGTTTTGCCGGCCTTTCAACTTTACATTTAGGAAATGCGGTGAAATGTCCTGCGGCGTACTGTCCGCGGCTAAATGTCAAGCGGCAGTTTGCCCGGACACTCCTGAAGACTTACCTTATATTAACTGCACTCTAACAACTGATGTAATAACTGATTGCTTGAAGATCGCAAAGGTCATCCCCATTTCAAGCGCGGAAATAGGGAAGAATTTGCTAGCTATAGGCCCATTTCATTATTACCATATTTTTCTAAACTATTTGAGCAACGTATTGTATGCGAGATTGTGCAATTATAATTAAACCAAAGGCATATTATATAAATCTCAACATTGCTTCCAATGTAACCACTCTACTTTAAGGGCGTTACTTAGCGTCCAAGATAATATATCAGCTGCCATCGATCGGAAGGAATTTTCCATAGGAATATTCGTTGGTGTTGCTAAAGCTTTCCCAAAAAATCACAAGTATTGTTACACAAACTAAAAAATATTGATGAACGCGGCTCTGCCCTGTCTTGGTTCCAAAGTTGCTTTAATGGAAGACACCATGTTGTGAAATGTAATGGTTTTACTTTCACTATGGGCCTCATCAAACATTGTGTTCCGCAGGGCTCAATTTTGAGTCCCCTGCTATTTTTTTATTTTAACCAATGACCTTCCTAACGTGTTCTCAGCTCTCCAATTTTATTTATTTGCAGATGATACGAATATTTTTGCCTCTCACCCAAATTGTGATAAATTGATGCAATTGATTAATTCAGAACTTGATGGAGTGCATAACTGGCTTGCAGCTAAAAAATTATCTTCAAATGTTAGCATAACCAACTACATTCTATATATGATCCAACGCAAACAATTACATGTCCTTGAACATAACTTTATAATGAGTTACATACCAATTCCAAAAGTGATGTCAAAAAAAATTTCTTTGGTAAATTATTGATAATCAACATACGTGGGGTGAGCACATCTGCAATATTTCAATAAAAGTAGCATAAAATCTTGGAGTCCTCAGTAGAGTGGCTTATTTACTACCACCAGATATACGTAAAAATTTATATGACACGATGGTGTTTTCATACTTGAACGTCTGTAATGTCATCTTGGCCTCAAATTAGCCATCTTGGCTTACGCGTCTGGTGACTCTCCAATAGCCAAGATTTGCATTCGCTTTAATAATGGCTACCCTTCCTGCATCCGGATCTACTACATGTACACATATAACAAAAACTGCCGTTTTTAACTCCTGAACAACTAACTAGATATCAAATATCTAAATCTATGTATAAATATAATTGTAAATTACTTTCAACAACCTTTGATAAGTACTTCTGGTCTCCACCAGAAGACATTCCCTTTTGTCTTCGATCCTTGACTACTTCAACTTTCATTCCCATACGCGCAAGAACGAACACACGAAGGTTTGCAATAAAATACGCTGGCCTGAAACTCTTGAACAATATTCTATAATATATAAAAATAATTACAAATATTCATGAGTTTAAGAAAAATTACGTGTTTTTATGTCAAAAACATTTGCCTATGAGATGACTGGGTCTGTTAGCCTAACGAAGCGTTAAACTTATGCTGTGGTTTAATTGAGTGACCGGCCAGATGACCAGCAGAAATCTGATTTATGTCCGCTGATTCGTTTCTGTGACTATGATTGGCTATGGCGGCCATTTTTTAGTGTTCTTTTTTGAGTCTTTTTGAATTTTGTTATCTAAAATTTGTTGTATACAATTGAATACAACTCTGTCTACGTGATACATGCACTTGTTTTTCTTGCCTCTTAAAGCTGTATCTAATTCACTAGCTAAATCGTTGACCTTATTCCTCTCCGTCTAACTACCAGGTGTAAAGAGGGTGTAAGCATGACCTAGGTCCTTCTTGGAGATTTTCCTACCTGTTGATATTATTGAATATTTTGTTTTGATTTTACCTAATCTGTACATTGTCAGCTGAGGTCAATAAAAAGAATTTGTCATTGTTGTTGTTGTTGTCGTCATATCGTATCCACGAGCGCCGATGCGGATTTGACGGGTATCGGGATGTTAGAGTAGATTACCTATCTTACCAATATCACACTTGGAAGAAAATGTCACGACGGCCACGACCCAAGAATAACTTCGCCCGTTAGTTACTACTGTTTGGAAGCGAACGCCGCTTCTGACTAACTAAATGATAAAGCTTTCAATGCGTTCAAAGACGATGGAAAATGGGTGTCCAACAATAACACTCGCTTCTGGTTCACCAATTGTCGAACAGCTGTAAACATGTGGTTGATCGGATTGAAAGGAAGGAATAAAAATTGCGAGAGGGTGTACGATTTGAGGATAGAAGCAATACACGGGACTGGAATATTTTATACACCGCGCACAATTGTAGGCTCACTCATTTAGATAATACTTTTGGACACTTTTTTATTGATTCGGTTGGTATGTAAATAGACTGCACTGCATTAATACCTAAGACGATAAGCCGGGCATAACCGTGATGCAGATATTAGTTTAAGATGAATAGCCATGATTTTCGTTGACGATTCCTATTGAAAACCTAAGCTACCGGTATGAGATCCAACACACAGAGCACGATTTCTCCACACTTTCCCATTGTTGGCTCACAACGTTTTCGTAGGCCTACCGATTGCACACGCCATACAGGTCTTGTGCATCAAAGGGTAGTCGACAATTTTGTTCCAATTTCTATGAAAGATTTCTACGCGTATCGGATTGTTACGTGGAAATGAGAGAAAGTAGATTGAAAAGACGAAAAAGACCTGTATCTGGTTGAATATCAATAAAACAGATTGAATGTGTCCAGACTCTCTGTATTTGTTCAAAGAAGGAGCAGTTTGCTTCTCCGTGGGAAAAGAGCTAGGGTATTTTGCGCCCGGGGACAAACTACAGAATTGGCGCGCCCCCTTTCTTGGAACCGCCAATAAATAGCGTCATCTTATTAAAACAATTTACTCAATTAAACAAGTTCCATTTATTATTAGTAATTAAGAGATTACCATAATTTGAAAAAGTAAGTATGAGTAATTTTAGAATTTTTTGCTTTTACGATGTTAATTTTGAGGCTTTGGTAGTGAGGCAACCATTCTGTAACACACAAGCAGGAATCAATTAAGCAACCAAAATGCATCAGGCCACAGAGAGTGGGTGCTCTCTGGCTACGTGAACTAATGGCAGTAATAATTGTAAGCGAGGAAATGAGAGAGGGCAGATTGAAAAGACGAAAAAGAGCTGTATCTGATTGAATATCAATTGAACAGAATGATGGCGTCCAAGCTCACTTTATTTATTCAATGAAGAAACAATTTGCTTCTCCGTGAGAGAATGAAGAAGCATAAAGTTTGGATTTTTGAAGTTACTAATATGAAAATTATTTTATAAATGTAATTACTTTACTAGTGCTTTTCATCTTGTGGAATGCTCGATGAGTGTAACATCTCTACTTTCTAAACTTTCATCATTCTGTTATAACTGTTATAGGTTTCTTGTGTTCTAATTACTTTTTTATACTTACGAGAAAATGTGCATATGACATTCTGGACAACTGGTTTATACAAGGCGGGTGCTCAGAGCTGTGTGACGTCATGTCCGAGAGGATATGACTTTTGTCACGACGAGTGATGTGGATTGGGTGGAGGTTGAGGAGTCAAATATCGTCCTTGATTGCACCACGCAATCGGGATCTGGAGGTTGTAGTCGACTGTCGGGGACCATTCTGCTTCAAGGTCACATACATGTTTTTAAGATCGCAATGATCGAAAATCGATAGTTGGTTTCTTGATTACCGCTCCGATTCTTCTAAGATCAGAGGATGATATGCTCGGTCTAGACTTGGACGCTAACTAGACTTCGTCGATCCAGGAGCCATTATAACATTGAAGTGATCAACACAGGAGGTTATTGGTGGGTCGCCTTTTATTTGATTGTTTTGTACGGTTTTATCTTTTCCATTTCAGGTGGAATCACGTGCATAAAAATGATATCATATGTATAGGAACCTTGTACCGGGCGTTTTTATTTACGCATACATGCAATTATAATATGGATATGCGAAAAAGAAAATGACAAAATGAAGCCGCAGCAAATGCTCAAAAAGCATTGTCGGCTGGGATCCGCCGAACACCACGTTGGGACCATGACCCCACCTAAAACATCGCTAGGGAGGTTCTGACAGTCCTACAGCCCCTGGCCGTTGCATTCATAAAATAATCAAGATTCTATTTTCGAAGATTCTTTGCACTAATTGATTTCCTCTACAGCAATCAACGAGTGCAAGTCAAATCCATGTGTCCATGGAACATGTGTGGATGAAATTGACAAATATGCATGCAACTGTGAATCGGGATACACGGGATCACAGTGTGAAACAGGTCAGTTTTCGAGTCAATTAGACTTTTATCTGATCCGTTTTAATAAAATTTAAGTTATTCGCGTTGCTTTGAAAATACGTCATGAATGTCAAATCGACTCTTCTTTTGGGTATTTTTTAAGGCGCCAATATAAAATCATTTTATTTATTTGGTACACATTAGTTTGCATAAAAAATGTTGTTTCAATCCTCATTTTGGCGATCCTCTATTTTGACGCCCAGGGACACATGTCCCATTCTGCACCCATAGGTACGCCTATGTCGGGATCTGGCGGTTGTAGTCGACTGTCTGGTACCTTTTTGTTTCAACATCACGTTCGTGTTTTTTAAGATCGCAATGGTAAGAGTATTATCCAGCTGCATTATGTCCATGTCAGATTTAATCACGTATTTATAAGTGACACTTTATGTATAGGAACCTAAACCGGGCTTTTTTCTTACGTATACATGAAATTATAATATGGATATGCGGATAAAAGGAAAAGCAAATTTTACAAAATAAAGGTGAAGCAAATGCGAACAATGCGTTGTCGGCTTGGATCTGCCAAAGACAACGTTGGGACTCTGACATCACCCAAGACATCGGTAGGGAGGTTCTGACAATCCTACAGCTCCTGGCCGCTAACCTCATCAAATAATCAAGATTCTATTTTCGAAAAACCTTTGCACTATTTGATTCCTTTACAGAAATCAACGAGTGCAAGTCAGATCCATGTGTCCATGGAACATGTGTGGATGTAATGGACAAATATGCATGCAACTGTGAATCGGGATACACGGGATCACAATGTGAAACAGGTCAGTTTTTGAGTCTATTAGGCTCTTATCTGATCCGCTTTAATCAAATTTAAGTTAATCGCGTTGCTTTGAAAATACGTCATGAATGTGAAATCACCTTTTCTTTTTGGGCTTTTGGGAAGCGTCAAAATAAAATCATACTAATTTAATTGCGACACATCAGTTTGCATAAAAAAATAGTTTCAATCCTCATTTTGGCGATCCTCTATTTTGACGCCCGGCGACACATGTTCCATTCTGCCCCCAAAGTTACGCCTATGTCGGGATCTGGAGGTTGTAGTCGACTGTCGGGTACCTTTTTGCTTCAAGTTCACATACATGTTTTTAAGATCGCAATGATCGAAAATCGATAGATTGGTTTCTTGATCACCACTCTGATTTTTCTGAAATCCGACGATGATTTGCTTGGTCTTCACGCTCGGACGCTAACCAAGTTTTGTCGATCCTGAAACAATTATGTCATAGCAGTGACTAGCCCACAAGTTGACTGGTGGAGTCGCCTTTAATCTAAGAATATTATTATCCAGCTGCATTCTGTCCATGTCAGATGGAATCACGTGTATATAAGTCACACTTTCTGTATAGGAACCCAAACCGGGCCCTTTTTCTTACGTATACATGAAATTATAATATGGATATGCGAAATAACAAAAACAAATTTTACAAAATAAAGCAGCAGCAAATGCGAAAATTTCGTTGTCGGCTACGCCGAATCCGTAGGATCTGTTGTATCCGCCGAAGACCACGTTGGGACCATGACCCCACCCAAGACATCGCTTGGGAGGTTGTGACATTCTTACAGCCTCTGGCAGTTGCATTCATCAAATAATCAAAATTCTATTTTCGTGGATTCTTTGCACTAATTGAATTCATGTACAGAAATCAACGAGTGCAAGTCAGAACCATGTGTCCATGCAACATGTGTGGATGAAATTTACAAATATGCATGCAACTGTGAATCGGGATACACGGGATTACAGTGTGAAACAGGTCAGTTTTTGAGTCTATTATACTTTTATCTGATCCGTTTTTATCGAAATTAAGTTCATCGCGTTGCTTTGAAAATACGTCATGACTGTTAAATCGCCTCTTCTTCTGGGCCTTTTTAAAGGGTTGAAAAATTAAAATCATACTACTTTGTTTGGGACACATTAGTTTGCATGACAATAGTAGTTTCAATCCTAACTTAGGCGATCTTCTATTTTGGCGCCCGGGGACACATGCCCCATTCTGTCCCCATAGTTACGTCTATGTCGGGATCTGGAGGTTGTAGTCGACTCTCGGGAACCTTTTTGCTTCAACGTCACCTACATGTTTTTAAGATCGCAATGATCGAAAATCGGTGGATTGATTTCTTGATCACCGCTCTCATTCTTCTGAAATTCGACGATGATTTGCTTGGTCCCCACACTCGGACGCGTATTAACCTTTGTCGATCCGGAAACCATTGTGTCATACCAGTGACTAGCCCACGAGTTGACTGGTGGTGTCGCCTTTAATTTTATAGTTTTGTCCAGCCGCATTCTGTCGATGTCAGATGGAATCACGTGTATATAATTGACACTATATGCATAGGAACCGAAACCGGGCGTTTTTATTTGCAGCTACATGAAATTATATATAGTTTATACGAAATAACAAAAAGTAAATTAAACAAAATATAGCATCTGCAAATGCGAAAAATGCGTCATCGGCTTGGATACGCCGAAAAGCGCGTTGGGACCATGACCCCACCCAAGACATCGCTAGATAAGCTCCGGCAATGTTGCAGCCTCTCGCCGTTGCATTCATCAAATAATCAAGATTCTTTTTTGGAAAATTCTTTGCACCAATTGTTTTCTTATTTAGAAATCAACGAGTGCAAGTCAAATCCATGTATCCATGGAACATGTGTGGATGAAGTATACAAATATGCATGCACCTGTGAACTGGGATACACAGGATCACACTGTGAAACAGGTCAGTTTTTGAGTGTATTTCACTTTTATCTGATCCATTTTAATCAAATTTAAGTTAATCGCGTTGCTTTGAAAATACGTCATGAATGTCAAATCGCCTCTTCTTTTGGGCCTATTTAGGAGGCGCCAAAATAAAATCATACTACTTTATTTGGGACACATTAGTTTGCATAAAAAAGTAGTTTCAATCCTAACTTTGGCGATCCTCTATTTTGATGCCTGGGGACACATGACCCATTCTGCCCCCAGAGTTACGCCTTTGTCGGGATCTGGAGGTTGTAGTCGACTGTCGGGTACCTATTTGCTTCAACGTCACATACATGTTTTTAAGATCGCAATGATCGAAAATCGATGGATTCATTTCTTGATCACCGCTCTCATTCTTCTGAAATCCGACGATGATTTGCTTGGTCTCCAAGCACGGACGCGAACTAAGCTTTGTCGAGCCAGAAACCATTATGTCATAGCAGTGACTAGCCCACAAGTTGACTGGTGGAGTCGCCTTTAATCTAAGAATATTGTCCAGCTGCATTCTGTCATGTCAGATGGTATCACGTGTATATAATTGATACTATATGTACAGGAACATAAAACGGGAGTTTTTTTTGACGTATACATGATATTGTAATAAGGATTTGCAAAATAACAAAAAGTAAATTTTACAAAATAAAGCAGCAGCAAATGCGAAAATTGCGTTGTCGGCTTGGATCCGCCGTTGACCACGTTTTGGGACCATGACCCCAAAAAGACATCGCTAGGGAGGTTGTGACAGTCCTGCAGCTTGCATTCCTTAGATAATCAAGATTCTGTTTTCGAAGATACTTATCAATAATTGCTTTCCTCTACAGAAATCAACGAGTGCACGTCAGATCCATGTCTCCATGGAACATGTGGTAATCAAATGGACAAATATGCATGCATCTGTGAATCGGGATACACGGGATCAAACTGTGAAACAGGTCAGGTTTTGAGTCTATTAGGCTTTTACATGATCCGTTTTATACAAATTTAAGTTAATCCCCTTGCTTTATGAATGCGTCATGAATGTCAAATCGACTCTTCTTTTGCGTTTTTTGGGTGGTCACAAAAAAATCATACTAAATGCCTTGAGTAACAATAGTTTGCATAAAAAAAGCTATTTCAATTCTCATTTTGGCGATCCTCTATTTTGACGCCAAGGGACACATGTCCCATTCTGCCCCCATAGTTACGGCTATGTCGTGATCTGGAGGTTGTTGTCGTCTGTCGGGTACCATTTTGCTTAAAAGTCGCATACATGTTTTCAAGATCGCAATTATCGAAAATCGATAGATTGGTCTCTTGACAAACGCTCTGATTTTTCTGAAATCCGACGATGATTTGCTTGGTCTCCACACTCGGACGCGAACAATGCTTTGTCGATCCAGAAACTGTTATGTCATAGCAGTGATTAGCCCACAAGTCGACTGGTGGAGTCGCCTTTAATCTAAGAGTATTGTCCAGCTGCATTATGTCCATGTCAGATGGAATCACGTGTATATAAGTGACACTTTATGTATAGGAACCTAAACCGAGCCTTTTTTCTTGCGTTTACATGAAATTATAATATGGATTATGCGAAATTGAAAATGGAAATTTTACAAAATAAAGCATCAGCAAATGCGAAAAATGCGTTGTCGGCTTGGATTTGCTGAAGACCACGTTGGGACCATGACCTCACCGAAGACATCGCTAGGGAGGTTCTGACAGTCCGGCAGCCCCTGGCCGTTGCATTCATCAAATAATCAAGATTCTATTTTGGAAAATTCTTTGCACCAATTGTTTTCTTCTTTAGATATCAACGAGTGCAAATCAAATCCATGTATCCATGGAACATGTGTGGATGAAGTATACAAATATGCATGCACCTGTGAACTGGGATACACAGGATCACACTGTGAAACAGGTCAGTTCTTGAGTCTATTATACTTTTCTCTGATCTGTTTTAATCAAAATAAAGTTAATCGTGTTGCTTTGAAAATACGTTATGAATGTCAAATCGCCTCTTCTTTTGGGCCTTTTTAGGAGGGTGCCAAAATAAAATCATACTACTTTGTTTGGGACACATTAGTTTGCTTAAAAAAAGTAGTTTCAATCCTAACTTTGCTGATCTTCTATTTTGGCGCCTGGGGACACATGTCCCATTCTGCCCCCATAGTTACGCCTAAGTCAGGATCTGGAGGCTGTAGTCGACTGTCGGGTACATTTTTGCTTCAACGTCACATACATGATTTTAAGATCGCAATGATCGAAAATCGATAGATTGGTTTATTAATCACCGCTCTGATTCTTTTGAAATCCGACGATGACTTCGTTGGTCTCGACGCTCGGACGCGATCTAAGCTTTGTCGATCCAGAAACTATTATGTCATAGCAGTGACTAGGCCACAATTTGACTGGTGGAGGCGCCTTTAATCTAGAAGTATTGTCCAGCTGCATTCTGTCCATGTCAGATGGAATCACGTGTATATAAGTGACACTTTATGTATAGGAACCTAAAGCGGGCGTTTTTTTTTGCATGTACATGAAATTGTAATATGGATTATGCAAAATAACAAAAAAACTAAATTTTACAAAATAAAGCATCAGCAAATGCGAAAGATGCTTTGTCGGTTTCTATCCGCCGAAGACCGCGTTGGAATCATGATTCCACCCAAGACATCGCTAGGGAGGTTCTGACAATCTGAGATCCCCTGGCCGTTGCATTCATCAGATAATCAAGATTCTACTTTCGAGGACTCTTTGCACTAATTGATTTCGTCTACAGAAATCAACGAGTGCAGTCCAGATCCATGTGTCCATGGAACATGTGTGGATGAAATATACAAATTTGCATGCAACTGTGAATCGGGATACACAGGCTCACACTGTGAAACAGGTCAGTTTTTAAGTCTATTAGACTTTTATCTGATTCGTTTTAATCAAATTTAAGTTAATCCTGTTGCTTTGAAAATACGTCATGAATGTCAAATCGTTGCATTCATCAAATAATGAAGATTCTATTTTCGAGGTTTCTTTGCACTAATTGATTTCCTCTACAGATATCAACGAGTGCAAGTCAAATCCATGTGTCCATGGAACATGTGTGGATGAAATATACAAATATGAATGCAACTGTGAATCGGGATACACGGGATCACATTGTGAAACAGGTCAGTTTTTGAGTCTATTAGCTTCTTATCTGATCCGTTTTAATCAACCAACTTAAGTAAATTGCGTTGCTTTGAAAAAACGTCATGAGTGTCAAATCGCCTCTTCTTCTGGACTTTTTGGGGGTTCCAAAATAAAATCATACTAATTTATTTGGGACACATTAGTTTGAATAAGAAAAGTAGTTTCAATCCTTCTTTAGGCGATCCTCTATTTTGACGCCCGTGGACAAATGACCTATTCTGCCCCCATAGTTACGCCTATGTCGGGATCTCGAGGTTGTAGTCGACTGTCGGGTACCTTTTTGCGTCACGTCACAGACATGTTTTTAAGAGCGCAATGATCGAAAATCGATAGATTAGTTTCTTGATCACCGCTGCGATTCTTCTGAAATTCGACGATGAATTGCTTGGTCTCCACACTCGAACGCGAACTAAGCTTTGACGATCCAGAAGCCATTATGTCATACCAGTGACTATTCCACAAGTTGACTATTGGAGTCGGCCTTAAGTTGATAGTTTTGTCCAGCTGCATTCTGTCAGCTGGAATCAAGTGTATATAATTGACACTATATGTATAAGAACCTAAACCGGGCGTTTTTATTTGCAATTAAAATATGGATATGCGAAACAACAAAAAGTAAATTTTACAAAATAAAGCAGTAGCAAATGCAAGAAAAACGTTGTCGGCTTGGATCCGCCGAAGACCACGTTGGGACCATGACCCCACCCAAGACATCGCTAGGGAGGTTCTGACAGTGCTGCAGCCCCTGGCCGTTGCATTCGTAATATAATCAAGATTCTATTTTCGAAGATTCTTTGCACTAATCGATTTCCTCTACAGAAATAAACGAGTGCAAGTCAGATCCATGTGTCCATGGAACATGTGTGGATGAAATTTACAAATATGCATGCAACTGTGAATCGGGATACACGGGATCACACTGTGAAACAGGTCAGTTATTGAGTCTTTAAGGCTCTTATCTGATAGGTTTTAATCAAAATTAAGTTAATCGCGTTGCTTTGAAAATACGTCATGAATGTCAAATCATCTCACCTTTTGGGCCATTTTAGGGGTGTGCCAAAATAAAATTATACTACGTTGTTTGGGACACAATAATTTGCATAAAAAAAGTAGTTTCAATCCTAACTTTGCCGATCTTCTATTTCGGCGCCGAGGGACACATGTCTCATTCTGCCCCCATAGTTACGCCTGTGTCGGGATCTGAAGGTTGTAGTCGACTGTCGGGAACCTTTTTGCTTCAACGTCACATACATGCTATTAAGATCGCAATGATCGATAATCGATAGATTGGTTTCTTAATCACCGCTCTGATTCTTTTGAAATCCGACGATGATTTCCTTGGTCTCGACGCTCGGACGCGATCTATACTTTGTGGAACCAGAAACTATTATGTCATAGCAGTGACTAGCCCATAAGTTGACTGGCGGACCCGCCTTTAATTTGATTGTTTTGTCCAGCAGCATTATGTCCATATCATGTGTATATAACTGACACTTTATGTATAGAAATCTGAACCGGACGTTGTTTTTTGCATATACATTAAATTATGAAATGGATATTCGAAATAAAAAAAGTAAGTTTCACAAAATCAAGCATCAGTAAATGCGAAAAATGCGTTGTCGGCTTGGATCCGCAGAAGACCACGTTGGGACCATGACCACACCCAAGACATCGCTAGGAGGGTTCTGACAATCTCACAGCTCCTGGCAGTTGCATTCATCAAATAATCACGATACTATTTTCAAAGATTCTTTGAACTAATTGATTTCCTCTACAGAAATCAACGAGTGCATGTCAGATCCATGTGTCCATGGAACATGTGTGGATGAAATATACAAATATGCATGCAACTGTGAATCGGGATACACGGGCTCACACTGTGAAACAGGTCAGTTTTTGAGTCTATTAGACTTTTATCTGATCCGTTTTAATCAAAATAAAGTTATGCGCGTTGCTTTAAAAATACGTCATGTATGTCAAATCGTTGCATTCATCAGATAATCAGAATTCTATTCTCGAGGATTCTTTGCACTAAATGATTTCCTCTACAGAAATCAACGAGTGCAAGTCAGATCCATGTGTCCATGGAACATGTGTCGATAAAATATACAAATATGCATGCATCTGTGAATCGGGATACACGGAATCACACTGTGAAACAGGTCAGTTTTTGAGTCTATTAGGTTCTTATCTGACACGTGTTAATCAAATTTAAGTTTATCGCGTTGTTTTAAAAATACCTCATAAGTGTCAAATCGCCTCTTCTTCTGGGGTTTTTGAGGGGTTCCAAAATGAAAACATAATAATTTATTTGGGAAACATTAGTTCGCATATGAAAAGTAGCTTCAATCCTCATTTTGGGCGATCCTTTATTTTGACGCCTGGGGACACATGACCCATTCTGCCCCCATAGTTACGCCTATGTCGGGATCTGGAGGTTGTAGTCGACTGTCGGGTACATTTTTGCTTCAACGTCACATACATGTTTTTTTAAGAGCGCAATGATCGAGATTCGATGGATTGGTTTCTTGATCGCCGCTTTGATTCTTCTGATATCCGACGATGAATTGCTTGGTCTCCACGCTCGAACGCGAACTAGGCTTTGTCGATCCAGAAACTATTATGTCATACCAGTGACTAACCCACAAATTGACTGGTGGAGTCGCCTTTGATTTGATAGTTTTGTCCAGCAGCATTCTGTTCATGTCAGATGGAATCATGTGTTTATAATTGACACTATGTGTTTAGGAACCTAAACCGGGCGTTTTTCTTTGCATATACAAGAAATTATATTATGGACATGCGAAATAACACAAAGTAAATTTTACAAATTAAAGATGCAGCAAATGCAAGAAATGCGTTGTCAGCTTGGTTCCACCGAAGACCACGTTGGGACCATGACCCCACCCAAAACATCGCTAGGGAGGTTCTGACAGTCCTACAGCCACTGGCTGTTGCATTCATCAAATAATCCAGATTCTATTTTCGAAGATTCTTTGCATTAATCGATTTCCTCTACAGAAATCTACGAGTGCATGTCAGATCCATGTCTCCATGGAACATGTGTGGATGAAATATACAAATATGCATGCAACTGTGAATCGGGATACACTGGATTACACTGTGAAACAGGTCAGTCTTTGAGTCTATTAGACTTTTATCTGATCCGTTTTAATCAAAATTAGGTTAATCGCGTTCCTTTGAAATTACGTCATGAATGTCAAGTCGCCTCTTCTTTCGGGCTTTTTGTCGGGTGTCAAAATAAAATCATACTAATTTAATTGGGACACATTAGTTTGCATAACAAAAGTACTTTCAATCTTCACTTTGGCGATCCTCTATATTGACGCCCGGGGACACATGTCCAATTTTGTTCCCATAGTTACGCCTATATCGGGATCTGAGGGCTGTAGTCGACTGTCTGAAACCTTTTTTATTCCACGTCACATACATGTTTTTAAGATCGTTGCGTTCGAAAATCGATAACTTGGTTTCTTGATCACCGCTCTGATTCTTCTGAAATCCGACGATGATTTGCTCGATCTCTCCGCTCAGACGCGAACGAAGCTTTGTCGATCCAGAAACTATTATGTCATACAAGTGATTCGCCCACAAGTCGACAGGTGGAGTAGCCTTCTATTGGATTGTTCTATCCTGATGTATTCTGTCCGATATCAGATGGAATTGCATTTATATTATTGACACTATATGTACAGGAACCTAGGCCGTGCGTTTTTATATGCATAAACATGAAATTGCAATATGGATTTTGCGAAATAACAAAAAGTAAAGTACACAAAATATAGCATCAGCAAATGCGAAAAATGCGTTGTTGGCTTGGATCCGCCGAAGACCACGTTGGGAGCATGACCCAACCCAAAACATCGCTAGGGAGGTTTTGACAATCGTACAGCCCTTGGCCGTTTCATTCATCAAATAGTCAAGATTCTATTTTCGAAGATTCTTTGAACTAATTGATTTCCTCTGCAGAAATCAACGAGTGCGAGTCAGATCCATGTGTCCATGGAACATGTGTGGATGAAATATACACATATGCATGCATCTGTGAATCAGGATACACGGGATCACATTGTGAAACAGGTCAGTTTTTGAGTTTGTAAGATATTTATCTGATCCGCTTTAATCAACCATCTTAAGTTAATTGCTTTGCTTTGAAAATACGTCATAAATGTCAAATCGCCTCTTCTTCTAGGCTTTTTGAGGGGTTCCAAAACAAAAATATACTAATTTATTTGGGACCCATTAGTTTGCATATGAAAAGTAGTTTCAATCGTCATTTTGGCGATCCTCTATTTTGACGCCTGGGGACACATGACCCATTCTGCCCCCATAGTTACGCCTATGTCATGATCTGAAAGTCGTAGTCGACTATCGGGTACCTTTTTGCTTCAACGTCACATACATGTTTTTAAGATCGCAATGATCGAGATTCGATGGATTGGTTTCTTAATCACCGCTCTGATTCTTTTGAAATCCTACGATGATTTTCTTGGTCTCGACGCTCGGACGCGATCTAAGCTTTGTCGATCCAGAAACTATTATGTCATACCAGTGACTAGCCCACAAGTTGACTGGTGGAGTAGCCTTCAATTGGATAGTTTTATCCAGCTGCAGTCTGTCCGATGTCAGATGGAATCACGTGTATATAATTGACACTATATGTAAAAGAACCTGGAGGGGGCGTTTTTACTTGCATTTACACGAATTTATGAAATAGATTATGCGAAAAAAAAACAAAGTTATACAAAAAATATAGCATCAACAAATGCGAAAAATTCGTTGTCGGCTTGGATCCGCCGAAGACCACGTTGGGACCATGACCCCACCCAAGACATCGCTAGGGAGGTTCTGACAATCTTACAGGCCCTGGCCGTTGCATTCATCATATAATCCATAATCTAGTTTCGAGGAATCTTTGCACGTATTGGTTTCCTCTACAGAAATCTACGAGTGCATGTCAGGTCCATGTGTCCATGGAACATGTGTGGATGAAATATACAAATATGCATGCAACTGTGAATCGGGATACACGGGATCACACTGTGAAACAGGTCAGTTTTTGAGTTTATTAGACCTTTATCTGATCCGCTTTAATAAAATTTAAGTTAATCGCGTTGCTTTGCAAATACGTCATGAATGTCAAATCGCCACTTCTCTTGGGATTTTGGAAGGTGCCAAGATAAAATCAAACTAATATATTGTTTGGGCCACATTTGTTTGCATTTAAAAAGTTGTTTCAATCATCATTTTGGCGATTTTCTATCTTGACGCTCGGGGACACATGTCTCAGTCTGCCCCCATAGTTACGCCTATGTCAGGATCTGAAGGTTGTAGTCGACTGTCGGGTACCTTTTTGCTTCAACGTCACATACATGTTTTTAAGATCGCAATGATCGAAAATCGATAGATTTGTTTCTTAATCACCGCTCTGATTCTTCTGAAATCCGACGATGAATTGCTTGGTCTCAACGCTCGGACGGGAACTTAGCTTTGTAGATCCAGAAACAATTTTGTCATACCAGTGACTAGCCCACAAGTTGACTGGTGGAGTAGCCTTCAATTGGATAGTTTTATCCAGCTGCTTTCTTTCCGATGTCAGATGGAATCACGTGTATATAATTGACACTATATGTATAAAAACCTGGACCGGGCGTTTTTATTTGCATATTGATGAAATTATAATATGGATTATGCGAAATAACAAAAAGTAAATTTTACAAAATAAAGATGCAGCAAATGCGAAAAATTCGTTGTCAGCTTTCATCCGCCGAAGGCCACATTGGAATCATGACCCCACCGAAGACATCGCTAGAGAGGTTCTGACAGTCCTACAGCCCCTGGCCGTTGCATTCATCTAATAATCCAGATTCTATTTTCGAAGATTCTTTGCACCTTTTGATTTCCTCTACAGAAATCAACGAGTGCAAGTCAGATCCATGTGTCCATGGAACATGTGTGGATGAAATATACAAATATGAATGCAACTGTGAATCGGGATACACGGGATCACACTGTGAAACAGGTCAGTTTTTGAGTCTATTAGGTTTTTATCTGATCCGTTTTAATCAAATTTAAGTAAATCGCGTTGTTTTAAAAATACGGCATGAATTTCAAATCGCCTAACCTTGTGGAGATTTTGGAAGGTGCCAAAGTAAAATCATACAAATTATATGGGACACATTAGTTGGCATGGAAAAAGTTGTTTCAATCCTCATTTTTGGCGATACTCTATTTTGGAGCCGGGGGCACTTATCCCATTCTGTCCTCATAGTTACGCCTGTGTCGGGATCTGGAGGTTGTGGTCGACTGTCGGTTACCTTTTTGTTTCATCGTTACATACATGTTTTTAAGATCGCAATGATCGAAAATCAATAGATTAGTTTCTTGATCACCGCTCTCATTCTTCAGAAATCCGACGATGATTTGATCGATCTTTACGCTCGGACACGAACGAAGCTCTGTCGATCCAGAAACTATTATGTCATACCAGTGACTAGCCCAGAAGTTGGCTGTTGGTTACAATTAATTCGATAGTATTGGCTAGCTGCATTCTCTCCGTTTTCAGATGGAATCACGTGTAAATTATGGACACTATATGTTTAGGAACCTAAACCGGACGTTTCTATTTGCACATCCATGAAATTTTAATATGGATTATCCTAAAGAGCAAAAAGTAAATTTTACTAAATAAAGCATCAGCAAATGCGAAAAATAGGTTGTCGGCTTGGATCCGCCGAACACCACGTTGGGACCATGACCCCGCTGAAGACATCGCTAGGGAGGTTCTGACAATCTTACAGCCCCTGGCAGTTGCAATCATCAAATAATCATGATTCTGTTTACGAAGATTCTTTGAACTAATTGATTTCCTCTACAGAAATAAACGAGTGCATGTCAGATCCATGTGTCCATGGGACATGTGTGGATGAAATATACAAATATGCATGCAACTGTGAATCGGGATACACAGGCTCACACTGTGAAACAGGTCAGTTTTTGAGTTTATTAGACCTTTATCTGATCCGCTTTAATCAAATTTAAGTTAATCGCGTTGCTTTGCAAATACGTCATGAACGTCAAATCGCCACTTCTCTTGGGATTTTGGAAGGTGCCAAGATAAAATCAAACTAATATATTGTTTGGGCCACATTTGTTTGCATTTAAAAAGTTGTTTCAATCATCATTTTGGCGATTTTCCATCTTGACGCCCGGGGACACATATCTCATTCTGGCCCCATAGTTGCGCCTATGTCAGGATCTGAAGGTTGTAGTCGACTGTCGGGTACCTTTTTGCTTCAACGTCACATACATGTTTTTAAGATCGCATTGATCGAAAATCGATAGATTTGTTTCTTAATCACCGCTCTGATTCTTCTGAAATCCGACGATGAATTGCTTGGTCTCAACGCTCGGACGGGAACTTAGCTTTGTAGATCCAGAAACAATTTTGTCATACCAGTGACTAGCCCACAAGTTGACTGGTGGAGTAGCCTTCAATTGGATAGTTTTATCCAGCTGCTTTCTTTCCGATGTCAGATGGAATCACGTGTATATAATTGACACTATATGTAAAGGAACCTGGACCGCGCGTTTTTATTTGCATTTACACGAATTTATAATATAGATTATGCGAAAAAACAAAAACTAAGTTATACAAAAAATATAGTATCAGCAAAAGCGAGAAATGCGTTGTCGACTTGGATCCGCCGAAGACCACGTTGGGACCAAGACCCCTCTAAAAACATCGCTAGGGAGGTTCTGACAATCTTACAGGCCCTGGCCGTTGCATTCATGATAAAATCCATAATCTAGTTTCGAGGATTCTTTGCACGTATTGATTTCCTCTACAGAAATCAACGAGTGCATGTCAGATCCATGTGTCCATGGAACATGTGTGGATGAAATATACAAATATGCATGCAACTGTGAATCGGGATACACGGGCTCACACTGTGAAACAGGTCAGTTTTTGAGTTTATTAGACCTTTATCTGATCCGCTTCAATCAAATTTAAGTTAATCGCGTTGCTTTGCAAATAAGTCATGAATGTCAAATCGTCACTTCTCTTGAGATTTTGGAAGGTGCCAAGATAAAATCAAACTAATATATTGTTTGGGCCACATTTGTTTGCATTTAAAAAGTTGTTTCAATCATCATTTTGGCGATTTTCTATCTTGACGCCCGGGGACACATGTCTCATTCTGCCCCCATAGTTACGCCTATGTCAGGATCTGAAGGTTGTAGTGGACTGTCGGGTACCTTTTTGCTTCAACGTCACATACATGTTTTTAATATCACAATGATCGAAAATCGATAGATTGGTTTCTTAATCACCGCTCTGATTCTTCTGAAATCCGACGATGATTTCCTTGGTCTCTACGCTGGGACGGGAACTAAGCTTTGTCGATCGAGAAACTATTATGTCATACCAGTGACTAGCCCACAAATTGACTGGTGGAGTAGCCTTCAATTGGATAGTTTTATCCAGCTGCTTTCTGTCCGATGTCAGATGGAATCTCGTGTATACAATTGACACTATATGTTAAAAAACCTGGACCGGGCGTTTTTATTTGCATATATATGAAATTATAATATGGATTATGCGAAATAACAAAAAGAAAATTTTACAAAATAAAGATGCAGCAAATGCGAAAAATTCGTTGTCAGCTTTGATCCGCCGAAGACCACCTTGGGACCATGACCCCACCGAAGACATCGCAAGGGAGGTTCTGACAGTCCCACAGCCCCTGGCCGTTGCATTCATCTAATAATCCAGATTCTATTTTCGAAGACTCTTTGCACTTATTGATTTCCTCTACAGAAATCTACGAGTGCATGTCAGATCCATGTGTCCATGGAACATGTGTGGATGAAATATACAAATATGCATGCAACTGTGAATCGGGATACACGGGATCACACTGTGAAACAGGTCAGTTATTGGGTCTTTGAGAATTTTATCTTATCCGTTTTAATCAAATTTGAGTGAATCGCGTTGTTTTGAAAATACGTCATGAATGTCAAATCGCCTAACCTTATGGGAATTTAGGAAGGTGCCAAAGTAAAATCATACAAATTATATGGGACACATTAGTTGGCATGGAAAAAGTTGTTTCAATCCTCATTTTTGGCGATACTCTATTTTGGAGCCCGGGGACACATGTCCCATTCTGTCCCCATAGTTACGCCTGTGACGGGATTTGGAGGTTGTTGTCGACTGTCGGTTACCTTTTTGTTTCATCGTTACATACATGTTTTTAAGATCGCAATGATCGAAAATCAATAGATTAGTTTCTTGATCACCGCTCTCAATCTTCTGAAATCCGACAATGATTTGATCGATCTCTACGCTCGGACACGAACGAAGCTCTGTCGATCCAGAAACTATTATGTCATAGCAGTGACTAGCCGAGAAGTTGACTGCTGGTCACCATTAATTCGATAGTATTGGCCAGCTTCATTCTCTCCGTTGTCAGATGGAATCACGTATAAATTATGGACACTATATGTTTAGGAACCTAAACCGGGCGTTTTTATTTGCACATCCATGAAATTTTAATATGGATTATCCAAAAAAGCAAAAAGTAAATTTTACTAAATAAAGCATCAGCAAATGCGAAAAATAGGTTGTCGGGTTGGATCCGCCGAAGACCACGTTGGGACCATGACCCCGCTGAAGACATCGCTAGGGAGGTTCTGACAATCTTACAGCCCCTGGCAGTTGCAATCATCAAATAATCATGATTCTGTTTACGAAGATTCTTTGAACTAATTGATTTCCTCTACAGAAATAAACGAGTGCATGTCAGATCCATGTGTCCATGGAATATGTGTGGATGAAATATACAAATATGCATGCAACTGTGAATCGGGATACACAGGCTCACACTGTGAAACAGGTTTGTTTTTGAGTCTGTTAGACTTTTATCTGATACCTTTTTATCAAAATTAAGTTAATCGCGTTGCTTTGAAAATACGTCATGAATGTCAAATCGCCTTTTCTTTCTGGCTTTTTGGCGGGCATTAAAATAAAATCAGACTAATTAAATTGGGCCTCATTAGTTTGCATAAGAAAGGTAGTTTCAATTCTCATTTTGGCGATCCTCTATATTGACGCCCGGGGATACATGTCCATTTTGATCCCATCGTTAGGCCTATGTCGGGATCTGAATTTTGTAGTCTACAGTCGAAAATCTTTTTGCTTCAACGTCACATACTTGTTTTTAAGATCGCAATGATCGAAAATCGATAGATTGGTTTCTTGATCACCACTCTGATTCTTCTGAAATCCGACGATGATTTGATTGGTCTCCATGATCGGACGCGAACTAAGCTTTGTCGATCCAGAAACTGTTTTGTCATAACGGTGACTAGCCCACAAGTTGACTGGATGAGTCGCCTTTAATTTGATAGTTTTGTCCAATTGCATTCTGTCCATGTTACATGGAATCACGTGTATATAATTGACACTATATGTATAGGAACCTAAACCGGGTGTTTTGATTTGCGAAATTATAATTTGGATTATGCGAAATAACAAAATTTAAATTTTACTAAATAAATCACCAGCAAATGCGAAAAATGCGTTGTCGGTTTGGATACGCCGACGACCACGTTGTGACCAAAACCCCTCTAGAAACATCGCTAGGGAGGTTTTGACATTCTTGCAGCCGCTGGCAGTGGCATTCATCAAATAATCAAGATCCTATTTTCGAAGATTCTTTGCACTAATTGATTTTTTCTGCAGAAATCAACGAGTGCAAGTCAGATCCATGTGTGTATGGAACATGTGTGGATGAAATATACAAATATGCATGCAACTGTGAATCGGGATACACGGGATCACACTGTGAAACAGGTCTGTTATTGAGTCTTTAAGGCTCTTACCTGATAGGTTTTAATCAAAATTAAGTCAATCGCTTTGCTTTGAAAATACGCCATGAATGTCAAATCGCCTCTTCTTTTGGGCCATTTTAGGGGGGTGCTAAATAAAAATCATACTACTTTGTTTGGAACATATTAGTTTGCTTAAAAAAAGTAGTTTCAATCCTAACTTTGCCTATCTTCGATTTTCGCCTGGGGACACATGTCCCATTCTGCCCCCATAGTTACGCCTATATCGGGATCTGAAGTTTGTAGTCGACTGTCGGGGACCTTTTTGCTTCAACGTCACATACATGATTTTAAGATCACAATGATCGAAAATCGATAGATTGGTTTCTTAGTCAGCGCTCTGATTCTTTTGAAATCCGACGATGATTTCCTTGGTCTCGACGCTCGGAGGCGGTCTAAGCTCTGTCGATCCTGAAACTATTATGTCATAGCAGTGACTAGCCCATAAGTTGACTGGGGGAGCCGCCTTTAATTTGATTGTTTTGTCCAGCAGCATTATGTCCATGTCAGGTGGTATCACGTGTATATAAGTGACACTTTATGTATAGGAACCTAAACCGGATGTTGTTTTTTGCATACACATTAAATTATGAAATGGATATTGGAATAAAAAAAGTAAATTTCACAGAATCAAGCATCAGTAAATGCGAAAAATGCGTTGCCGGCTTGGATCCGCCGAAGACCACATTGGGACCATGACCACACCCAAGACATCGCTAGGGAGGTTCTGACAATCTTACAGCCCCTGGCAGTTGCATTCATCAAATAATCAAGATTCTTTTTTCGAAGATTCTTTGCACTAATTGATTTCCTCTACAGAACTCAACGAGTGCATGTCAGATCCATGTGTCCATGGAACATGTGTGGAAGAAATAAACAAATATGCATGCAATTGTGAATGGGGGTACACGGGATCACAATGTGAAACAGGTCAGTTTTTGAGTCTATTAGACTTTTATCTGATCTGTTTTAATAAAATTTGAGTTAATCGTGTTGCTTTGAAAATACTTCATGAATGTCAAATCGCCACTTCCCTTGAGTTTTTGGAAGATGCCAAGATAAAATCATACTAATATATTGTTTGGGCCACATTAGTTTGCATTTATAAAGTAGTTTCAATCATCATTTTGGCGATCCTCTATCTTGACGCCCGGGGACACATGTCTCATTCTGCCCCCATAGTTACGCCTATGTCGTGATCTGAAGGTTGTAGTCGACTGTCGGGTACCTTTTTGCTTCAACGTCACATACTTGTTTTTAAGATCGCAATGATCGAGATTCGATGGATTGGTTTCTTGATCGCCGCTCTCATTCTTCTGAAATCCGACGATGATTTCCTTGGTCTCCACGCTCGGACGCGATGAAAGCCTTGTCGATCGAGAAACTATTATGTCATAGCAGTGACTAGCCCACAAGTTGACTGATGGAGTCGCCTTTTGATAGTTTTGTACAGCTGCATTCTGTCCATGTCAGGTGGAATCACGTGTATGTAATTGACACTATATGTATGAGAAGCTAAGCCGGGCGTTTTTGTTTTCGTATTCATGAAATTATAATATGGATTATGCGATATAACAAAAAGTAAATTTCATAAAATAAAGCAGTAGCAAATGCGATAAATGCTTTGTCGGTTTGAATCCGCCGAACACCACGTTGGGACCATGACCCCACCCAAGACATCGTTAGGGAGGTTCTGACAATCTTACAGCCCCTGGCAGTAGCATTCGTCAAATAACCAAGATTCTGTTTTCGAAGATTCTTTGAACTAATTGATTTCCTCTACAGAAATAAACGAGTGCAAGTCAGATCCATGTGTCCATGGAACATGTGTGGATGAAATATACAAATATGAATGCAACTGTGAATCGGGATACACGGGATCACACTGTGAAACAGGTCAGTTATTGGGTCTATGAGAATTTTATCTGATCCGTTTTAATCAAATTTAAGTGAATCGCGTTGTTTTGAAAATACGTCATGAATGTCAAATCGCCTAACCTTATGGGAATTTAGTAAGGTGCCAAAGTAAAATCATACAAATTATATGGGACACATTAGTTGGCATGGAAAAAGTTGTTTCAATCCTCATTTTTGGCGATACTCTATATTGGAGGCCGGGGGGCACATATCCCATTCTGCCCCCATAGTTACGCCTATGACGGGATCTGGAGGTTGTTGTCAACTGTCGGGTACCTTTTTGTTTCATCGTTACATACATGTTTTTAAGATCGCAATGATCGAAAATTAATAGATTGATTTCTTGATCACCGCTCTCATTCTTCTGAAATCCGACGATGATTTGCTTGGTCTCCAAGATCGGACGCGAACTAAGCTTTGTCGATCCAGAAACTGTTATGTCATATCAGTGACCGCCCAGAAGGTGACTGGTGGTCACCATTAGTTTGATAGTATTGGCCAGCTGCATTCTGTCCGATGTCAGATAGAATCACGTGTATATAATTGACACTATATGTATAGGAACCTAAACCTGGCGTTTTTATTGCGTTTTCTTGAAATTATAAATTGGATATGCGAAAAAACAAAAAGTAAATTTCATAAAATAAAGAAGCAACGAAATCGAAAAATAAGTTGTCGGCTCCGTCGAATCCGTTGGATCTGTTGGATCCGCCGAAGACCACGTTGAGACCATGACCCCATCCAAAACATCGCTAGGGAGGTTCTGACAATCTTACAGTCTTTGGCCGTCGCATTCATCAAAGAATCAAGATTCCATTTTCGAAAATTCTTTGCACTAAGTGAATTTCTCTCCAGGAATCAACGAGTGTCAGTCAGATCCATGTGTCCATGGAACATGTGTGGATGAAATGGACAAGTATGCATGCAACTGTGAATCGGGATTCACGGGATCCTACTGTGAAGCAGGTAAGTTTTTGAGTCTATTTGGCTTTTATCTGATCCGTTTTAATCAAATTTTAGTTGATCGCGTTGCTTGGGATCAGGAGGTTGTAGTCGACTGTCGGGTACCTTTTTGTTTCAACGTCACATACATGTTTTTAAGATCGCAATGATCGAAAATCGATAGATTGGTTTCTTGATCACCGCTCTCATTCTTCTGAAATCCGACCATGATTTGCTTGGTCTCCACGATCGGACGCGAACCAAGCTTTGTCGATCCAGAAACTGTTATGTCATGCCGGTGACTAGCCCACAAGTTGACTGGAGGAGTCGCCTTTAATTTGACAGTTTTGTCCAGTTGCATTCTGTCCATGTTAGATGGAATCACGTGTATATAAATGACACTATATGTTGAGGAACCTAAACCGGGCGTTTTTTTTGCGTATACAAGACATTATAATATGGATTATGCGAAATAACAAAAAGAAAATTTTACTAAAAAAAGCATCAGCATATGCGAAAAATTCGTTGTCGGCTTCTATCCGCTGTAGACCACGTTGGGACCATGACCCCACCCAAGACATCGCTAGGGAGGTACTGACAGTCCTGCACCACCTGGCCGTTGCATTCATCAAGTAATCAAGAATCTTTTTTCGAAAATTATTTGCACTAATTGATTTTCGCTACAGGAATCAACGAGTGCAAGTCAGATCCATGTGTCCATGGAACATGTGTGGATGAAATAAACAAATATGCATGCAACTGTGAATCGGGATTCACGGGATCACACTGTGAAACAGGTCAGTTTTTGAGTCTATTAGGTTCTTATCTGATACGTTATAATCAAAATTAAGTTAATCGCGTTGCTTTGAAAATACGTCATGAAATTCAAATAGCTTCTTCTTTCGAGATTTTTGGCGGGCGTCAAAATAAAATCATTCTAATTTGATTGGGACACATTAGTTTGCATAAGAAAGGTAGATTCCATTCTCACTTTGGCGATCCCATTCTTGACGCCCGTGGACACATGACCTATTCTGCCCCCATAGTTACGCCTATGTCGGGATCTGAAGGTTGTATTCGACTGTCGAGTTCCTTATTGCTTCAACGTCACATACTTGTTTTTAAGATCGCAATGATCGAAAATCGATAGAATGGCTTCTTAATCACCATCCTGATTCTTCTGAAATCCGATGTTAATATGCTTGGTGTCCACGCTCGGACGCGATGAAAGCCTTGTCGATCGAGAAACTATTATGTCATAGCAGTGACTAGCCCAGAAGTTGACTGATAGAGTCGCCTTTTGATAGTTTGGTACAGCTGCATTCTGTCCATGTCAGGTGGAATCACGTGTATGTAATTGACACTATATGTATGAGAAGCTAAGCCGGGCGTTTTTTGTTTTCGTATTCATGAAATTATAATATGGATTATGCGAAATAACAAAAAGTAAATTTCACAAAATAAAGCAGTAGCAAATGCGATAAATGCGTTGTCGGTTTGAATCCGCCGAAGACTACGTTGGGACCATGACACCACCCAAGACATCGTTAGGGAGGTTCTGACAATCTTACAGCCCCTGGCAGTAGCATTCGTCAAATAAGCAAGATTCTGTTTTCGAGGATTCTTCGCACTGATTGATTTCCTCTGCAGAAATCAGCGAGTGCAAGTCAGATCCATGTGGCCATGGAACATGTGTGGAAGATTTAAACAAATATGCATGTAACTGTGAATCGGGATACACGGGATCACAATGTGAAACAGGTCAGGTTTTGAGTCTATTAGACTTTTTTCTGATCCGTTTTAATCAAAATTAAGTTTTTCGCGTTGCTTTGAAAATACGTCATGATTTTGAAATCGCCTCTTCTTTCGGGTTTTTGGTGGGCGTCAAAATAAAATGATACTAATTTAATTGGGACATATTAGTTTGCATAAGAAAAGTAGTTACAATCCTCATTTTGGCGATCCTCCATTTTGGGTCCCGGGGACATATGTCCTATTCTGCCCTCATAGTTACGCCTATGTGGAGATCTGGAGGTTGTAGTCGACTGTCAAGTACCTTTTTGCTTCAACGTCACGTACATGTTTTTAAGATCGCGATTGTCGAAAACCGATAGATTGGTTTCTTGATCACCATCCTGATTCTTCTGAAATCCGATGTTAATATGCTTGGTGTCCACGCTCGGACGCGATCTAAGCTTTGTCGATCCAGAAACTATCATGTCACAGCAGTGACTAGCCCACCAGTTGGCTGGTGGAGTCGCCTTTTGATTGGATCGTTTTGTCCAGCTGCATCCTGTCCATGTCAGATGGACTCACGTGCATATGTTTGACACCATATGTATAGAAACCTAAACCGGGTGTTTTTATTTGCACATACATGAAATTATAATATGGATATGCGAAACATCAAAAAGTAAATGTTACAAAAATAAAGCAGCAGCAAATGCGAAGAAAGCGTTCTCGGCTCTGCCGGATTCGTGGGATCTGTTGGATCCGCGGAAGACCATATTGGGGCCATGACCACACCCAAGACATCGCTAGGGAGGTTCTGACAATCTTACAGCCCCTGGCAGTTGCATTCATCAAATAATCAAGATTCTATTGTCGGAAATTCGTTGCACTGATTGATTTCCTCTACAGCAATCAACGAGTGTCAGTCAGATCCATGTGTCCATGGAACATGTGTTGATGAATTGGACAAGTATGCATGCAATTGTGAATCGGGATACATGGGACCACTTTGTGAAACAGGTCAGTTTTTGAGTCTATTAGTCTTTTACTTGATCCGTTTTAATCAAATTTAAGTTTATCGAGGTTCTTTGAAAATTCCTTTTGAATGTCAAATCGCCTCATCTTTCGGGCTTGATGGGGGGCGCCAGAATAAAATCATGCTAAATTCATTGGGACACATTAGTTTGCAATCTTAATTTTGGCGATCCTCTAGTTTGGAGCCCGAGGACACATGGCCCATTCTGCCCCCATAGCTACGCCTCTGTCGGGATCTCGATGTTGTAGTCGACTGTCGGGTACGTTTTTGTTTCATCGTCACATACATGTTTTTAAGATCGCAATGATAGAAAATCGATAGATTGGTTTCTTGATCACCACTCTAATTCTTCTGAAATCCGACGATCATTTGCTTGGTCTCCACGCAAACTATTATGTCATAGCAGTGACTAGCCCACAAGTTGACTGGTGGAGTCTTTAATTTGATGGATTTTTCCGGCTACATTCTGTGCATGTCAGATGGAATCACCTGTAGATAATTGACACTATATGTATAGGAACCTAAACTGGGTTTTTTTTTGCATAAACATGAAATTATAATAAGGATATGTGAAATAACAAAAAGTAAATTTGACAAGATAGACCATCATCAAATGCGAAAAATTCGTTGTCGGCTTGGATCCGCCGAAGACCACTTTGGGATTATGACCCCACCCAAGACATCGCTAGGGAGGTTGTGACAATCTGCAGCTTTTGGCCGTTGCATTCATCAAATAATCAAGATTCTTTTTTCGAAACTTCTTTGCACTAATTGATTTTCTCTACAGGAATCAACGAGTGTCAGTCAGATCCTTGTGTCCATGGAACATGTGTGGATGAAATAAACAAATATGCATGCAACTGTGAATCGGGATTCTCGGGATCACATTGTGAAACAGGTCATTTTTTGAGTCTATTAGGCTGTTTTCTGATTATTTTTAATCAAAGTTAAGGTAATCGCGTTGCTCATTTATTGGAAATAGAGTTCGTTAATCGGAACGGTATCGATCCGTATAGCGGTATCAACTAAATAATGTCTGTTGAACAAGGTGAAAATGGCTATTGAACGAAGGTAATTTTTCGCTGCATCACTCTCTTCAAGACGAGTACATGTAGATATTTTCTAAACTTGGCCATAGTCCGAATATATCGACTGTTGTCACGCATGTCGTTGTATAAAAGCCGATTAATTTGCATGCGGGCAGTTATATTTGAAACATGCAGCCCAGGCAGACAACTAGCCACGGAACAACATCAACTGAAGAATAGAAGCGCGACGACTAAACTGAACTTAAACTCAACTCAGATGTTTTGGCAAAATTCGCAAAAGGAGACAACGAGTCTCATATCACTAAGACCTATCTTAACTAGACTAGCTAATACGCTCTGACCTTTCTAGCATCCCGCATCCTATTCTGACCTCAGGTAACGTCCCCAGCAGCCTATTGACGGAGAACTTATCTATAGGCCTAGTTTCATCCCGTTCGTTTTGCCAAGGAAAGCATGAATAGAAATCGCTGATGGGTGGCTTATTGATGTCAACTGAATCTCGATGCAAATGAACTGCGTGATGGATTTCCTTTGTTACGCTGTGTGGTCAGTGGTGTGTTTTGTTAATCACTGGTCATTATTGTCAATTGAGCTATGGGCCCAACATTTAGCTCATGCACCCACTGACATACAGGCCTAAAATGCACATCCGGGAAGTCAAGTTACGGAGGAAATTAGCAAACATCCTGCTCGAGTTATGGTGACCAAGGAACTTAGATTGAGAACTATAATTAACCGACCACTCAAAGTGTATCGGAGTTTAGGTGGAATGATGAAGATATGCCCTATATAATTTTTATTATATTCGCAGCCTTTGTTTTGTCGGCCTTTCAATTTTACATTTAGGAAATGCGGTGAAATGTCCTACGGCGAATTGTCCGCGGCTAAATGTCCTTGGCTAAATGTCATGCGGCATATTACCCGGACACCCCCTGAACACTTACCTTATATTAACTGCGCTTTAACAACTGATGTAATAACTGATTGCTTGAAGATCGCAAAGGTCATCCTCATTTCAAGCGCGGAAATAGGGAAGAATTTAATAGCTATGGGACCATTTCATTATTACCATATTTTTTCAAACTATTTGAGTAATGTATTGTATGCGAGATTGTGCAACTATAATCAAACCAAAGGCATATTATATAAATCTCAGCATTGTTTCCAATGTAACCACTCTACTTTCAGGGCGTTACTTAGCGTCAGCTGCCATCGATCGGAATGAATTTCCATAGAAATATTCGTTGGTGTTGCTAAGGCTTTCCAAAAAAATCACAAATATTGTTACACAAACTAGACAATATTGATGTACGCGGCACTGCCTGTGATGGTTTCAAAGTTGCCTTAATGGAAGACACCAGGTTGCGAAATGTAATGGTCATACTTTCACTTTGGGTCTCATCAAACATGGTGTTCCGCAGGGCTCAATATTGTAATTATTCAGAACTTTATAGAGTGTATAACTGGCTTGCAGCTAATAAATTATCTTCAAATGTAAGCATAACCAACTACATTCTATTTATGATCCAACGCAAACATTTACATGTCCCTGAACATAACTTTTAATGAATAACATAGGAATTCCAAAAGTGATGTGAACCAAGTTCTTTTGGGTAGTTATTGATAATCACCCTACGTGGGGTGAGCACATCTATAATATTTCAATTAAAGTAGCATAAAATCTGGTAGTCCTCAGTAGAGTGGCTTATTTACTACCACCAGATATACGTACAAATTTGTTCTACACGATGGTGTTCCTATACTTGCACGACTGTAATGTCATCTTGGCCTCAAATTAGCCATCTTGGCTTAAGCGTCTGGTGACTCCAATAGCGAAGATTTGCATTCGCTTTAATAATGGCAACCCTTCCTGCATCCGGATCTACTACATGTACACATATAACAAAAACTGCGGTTATTAACTCCTGAACAACTAACTAGGTATCAAATATCTAAATCTATGTATAAATATAATTGTAAATTACTTCCAACAACCTTTGATAAGTACTTATTGTCTCCACCAGGAGAAATTCTCTATTGTCTTCGATCTTTGACTACTTCAACTTTCATTCCCATACGTGCAAGAACGAACACACGAAGGTTTGCAATAAAATACGCTGGCCTGAAATTCTTGAACAATATTCCAGAATATATAAAAACAATTACAAAAATTCAGTAGTTTAAAAATTTTTACGTGTTTTTATGTCAAATCAATTTGCCTAAGGAATGACTGGGTCTGTTAGCCTAACGAAGCGTTAAACTTATGCTGTGGCTTGATTGACTGACCGGCCAGATGACCAGCAGAAATCCGATATATGTCCGGTGATTCGTTTCTATGACTATGATTGGCTGTGGCGGCCATTTTTTAGTGTTCTTTTGAGTGTCTGTTTGAATTATGTTATCTAAAATTTGTTGCATACAATTGAATACAACTAAGTCTACATGCTACATGCACTTGTTTTTACTTGAATGTTAAGTTGTATCTTATTCACTAGATTTAATCGTTGAACTTATTCCTCTCCGTCTAACTACCAGGTGTAAAGAGGGTGGTCCCGCCAACAGGACCTAGGTCCTTCTTGGAGATTTTCCTACCTGTTGATATTATTGAATATTTTGTTTTGATTTTACTAATCTGTACATTGTCAGCTGAGGTCAATAAAAAGAATTTGTCATTGTTGTTGTTGTTGTCGTGTATCGGGATGTTACAGCAGATTACCTAGCTCACCGATATCACAAGAATAACTTCGCCCGTTAGTTACTACTGTTTGGAAGCGAGCGCCGTTTCTGACTAACTAAATAATAAAGTTTTCAATGCATTGGAAGACGAAGGAAAATGGGTGTCCAATGATAACACTCGCTTCTGGCTCACCAACTGCCGAACATCTGTAAACATCTGGTTGATCGGATTGAAAGGAAGGAATAAAAATTGCGAGAGGTTGTACGATTGGAGGATAGAAGCGATTCCGGGCACTGGAATATTTTATACACCGCGCACAATTGTAGGCTTACTCATTTAGATAATTCTTTTGGAGGATTTTTTATCGATTCCGTTGGTATGTAAATAGAATGCATTGCATCAATACCTAAGCCGATAAGCCGGGCTTAACCGTGATGCAGATATCAGTTCAAGATGAGTAGCCATGATTGTCATTGACGATTCCTATTGAAAACCTAAGCTCCCGGTTTGAGATCCAACACACAGAGCACGACTTCCACACACTATTCCGTTGTAGGCTCACAACGTTTTCGTAATGATTGCACACGCCATACGGGTCTTGTGCATCAAAGGGTAGTCGACAATTTTGTTCGAACTTCTATCAAAGATTTCTAAGCATTTCGGATTGTTACGTATCGATATCGTCTATAGATGCTCGAACCTAAGGACTACCTCGTTTTTCTCTTTCACGAATGCTTTCGCTTCCGGCATCTACGATTCCTGTAAATACCTTTCGAGACCAGTATTTATAACACTTTCGTTTTTTCTTAAAGACTTCACCCTTGTACCGTGCTTTTTCAGTTCTAGATGTTTCATGTTTTAGAAAAAAATTATTTTCTTTAGACAGGGTTAGTACGCAACGCTCATCATTTTCTGTCCGTCCGATTGGATTGCTTACTTAGATCGAGAACGAAAAGCGGTTGTAGTTGTCTGTAATCGAACGTTGTGATGTTGCTTCGTGTGACGAAATGACTCATTCCATCGAACTTCTCGCTAAACGTCGCCGAATCTCTGCACGCTCTCGAAATTTGTTGACCTGGGATCCAGACGCGTAGCTAGGGTATTTTGCGCCCGTGAACAAACTACAGGATTGGCGCGCCCCCTTACGAACAGCCAATAACTAGAGTCATGTTATTAACCAATTTAACAAACCAATTTACTCAATTACATAATTTCAATTTATTGGGAGCAATTAAGAGATTGTCGTAATTTGAAAATAGTAAGTATGAGTAATTTTAGAATTATTTGCTTTTACGACGGATGTTAAATATGAGGTTTTGGTAGTGAGGCAACCATTCTGTAACACACTGTAGCAATGTTCCTATTAAAACACACATTTCTTATGTATTATTAACATTATAATATGCAGTCAATGTTAATTAGTTTAAATTAATTCAGAGTTAATTAATGCCAGCTTATAAATATAATGTAAAGGCGCTATAAGATTAAATTAGAGCCCTTAGCGACAGTGTTGTTGGGGAGAACTGGTCGTCGGCAATTTGACATTCAGGAGGTAATGTTAAAAGGTCTGATTTTGGCCATCGGTCGTCTGCTGGGGATTGTACGGGGGAAATGCGTCATCCGGGCTGCGGCAGTTTTGCAATAAAATGTACAGTATTGCTGGTGCTGAGAAAAAGTCAACAGGTAATTCTCAAGTTGCGAACTCTCAAAGAAGTTTTAGGAGTTCGGACAGTTATTTGACCCTGGTTCGTCTAGAACTGCTGAGGGGTACGAATGGTGTAGTGGCGAACAGTACTGTGATCTTCGAGTAATGATGGATGTATTCTCCGTGTGTAATCAGGAGTTATTTTCGTTCTCGAACTATCGGTCATGAGCGGTGGAATGCAGAGACTCTTTTCACGTTAATATAGATGGACTGAGAGATTAATATCAGCATCTATAGTGTGAATCTTCTGACATACTTCTCAACGGAATCGAGGCTACGCTAGTATCACATTAAGTCCGATTCATCATTCGGACGTGACGAGTGCGAGTGGAGGACGGCACAGAAGCATTTGAGGTGAAGAGGCTAGAGGCAACAATCATCCGAGAAGAAGCAATCGACAGAATTTATACAAAGAAAGAATCCAAATGAACACTACAGAAATCCGCTGCAGATCTGCTCCATTCCCGTGGGAGGTAGATATCTGTCCTAAGAAGCGCTATTAGCTAATCTAGGCTGGCTAGGTAGTCATAAGTTAGATTAGTTCATAATCAATCTATATCTTAGAATTCTATTTAAATATTTTGCTGATTTTAACTGTTTTAGCAATATAATTGACGATGAAAGTTTGCAGTAGTTATTGATTAATTAATACTCAATTGAACTCATGAATATGTATATGAAGAGGCGTAATGGCCAAACCAAGGCAGAATAAGTTGAACTGTGTATATGCATCGTTACACCTGAAATTGGGATGCTCGTCCGTAGGATAAACATTTGCTAAATTAATTACTATTATTGATTAGCAGAAGGACAACTCTAGACTTAAAGAAACACGAGCTAGATAGAGATATTACATTACATTGCATTGTGGGACGAGAGTATAACTGATTAATTATTCAATAGATACGTCACGAGTGACGTTAGTGAATTTGTGTATATAGAGATTTATGTAGCGCTGATTGGTTTCCACGATGGATACGGCAATTGATCGAATTACGAGGGTAGGAAGAGAGTTAGGATATGTGGATCAGGATTTAAAAACCTTTGTTTTGGAGACATATAGCATGGAATGAAATGAAAGGGCAGAGGAAAGAAAAGAACGAGTCAGGATAGCAGAACTTAATTCTGAAGTTGAGAAGCAGAAGGCTCTCGCAGAGAAGACATTCGCTGAATTGGCGTTGACCAATGAAAGAGAGAAGGCAGCTTTTGAAACTGAGAGAGAAAGACGGAAGGCTGATGACGAGAGGTTAAAAATGGAGAGTGCCGAACGGATTAAATTAATTCAGATGGCTGACGAGAAAGAAATAAAATTAAGAGAACTTCAGATGAGGGAACAATTTGAAGATACGCGTCATGGGGAGAGAAGAATCAGTCATGAAAATCAGAGGAGCAATGTTGCTAGTACAAGTGCTAAGCACATTAAGTTACCAGTGTTTCGGGAAGGTATAGATTGTTTGGATTCGTATCTTAATCGGTACGAGCGGATGTGCACATCATATGAGGTTCCTGAGAACATGTGGGCTATTACATTAGCGAGATTCCTAGATGGAAAAGCCTTGGAAGTACATAGTCGTATGCCAGTCAGGGACTCAGAAGACTATCCAAAGTTAAAGGAAGAATTACTGAGGAGATTCAAGCTGACGGAAGGTGGATATAGATCCAAATTTAAGACAGCGGAAAGAGAGACAGGTGAAACTATGAAACAATACGTGGATCGTTTGAGGCGATACTTCCAGCAGTGGCTCAAGATGGCTGGATTTGAGAACGATTATGAGGGAATAGAATCATTGGTCATCAGGGACCAGTTTTTCTTAAAATTAACGATTGAGTTACGTGTTCAACTTAAGTTAAAAGGGAAACTGAGCCTGGATGAGGTGGTGGAACAGGCCCAGAACTATATTGAGGCCCAAGAGATTGATGAACGCAGAGAGAGCACAAACAGTAAGAAAACCGACAATAATTCAAGAGACAGTCGGAGAGATTCGGAGAATAAATACAAGAATAGGAATTTGACTGGGTCTGATAGAGGTGGAGAATATAAAGATGGAAATTACAAGAATTAATTTAAAAGGGGGTGGAATTTCCAAGGAAGGAGAGAGGATCATAAGTGGAAGATGGGAGAGAACAAAACTGACAGAGGTAATAGGATAGCCGTGCTGTGTGAAACAGAACCAGACGAAGTGAACAGAGATGAGGCGATAGTATCGTTTTGTGAGTTGCAACAACACAGGGAGAGTGGAAGATATAGAAAGGAGTTCGAAGAATATACCTGCGGTGTCAAGGTTAATGGCATGGCGACAAAAGGACTAAAGGATAGTGGGTCAAGCTGTGTGGCTGTGAGGAGCGATTTAGTGGCTTCTTGCCTATATACGGGCAAATACAAGACGTGCTTGTTTGCTAATGGTACTCGTGACCGATATCCTACTGCAGTGATACAAGTGGAAAGTAGAGATTTTTCCGGAGCAATTGAAGCGGTAGTTATGAAGGACCTGGTGATGGGATTAATTATGAGTCTGTCATTATATCAGAGAATGGATGCAAAAGCAGATCCATTAACCACAGAAGCTCTACTTTGTGGTAGTGTATTAATTAGTGAGAGAGTGAGCAAAGAAGAAAGAGTTCTGGTGGAAGAAGATGGCCAGAAACAAGTTAACACGGAAGAAAACGAGAGAAGAGTAGATCATATGATAGCTGCTTGCGATACGCGTGCGAAAGCAAATCAAACAAAGGATTGTTATGCAAAGCCATTAAAAGGAAACAAATTACCAGAATTGGAAGTTTTACCTGAAGAAGTTAGGAAACTTCAACGTGACGATGTCACTCTGAAAAAGTGTTGGGAACGCGCACACCTTGATGCGGAGGATAGTGATCAAACTGCATGTAAATCCCTATTTATCATTAAGAATGACATACTGTATAGACGATACAAAGAAAATTTAGGTGATGCTGTGAAGTTGCAACTAGTGGTGCCTAAGATGCTTAGACGGAAAGTGATGATAGTTGCTCATGAAGCGCTATTATCTTCACATCAAGGGGTTAAGCGCACGCAGGTAAAGATTAGTGATGCATTTTACTGGCCTGGAATGCATGACGAAATAAAGAGATACGTGTTTAGTTGCGATGTATGTCAGAGGGCCATAGGCAAAATGGGAGTAATGAAGGCACCGCTTGGACATCTACCATTGGTAGATATTCCATTTCAATTCTTATCCATGGATTTGTGTGGTGCCATAGAACCTCGATCAAGTAGGGGGCATAGATTTATCTTGACGATAGTGGACATGGCAACCAGATTTCTCGAAGCAATTCCTCTCAAAGGAATCAGTGCCGAAGAGATAGCAGATAAGCTGTTTGAGTTCTATAGCCGGATGGGAATTCCACAGAGAATTCATATGGATAGGGGTAGCCAATTCACCTCTGAATTGATGAGAGAAGTGAATAAGTTGTTACAAATTAGGCATACACTGGCTGCTCCATATCACGCAATGGGTTGTGATGCGATAGAACGTCTGAACCAGACGATAAAGAATACCCTCAAGAAACTCATAGTCGAGCAGCCTAAAGAATGGGATAGATATCTAGCGCCATTGCTTTTTGCCTTAAGAGATAGTGTGTACGATGGACATGGTTTTACCCCATTTGAGTTGGTGTTTGGGAGGAGCACAAGGGGACCGATGAGGATATTGAAGGAGTTGTGGACCAAGGGAGAAATAGAGAGTGAAGTAAGAGATGCATATAATTACATGCTGGAATTACAAGAGAAAATTGAGTCCACATGTAAGATTGCAAAGGAAGAGATTGGAAAGATACAGATCAAAAATGAGGTCTACTATAACAAGAAGGCAAAGTATAGGAAGATAGAGATAGGTGAGAAGGTACTTTTGTTTCTTCCCATCAAAACAAATAAAATGATGTTTCACTGGACTGGTCCTTACTATGTGAGGGACAGAGTGGGAGAATACGACTATAGAATAGAAGTTAGTCCTGACAAAGTCAAAACCTATCATATAAACATGCTAAAGAAGTATCATGAGCGTGATGAGGTTGAAATTGAGCAAGACAAGTCAGAATACATCCAGACTGTGGTAACAGTAGTCAACGATGGATGCCCTAGTGAAGAAGATGAGTTGTTGGAACTGTATAATAGTGTTCAAAAGGAAACATACAAGGATGTAGAGATTTGTCCACAATTAGAGACAGAGCAAAAAGAACAGCTAGTGAGGTTATTGGAAGAATACAGTGACATATTCTCAGATGTGCCAGGACGAACAGACTTAGTGGAACATGAGATTAAATTAACCAGTGAGGAGCCTGTCAGGGCAAAAGCATATCCCACAACTTACAATCTACAGAAAGAGATTGATAAGGAAGTTGATAATATGATAACATGTGGAATAATAGAAAGGTCGTCCGCTGCTTATGCTGCTCCACTAGTAGTAGTGAAAAAGGCTGATGGGACAAATCGTATTTGTTGCAATTATAAGGGAATAAATAAGATAACGGTGTTTGACCCTGAGCCGATGATGAATAATGAAGATGTCTTTAACAAGCTCAGTGGTGACAGGGTTTACAGCAAATTTGATTTCTGCAAAGGCTATTGGCAGATCCCAATGTCCCCAATCGATAGCGACAAAACCACATTTATATGCGCCAAGGGGTTATATAAATTCAAGGTACTACCTTTTGGCTTAGTAAACAGTGCCTCTAGCTACAATCGAATGATGAGAATATTACTAGAGGGGTTGGAAAATCTAGAGAGTTATGTCGATGATGTGTTGGCCCACACACCAGAGTGGGAGGAACATCTAGTGGTACTAAGGAGATTCTTTGAACGAGTGAGGACGGCAAAGCTAACTCTTAAACCAAGAAAGTGTCAATTAGGATGCGGAAGAATTGACTTCCTAGGACACACAATAGGTGGAAACATGATCCAGCCTAAGGAGAAATCCATTGATAAGATTGTGGAGATGCCACGACCGATAACTAAAAAACAAATAAGAAGTTTCTTAGGGGCAGTGAATTACTATAGAAAATTTATACCCCAATGTGCTACACTAATGAAGCCATTCACAGAACTCACTAAGAAGAATGCTAGGGTGTTGGTGGAGTGGAATGAAGAATTAGAAAGTGCATTCTGTGAGCTGAAGGATTGTTTGGCCAAAGCACCAGTGCTAAGATTGCCTGATGTAAAGAAGGAGTTTGTGGTAAGAACTGATGCATCGAATGAGGCGATGGGCTGTGTGTTAATGCAGAAGCATGAAGGGGTTTTACACCCGATCGCATATGCTAGTAAGAAATTAAGCGAGAGAGAGAGAAAATATGCGGTGGAAGAGAAGGAATGTTTGGCATTAATCTGGGGGCTTCAGAAATTTAACAGATACCTTTATTGTAAGGAGTTCGTGATGGAAACTGACCACTGTGGGCTCCAATACCTTAAATCGGGAAGCATTAGAAATGCCAGGGTAATGCGGTGGTATTTGGCCCTACAAAATTATAAGTTCAGGGTAAACTACATCCGTGGAGATGAGAATGTAGTGGCCGATTATTTAAGTCGGGGACTCGATTAGACTAATTGAGAGTGAGAAGTAAGTGATGAGGGAGGTAGTTAAGGAAGAGTTGTATAGTAAGTAATAGTTAGAGTACAGATAAGAATGTGTGTTTGTTATGGACATCTATGTTATTAGAAAGTTTTGGTAAACTTTATTTTGTGGGGGAATGTTGTAGCGATCTTCCTATTAAAACCCACATTTCTTATGTATTATTAACATTATAATATGCAGTCAATGTTAATTAGTTTAAATTAATTCAGAGTTAATTAATGCCAGCTTATAAATATAATGTAAAGGCGCTATAAGATTAAATTAGAGTCCTTAGTAACAGTGTTGTTGGGGAGAACTGGTCGTCGGCAATTTGACATTCAGGAGGTAATGTTAAAAGGTCTGATTTTGGCCATCGGTCGTCTGCTGGGGATTGTACGGGGGAAATGCGTCATCCGGGCTCCGGCAGTTTTGCAATAAAATGTACAGTATTGCTGGTGCTGAGAAAAAGTCAACAGGTAATTCTCAAGTTGCGAACTCTCAAAGAAGTTTTAGGAGTTCGGACAGTTATTTGACCCTGGTTCGTCTAGAACTGCTGAGGGGTACGAATGGTGTAGTGGCGAACAGTACTGTGATCTTCGAGTAATGATGGATGTATTCTCCGTGTGTAATCAGGAGTTATTTTCGTTCTCGAACTATCGGTCATGAGCGGTGGAATGCAGAGACTCTTTTCACGTTAATATAGATGGACTGAGAGATTAATATCAGCATCTATAGTGTGAATCTTCTGACATACTTCACAACGGAATCGAGGCTACGCAAGTATCACATTAAGTCCGATTCATCATTCGGACGTGACGAGTGCGAGTGGAGGACGGCACAGAAGCATTTGAGGTGAAGAGGCTAGAGGCAACAATCATCCGAGAAGAAGCAATCGACAGAATTTATACAAAGAAAGAATCCAAATGAACACTACAGAAATCCGCTGCAGATCTGCTCCATTCCCGTGGGAGGTAGATATCTGTCCTAAGAAGCGCTATTAGCTAATCTAGGCTGGCTAGGTAGTCATAAGTTAGATTAGTTCATAATCAATCTATATCTTAGAATTCTATTTAAATATTTTGCTGATTTTAACTGTTTTAGCAATATAATTGACGATGAAAGTTTGCAGTAGTTATTGATTAATTAATACTCAATTGAACTCATGAATATGTATATGAAGAGGCGTAATGGCCAAACCAAGGCAGAATAAGTTGAACTGTGTATATGCATCGGTACACACACAAGCAGGCATCAATTAAGCCGCCAAAATGCATCAGGCCACAGAGAGTGGGTGCTCTTTGGCTACGTGAGCTAATGGCAGTAATAACTGTAAGCGAGGAAATGAGAGTGGGCAGATTGAAAAGACGAAGAAGAGCTGTATCTGATTGAATATCAATTGAACAGGATGATGGCGTCCAAGCTCTCTTTTTATTTATTCAATGTAGGAGCAGTTTGCTTCTCAGTGGGAGAATGAAGAAGTATAAAGTTTGGATTTTTGAGTTACTACTAGGAAAATTATTTTATAAATGTAATTACTATACCAGAGCCTTTTATCTTGTGGAATGCAAGATGAGTGTAACATTTTTACTTTCTCCACTTTTCATCATTCTGCTATAATTGTTATAGGTTTTTATAGTTCTAATTACTTTGTTTATATTTATGGGAAAATGTGCATATGGCCTTCTGGACAACTGGTTTTTTGGGGGTGGGTGGGTGTGCAGAGCTTTCAGACGTCATATCTGATGGGATATGACTTTTGTCACGACGTGTGATGTGCATAGGGTGCAGATTGAGGAGTCAAAAATCGACCTTGATTGCACCACCTAATTTATAGAAAGCCCATTTTTCTAATTTGTTTCACTTTTTCAAATATATGTAGAGACCATTTATACGTAGCTGTCATTAATACGTCGAAAAGGAATTTTATTGGTTTAATTGTCGCAAATTGATTAATAACGTTATCAAACTATGTTTTCTCCAATGCTAAGTAGAGCAAATTCGATGCTAAGAAGAGCAAGATGCTCAGACGATCTTGTACCATTGTACCCCCAAATAGGACAAAATTAGCTTCAAATTGCTGAAGGGCGGCTCACAGCTTGCAATTGAAACTACAATTGCTGGAAGATGAGTTTGCAGTCAAATGTGTCGCTTTGAAAATACGTCATGAGTATCAAATCGCCTCTTTTGGCTTTTATTGGGGGGCGCCAAAATAAAATCTTGCTAATTTAATTGAGACACATTAGTTTGCATAAAAAAACTAATAGTTTCAATCCCCATTTTGGTGATCCTCTATTTTGGCGCCCAAGAGCACATGTCCCATTCTGCCCCCATAGCTACGCCTCTGTCGGGATCTGGATGTTGTAGTCGACTGTCGGGTACGTTTTTGTTTCATCGTCACATATATGTTTTTAAGATCGCAATGATCAAAAATCGATAGATTGGTTTCTTGATCACCGCTCCGATTCTTCTGAAATCAGACGATGATATGCTCGATCTCTATGCTCGGACGCCAATTAGACTTTGTCGATCCAGGAACCATTATGTCATTTCATTGATGAACCCAGAAGGTGACTGGTAGGTCGCCTTTGATTCGATCGTTTTGTACGGCTTTATTCTTTCCTTGTCATATTTAATCACGCGCATATAATTGATATTATATGTATAGGAACCTAGCACCCGGCGTTTTTATTTGCGTATACATGAAATTATAATATGGACATGCGAAATAACAAAAAGAAAATTTGACAAAATAGAGCGGCAGCAAGTGCTCATAATGCGTTGTTGGCTGGGATCCGCCGAAGACCACGTTGGGAGCATGACCCACCCAAGACGTCGCTAGGGAGGTTTAAACAATCTTACAGCCCCTGGCCGTTGCATTCATCAAATAATCAAGGTTCTGTTTTCGAAGATTCTTTGCACTGATTGCTTTCTTCTACAGACATCAACACCTGCAGGTCAAATCCATGTGTCTATGGAGCATGTGAAAATGGACAAGACTCTTACATATGCATATGTGTACCTGGATACACTGGATCACACTGTGAAACAGGTCAGTCTTCGAGTTTTTTTAGACTCCTATCTGGTCCGTCCTAATCATAATGAAGGTGATCGCGTGGTTCATTTACTGGAAATGAAGTTCGTCAATGGGAACGGTATAGCTCCCTATAGCATCATGAACGAAATAATGTCAGCTGAACAAGGTTGATAATGGCTTATGATATTAATTAATTATTCGATGCATCACTCTCTTCAGAAAAAAATTTTTAGATAGTTTTAAAGTAAGCCATGGGACGAATAAGTCGACTGTTGTCACGCATTTAATTATATAGAAGCCGATAAATGGCTTGCGGACAGTTATAATTGAGACATGCAGCCCATTCAGACAACTAGCCACGGAACAGAAGAATCAACTGAAGAATAAAAGCACGACGAATGAACAGAACTTAATCTAAACCGAAGTGTTGGCAAAATTCGCAAAAAGGAGACAATGAGTCTCATATCACTACGACCTATCTTAACTAGATTATCCTACACGCTCTCACCTTTCCAGCAACCCTCGTCCTATACATACCTCAGGTAACGTCCACCAAAGCCACTCCTAGCAGTCTATTAAAAGAACAGTTTTGTGGGAGTGGAGGTTTATCTGAAAACTGCTCGAGGCTAAATAACGAACTACCTCAACCTTGTCTATCAGACCTGAAGTGATAGGATCAGGGTGGTCGTGAAACCCACATTCAGTGGAGGGTCATTATTGCGGTCCCGCCGCTCGGTCAATACCTGTCAATTGATACGCTTGCACCACTCTGTACCGAGCTCCATAGATGAGATAAAGTGCACAGTATGCAATATGCGGGGTCTAAGCCGGCCTATATTATACATAGCATAGAAGGACGACAACTATAAGCAGATCTCTCTCACACTCACTCTCTATATATATATCATATATTATAAATATATATAAACGTAAAGAAAGGATTATTATGATATGATGGGAAGGATATATGTACACACATTTATAGATGTATTTAAATACATGCGTTTGGCTGGGGGTCAGTGTGGTGTACATTTAATTCTCTGAGCTGTAATGCACACGAAGACCTATGTCCAATTGATATGCTTGCACCGCTCTGAATCGGCCCTATATATAATATTGATACATATATATATATATTGCACAATGTGAACTTCATCTCATCTATGATGCCCTAATCCTGAATATATTATGCGCAGCATACAGATTCAACAACTAAGATCATTTATAATACCTGGGGTCACAGAGCTGTGTAAACATATCAATTGACAGACAATGACCTACCCGTGGACCGCAAGAATGACCCTCTACTGAATGTGGGTTTCATGACCAACCCGACTCATGAGTTCAAGTCCGATTGACGGGTCTGAAGAAGCTCGTCATTTAGGCGCGAGCAGTTTTCAGGTAAACTGCCACGCCCACAAAATCTGGTCTTTAAGGGAGGAACATATCTAAAGGCTTAGTTTCATCCCGTTCGTTTTGCCAAGGAAAGCATGAATAGACTCGTTGAGGGGTGGCTGATTGCTATCAACTGAATCTCGAAGCAAATGTACTGCCCAACGCCTGATGGATTTCCTTTGTTACGCTCTGTGGTCAGTGCTGTCTATTGTTAATCATTGGTCATTATTGTCAATTGAGCTATGGGCCCAGCATTTAGCTCATGCACACACTCGCGCAAACACACCCACTCACATTCAGGCCTAAAATGCACATCCGAGAAGTCAGGTTACGGAGGATATTAACAAACATCCTGCTCGAGGGATGGTGTCGAGGAAATTAGATTTAGGCTGTTTTAAATGTAGAACTTTGAGAACTATAATCAACCGACCACTCACCGTCTATCGGAGTTCAGGTAGAAGGATGAAGATATGCCCTACATAATTATTATTATGTTCGCAGCCTTTGTTTTGCCGGCCTTTCAACTTTACATTTAGGAAATGATGTGAAATATCGTGCGGTGAATTGTCCGTGGCGTACTGTCCGCGGCAAAATGTCCAGCGGCATATTGTCCGGACACCCTCAGGAGAGTTTCCTTATATTAATTGCACTCAATCAACTGGTGTAATAACTGATTGCTTGAAGATAACAAAGGTCACCCCATTTCAAGCAGAGCAAAAAGTAAGAAATTACAAACTCTAAGCCAATTTCAATAATACCATAGTACATAATACATTTGGAGAATATTTTATCGATTCCGTTGGTATGCAAATAGACTGCACTGCATCAATACCTAAGCCGATAAGCCGGGCTTAGCCGTGATACAGATATTAGTTTAAGATGAGTAGCCATGATTTTTATTGACGATTCCTATTGAAAACCTAAGCTACCGGTTTGAGATCCAACACACAGAGCACGACTTCCACACACTTTCCCATTGTAGGCTCACAACGTCTTCGTACCGAATGCACACGCCATACAGGTCTTGTGCATCAAAGGGTAGTCGACGATTTTGTTCGAATTTCTATCAAAGATTTCTAAGCGTAAAGGATTGTTACGTATCGATATCGTCAATAGATGCTCGAACCTAAGGAGTACCTCGTATTTCTCTTTCACTAATGCTTTCTCTTTCGGCATCTCCGATTCCTGTAAAATACCTTTCGAGACCAGTATTTTTAATATTTTCGTTTTTTCTTAAAGACCCCACCATCAGTACCGTGCTTTTTCAGTTCTAGATGTTTCATGTTTTAGAAAAAAAATATTTTCTTTAGACAGGGTTAGTACGCAACGCTCATCATTTTCTCTCCGTCCGATTCGATTGCTTACTTAGATCGAGAACGAAAAACGGTTGTAGTTGTCTGTAATCGAACGTTGTGATGTTGCTTCGAGTGACGAAATGACTCATTCCATCGAACTTCTCGCTAAACGTCGCCGAATCTCTGTACGTTCTCGAAATTTGTTGACCTGGGATCCAGACGCGTAGCTAGAGTATTTTGCGCCCGTGGACAAACTCCAGGATTGGCGCCCCGCCCCTTGGAACCGCCAATAAATAGTGTCATCTTATTAAAACAATTTACTCAATTAAACAAGTTCTATTTATTATTAGTAATTAAGAGATTACCATTATTTTAAAATAGTAAGTATGAGTAATTTTAGAATTATTTACTTTTACGACGAATGTTAATTTTGAGGTTTTGGTTGTGAAGCAACCATTCTGTAACACACAAGCAGGCATCAATTAAGACGCCAAAATGCATCAGGCCACAGAGAGTGGGTGCTCTTTGGCTACGTGAGCTAATGGCAGTAATAACTGTAAGCGAGGAAAAGAGAGAGGGTAGATTGAAAAGACGAAGAAGAGCTGTATCTGATTGAATATCAATTGAACAGGATGATGACTTCCAAGCTCTCTTTATTTATTCAATGTAGGAGCAGTATACTTCTCCGTTTGGAGAATGAAGAAGCATAAAGTTTGGATATTTGAAGTTACTATTATGAAAATTATTTTATAAATATAATTACTATACCAGTGCTTTTCATCTTGTGGAATGCAAGATGAGTGTAACATTTTTACTTTCTCCACTTTTCATCATTCTGCTATAATTGTTATAGGTTTTTATAGTTCTAATTACTTTGTTTATATTTATGAGAAAATGTGCATATGGCATTCTGGACAACTGGTTTATCGGGAGTAGGTGCTCAGAGCTCTGTGACGTCATGTCCGAGGGGATATGACTTTTGTCACGACGTGTGATGTGGATTTGGTGATGGTTGAGGAGTTAAATATCGTCCTTGATTGCACTACGTATTCTATGAAAAGTCCATTTTCTAATTTATTTCATTGATACGTCAAAAAATATTTTTTCTTGATTTCACTGTGGCAAATTGGTAAATAACAATTTAAAATTATGTTTTCTCCAGTGCTAAGACGAGAAAATTCGATGCTAAGAAGAGCAAGATCGCTGAGACGATCTTGTACCATTGAAACTCGCATTTATGACGATATTAGCTTCAATTTGCTGAAGGACCGCTCACAGCTTGCAATTGAAACAACAATTGTTGGCAGATTTTGCAGTGAAATGCGTTGCTTTAAAAAATACGTCATGAATATCAATTCGCTTCTTCTTTTGGGTTTTTTTGGAGGGCGCAGAAAATAAAATCATACTAATTTAGTTGCGACACATTAGTGTGCATAAAAAAGTAGTTTCAATCCTCATTTTGGTGATCCTCTATTTTGGCGCCCGGGGATACACGTCCCATTCTACCCCCATAGTTACGCCTATATCAGGATCTGGAGGTTGTAGTCGGCTGTCGGGTACCGTTTTGGTTCATGATCACATACATGTTTTTAAGATCGCAATGATCGAAAATCGATAGATTGGTTTCTTGATCACCGTTCCGAATCTTCTGAAATCCGACGATGATTTGGTCGGTCTCTACGCTCGAACGCGAACTGCGCTTTGTCGATCCAGAAACTATTACGTCTTAGCGGTGACTAGCCCACAAGTTGACTGGTGGAGCCGCCTTTAATTTGATAGTTTTGTACAGCTGCATTCTGTACATGTCAGATGGATTCACGTGCATATAATTGATACTGTACGTATATGGACCTAAACCGGCCGTTTTTATTTGCGTAAACATGAAATTATAATAAGGATATGCGAAATAACAAAACGTAAATTTGACAAAATAGAGCATCAGCAAATGCGAAAATTCCGTTGTCGGCTTGGATCCGCCGAAGACCACGTTGGGACCATGACCCCACCCAAGACATCGCTAGGGAGGTTCTGACAGTCTTACAGCCCCTGGCCGTTGCATTCATCAAATAATCAAGGCTCTCTTTTCGAAGTATCTTTGCACTAATTGATTCACTCTACAGCAATCAACGAGTGCAAGTCAGATCCATGTGTCCATGGAACATGTGTGGATAAGATGGACAAATATGCATGCAACTGTGAATCGGGATTCACGGGATCACAGTGTGAAACAGGTCAGTTTTTGAGTCTATTAGGCTCTTATCTGATTCGTTATAATCAAATTCAAGGTAATCGCGTTGCTCATTTACTGCGGTATGAACGAAATAATGTCTGCTGAACAAGGTGAAAATGGCTTCTGAACGAAGTTAATTATTCGCTTCATCACTCTCTTCAAGACGAGTACATGTAGATATTTTCTAAAGTTGGCCAAAGCCCGACTATGTCGACTGTTGTCACGCATGTCGTTGTATAAAAGCCGATTAATGGCATGCGGACAGTTATAATTGAGACATGCAGCCCAGGCAGACAACTAGCCACGGAACAACATCAACTGAAGAATAGAAGCGCGACGACTAAACTGAACTTAAACTCAACTCAGATGTTTTGGCAAAATTCGCAAAAGGAGACAACGAGTCTCATATCACTACGACGTGTCTTAACTAGACTAGCCAATACGCTCTGACCTTTCCAGCAACCATAATCCTATACATAGCTCTTGTAACGTCCACAAAAGCCGCTCCTAGTAGACTATTCAAGGAGGAACATATCTATAGGCTTAGTCTCATCTTGTTCGTTTTGCCAAGGAAAGCATGAATAGAAATCGCTGAATGCTGTCAACCGGAACTCGATGCAAATGAACTGCCCAATGCCTGATGGAATTTCTTTGTTACGCTCTGTGGTCAGTGTTGCCTTTTGTTAATCACTGGTCATTATTGTCAATTGAGCTATGGGCTCAACATTTAGCTTATGAATACACTCGCGCAAACACACCCACTCACATGCAGGCCTAAAATGCATATCCAAGCAGTCAGGCTACGGAGGATTTTAGCTAACATCCTGCTCGAGTTATGGTGTCGAGGAACTTAGATTTAGGCTGTTTTAAATGTAGGACTTTGAGAACTATAATCAACCGACCACTCACCGTCTATCGGAGTTCAGGTAGAAGGATGATGATACGCCGTACATAATTATTATTATGTTCGCAGCCTTTGTTTTGCCAGCCATTCAACTTTACATTTAGGAAATGATGTGAAATGTCCTGCGGCGAATTGTCCGCGGCGTAATGTCCGCGGCTAAATGTCCAGCGGCATTTAAAGCGGAGAAATAGAGAAGAATTAACTATCTGTAGGCCCATTTAATTAATACCATATTTTTTCAAACTATTTGAGCAATGTATTGTTTTCGAGATGTGCAACTATAATCAAATCTAAGGCAAATTTTATAAATCTCAACATTGTTTCCAATGTAACCACTCTACTTTAAGGGCGTTACTTAGGTCCAAGATAATATATCAGCTGCCATCGATCGGAATGAATTTTCTATAGGAATATTCGTTGGGGTTGCTAATGCTTTCCTAATAAATCACAAATATTGTCACACAAACTAGACAAAATTGATGTACGCGGCACTGTCCTGTCTTGGTTCCAAAGTTGCCTTAATGGAAGACACCAGGTTGTGAAATGTAATGGTCGTACTTTCACTATGGGTTTCATCAAACATGGTGTTCCGCCGGGATCAATTTTGAGTCCTCTGCTCTTTTTTATATTTATCAATGACCTTCCTAACGTGTCCTCGGCTTTCCAATTTTATTTATTTGCAGATGATACGAATATATTTGCCTCTCAACAAAATAATTATAAATTGATGCAATTGCCTTATTCAGAATTTGATAGAGTGTATAACTGGCTTGCAGCTAATAAATTATCTTCAAATGTAAGCATAACCAACTACATTCTATTTATGATCCAACGCAAACAATTACATGTCCCTGAACATAACTTTTAATGAATAACATAGGAATTCCAAGTGATGTCAACCAAGTTCTTTTGAGTATTTATTGATAATCACCCTACGTGGGGTGAGCACATCTATAATATTTCAATTAAAGTAGCATAAAATATGGTAGTCCTCAGTAGAGTGGCTTATTTACTACCACCAGATATACGTACAAATTTGTACTACACGATGGTGTTCCTATACTTGAACGACTGTAATGTCATCTTGGCCTCAAATTAGCCATCTTGGCTTACGCGTCTGGTGACTCTCCAATAACGAAGATTTGCATTCGCTTTAATAATGGCAACCCTTCCTGCATCCGGATCTACTACATGTACACATATAACAAAAACTGCGGTTATTAACTCCTGAACAACTAACTAGGTATCAAATATCTAAATCTATGTATAAATATAATTGTAAATTACTTCCAACAACCTTTGATAAGTACTTATTGTCTCCACCAGGAGAAATTCTCTATTGTCTTCGATCTTTGACTACTTCAACTTTCATTCCCATACGTGCAAGAACGAACACACGAAGGTTTGCAATAAAATACGCTGGCCTGAAATAGAATGCATTGCATCAATACCTAAGCCGATAAGCCGGGCTTAACCGTGATGCAGATATTAGTTTAAGATGAGTAGCCATGATTGTCATTGACGATTCCTATTGAAAACCTAAGCTACCGGTTTGAGATCCAACACACAGAGCACGATTTCCCCAAACTTTCCCGTTGTAGGCTAACAACGTCTTCGTAATGATTGCACACGCCATACAGGTCTTGTGCATTAAAGGGTAGTCGACGATTTTGTTCGAATTTCTATCAAAGATTTCTACGCGTAAAGGATTGTTACGTATAGATATCGTCTATAGATGCTCGAACCTAAGGACTACCTCGTTTTTCTCTTTCACTAATGCTTTCTCTTCCGGCATCTCCGATTCCTGTAAAATACCTTTCGAGACCAGTATTTTTAACATTTTCGTTTTTTCTTAAAGACCCCACCATATGTACCGTGCTTTTTCAGTTCTAGATGTTTCATGTTTTAGAAAAAAATATTTTCTTTAGACAGGGTTAGTACGCAACGCTCATCATTTTCTGTCCGTCAGATTGGATTGCTTACTTAGATCGAAAACAAAAAGCGGTTGTAGTTGTCTGTAATCGAACGTTGTGATGTTGCTTCGAGTGACGAAATGACTCATTCCATCGAACTTCTCGCTAAACGTCGCCGATTCTCTGTACGCTCTCGAAATTTGTTGACCTGGGATCCAGACGCGTAGCTAGGGTATTTTGCGCCCGTGGACAAACTACAGGATTGGCGCGTCCCCTTTCTTGGATTCCCCAATAAATAGTGTCATCTTATTAAAACAATTTACCCAATCAAACAAGTTCCATTTATTATTAGTAATTAAGAGATTGCCATTATTTTAAAATAGTAAGTATGAGTAATTTTAGAATTCTTTACTTTTACGACGAATGTTAATTTTGAGGTTTTGGTAGTGAGGCAGCCATTCTGTAACACACAATCAGGCATCAATTAAGCCGCCAAAACGCATCAGGCCACAGAGAGTGGATGATCTTAGGCTACGTGAACTAATGGCAGTAATAACTGTAAGCGAGGAAATGAGAGATGATAGATTGAAAAGACGAAGAAGAGCTGTATCTGATTGAATATCAATTGAGCAGGATGATGGCGTCCAAGTTCTCTTTATTTATTCAATGTAGGAGCAGTTTGCTTCTCCGTTTGGAGAATGAAGAAGCATAAAGTTTGGATTTTTGAGGTTACTATTATGAAAATTATTTTATAAATGTAATTACTATACCAGTGCTTTTCATCTTGTGGAATGCAAGATGAGTGTAACATTTTTACTTTCTCCACTTTTCATCATTCTGCTATAATTGTTATAGGTTTTTATAGTTCTAATTACTTTATTTATATTTATGAGAAAATGTGCATATGGCCTTCTGGACAACTGGTTTATCGGGGGTGGGTGTGCAGAGCTTTGTGACGTCATGTCCGAGGAGACATGACTTTTGTCACGACGTGTGATGTGCATAGGGTGGAGGTTGAGGAGTCAAAAATCGTCCTTGTTTGCACCACCTAATTTATGGAAAGCCCAGTTTTCTAATTTATTTCACATTTTTCAAATATATGTAAAGGCTATTTATACGTTGATGTAATTAATACGTCAAAAAGGTTTTTTTTGGTTAACCGTCGCAAATTGATTAATAAAGTTGTAAAATTTTACAAGCAGGCATCAACTAAGCCGCCAAAATGCAACAGGCCGCAGAGAGTGGATGCTCTTCGGCAACGTCAACTAATGACAGTAATAATTGTAATCGAGGAAATGCGAGAGGGTAGATTGAAAAGACGAAGAAGAGCTGTATCTGACTGAATATCAATTGAACAGAATTAATGGGTCCAGACTCTCTTTATTTATTCAATGAAGGAGCAGTTTACTTCTCCGTTTGGAGAATGAAGAAGCATAAAGTTTGGATTTTTGAAGTTACTATTATGAAAATTATTTTATAAATGTAATTACTATACCAGTGCTTTTCATCATGTGGAATGCACGATGAGTGTAACATCTCTACTTTCTCCACATTCATCATTCTGCTATAATTGTAATTGGTTTTTATAGTTCTAATTCCTTTTTTCGTTTTATGAGAAAATGTGCATATGACATTCTGGACAACTGGTTTATCGGGGGTGAGTGTGCAGAGCTATGTGACGTTATGTTCGACGAGATATGACTTTTGTCACGACGAGTGATTTGGATTAAGTGGGGGTTGAGGAGTCAAAAATCGTCCTTGATTGCACCACGTAATTTATCGAAAACCCATTTTTCTAATTTATTTCACATTTTTCAAGTATATGTAAAGGCCATTTAGAAGTAGCTGTCATTAATAAGTCAAAAAATAAATTTTCTAGGTTTAAATGTCGAGAATCGGTAAAAAAAGTTATCAAAATGTGTTTTCTCCAATGCTAAGAAGAGCAAATTCGATGCTAAGAAGAGCAAGATCGTTGAGACGATCTTGTACCATTGAAGCCCTCAATTACGACAAAATTAGCTTCAATTTGCTGAAGGGCCGCTCACAACTTGCAAATGAAACAGCAATTGTTGGAAGAATTTGCAGTGAAATGCGTTGCTTTGAAAATACGTGATGAATATGAAATCGCCTCTTTTTTGGGCTATTTTAGGGGACCAAAATAAAATCTTGCTAATTCAATTGGGACACATTAGTTTGCATAAAAATATAATAGTTTCAATCTTCATTTTGGCAATCCTCTATTTTGGCGCCCGGGAACACATGTCCCATTCTGCCTCCATAGCTACGCCTTTGTCGGGATATGGAGTTGTATTCGACTGTTGGGCACCCTTTTTGCTTCATCAGCACACACATGTTTCTAAGATCGCAATGATCGAGAAGCGATAGATTGGTTTCTTGATCGCCGCTCCGAAATCCGACGATGATATGCTCGATCTCTACGCTCGGACGCCAATTAGACTTTGTCGATCCAGGAACCATGATGTCATTGCATTGATGAACCCAGACGGTGACTGGTAGGTCGCCTTTGATTCGATCGTTTGTACGGCTTTATTCTTTCCATGTCAGGTGTTATCACGTGCATATAATTGATACTAAATGTATAGGAACCTAAACCTTACGTTTATATTTACGTATGCATGAAATGATAATATGGATATGCCAAATAACAAAAAGAAACTTTGACAAAATAAAGCAGCAGCAAATGCTCAAAATGCATTGTCGGCTAGGATCCACCGATGACAACGTTGGGACCATGATCCCACCCAAGACATCGCTATGGAGGTTGTGACAATCTTACATCTTCAGGCCGTTGCATTCATCAAATAATCAAGGTTCTATTTTCGAAGATTCATTGCACTAATTGCTTTCCTCTACAGACTTTACATGCAGGCCAGGTCCATGTGTCCATGGTAGATGTCTGGATGAGCCGAACAAATACACATGCATATGTGAATCGGGATACACTGGATCACGCTGTGATGCTGGTCAGTCTTTGAGTCTATTAGGCTCTTATCTGATCCGTTTTAATCAAATTTAAGTTTTCGCGTTACTCATATACTGGAAATAGTGTTCGTTCATCGGATCGGTATAGATGTTTAGCGGTATAGCGTTATGACCGAAATAATGTCTGTTGGACATGTGAGAATTGCTTATGAGGGAAGGTGCATCGCTGCATCACTCTCTTTAAGACGAGGTTCTGACAGTCTTACAGCCCCTGGCCGTTGCATTCATCAAATAATCAAGGCTCTCTTTTCAAAGTATCTTTGCTATAATTGATTCACTCTACAGCAATCAACGAGTGCAAGTCAGATCCATGTGTCCATGGAACATGTGTGGATGAAATGGACAAATATGCATGCAACTGTGAATCGGGATACACGGGATCACACTGTGAAACAGGTCAGTTTTTGAGTCTATTAGGCTCTTATCTGATCCGTTTTAATCAAATTCAAGGTAATCGCGTTGCTCATTTACTGGAAATAGAGTTCATTAATCGGAACGGCATAGATCCGTATAGCGGTATGAACGAAATAATGTTTGCTGAACAAGGTGCAAATGGCTTCTGAACGAAGTTAATTATTCGCTTCATCACTGTCTTCAAGAGGAGTACATGTAGATATTTTCTAAAGTTGGCCATAGCCCGACTATGTCGACTGTTGTCACGCATGTCGTTGTATAAAAGCCGATTAATGACATGCGGACAATTATAATTGAGACATGCAGCCCAGTCAGATAACTAGCCACGGAACGACATACGCTGAAGAATAGAAGCACAACGACTAAACTGAACTTAAACTCAACTCAGATGTTTTGGCAAAATTCGCAAAAGGAGACAACGAGTCTCATATCACTACGACCTATCTTAACTAGACTAGCCAATACGCTCTGACCTTTCCAGCAACCCTCATACTATCCAGACCTCAGGTAACGTCCTCAAAAGTCGCTCGTAGCAGCCTATTAAGGGAGGAACATATCTATAGGCCTAGTTTCATCCCGTTCGTTTTGACCAGGCGAGCATGAACATAAATCGTTGATGGGTGACTGATTGTTTTCAACTGAATCTCGATGCAAATGAACTGCCCAATGCCTGATGGATTTCCTTTGTTAAGCTCTGTGGTCAGTGTTGTCTTTTTTTAATCACTGGTCATTATTGTCAATTGAGCTATGGGCCCAACATTTAGCTCATGTACACACTCGCGCAAAGAAGCCCACTCACATACAGGCCTAAAATGGACATCCGAGAAGTCAGGCTACGGAGGTTTTGAGCAAACATCCTGCAAGAGTTATGGTGACCAAGGAACTTAGATTTAGGCTGTTTTAAATGTAGGACTTTGCGAGCTATAATTGACCGACCATTCACCGTCTTTCGAAGTTCAGGTGGAGGGATGAAGATATGCCCTTTATAATTGTTTTTATTTTCGCAGCCTTTGTTTTGCCGGCCTTTCAACTTTACATTTAGGAAATGATGTGAAATGTCCTGCGGCGTACTGTCCGCGGCTAAATGTCCTGCGGCTCATTGCCGGGACACCCTCTGAAGACTATCGTTATCTTAATTGTACTCTATCAACCGATGTAATAAGTGATTGCTCAAAGATCGCAAAGGTCACCCCCATTTCAAGCAGGGAAATAGGGAAGAAATTACAAACTCTAGGCCCATTCCAATACAACCATATTTTTTCACACCATTTGAAAAAAGTTCTGTAGGCGAGATTGTTCAACTGTACTACAACCAAGGGCATATCATACAAATCTTAGCATCGTTTCCAATGGAACCACTCTACTTTAAGGGCGTTACTTAGCGTCCAAGATAATATATCAGCTGCCATCGATCGGAATGAATTTTCCAAAGGAATATTCGTTGGTGCAGCTAAAGTTTTCCTAATAAATCACAAATATTGTGAGGCAACCATTCTGTAACACACAAGCAGGCATCAACTAAGCCGCCAAAATGCAGCAGGCCGCAGAGAGTGGATGCTCTTCGGCAACGTCAACTAATGACAGTAATAATTATAAGCGAGGAAATGAGAGAGGGTAGATTGAAAAGACGAAGAAGAGCTGTATGTGACTGAATATCAATTGAACAGAATTAATGGGTCCAGACTCTCTTTATTTATTCAATGAAGGAGCAGTTTACTTCTCGGTGGGAAAATGAAGAAGCATAAAGTTTGGATTTTTGAAGTTACTATTATGAAAATTAATTTATAAATGTAATTACTATACCAGAGCTTTTCATCATGTGGAATGCACGATGAGTGTAACATCTCTACTTTCTCCACATTCATCATTCTGCTATAATTGTAATTGGTTTTTATAGTTCTAATTCCTTTTTTCGTTTTATGAGAAAATGTGCATATGACATTCTGGACAACTGGTTTATCGGGGGTGAGTGTGCAGAGCTATGTGACGTTATGTCCGACGAGATATGACTTTTGTCACGACGTGTGATTTGGATTAAGTGGGGGTTGAGGAGTCAAAAATCGTCCTTGATTGCACCACGTAATTTATCGAAAACCCATTTTTCTAATTTATTTCACATTTTTCAAGTATATGTAAAGGCCATTTAGAAGTAGCTGTCATTAATAAGTCAAAAAATACATTTTCTAGGTTTAAATGTCGAGAATTGGTAAAAAAGGTTATCAAAATGTGTTTTCTCCAATGCTAAGAAGAGCAAATTCGATGCTAAGAAGAGCAAGATCGTTGAGACGATCTTGTACCATTGAAGCGCTCAATTACGACAAAATTAGCTTCAATTTGCTGAGGGCCGCTCACAACTTGCAAATGAAACAGCAATTGTTGGAAGAATTTGCAATGAAATGCGTTGCTTTGAAAATACGTGATGAATATCAAATCGCCTCTTCTTTTGGGCTTTTTGGGGGGCGCCAAAATAAAATCATACTAATTTAATTAGGACACATTAGTTTGCATAAAAATAGTAGTTTCAATCTTCATTTTTGCGATCCTCTATTTTGGCGCCCGGGGACACATGTTCCATTATGTGCCCATGGAGTCGACTGTCGGGTACCGTTTTGCTTCATCGTCACATGCATGTTTTTAAGATCGAAATGATCGAAAATCGATAGATTGGTTTCTTGATCACCTCTCTGATTCTTCTGAAATCCGTCGATGATTTGCTTGGTCTTTACGCTCGGACGCCAATTAGACTTTGTCGATCCCGGAACCATGATGTCATTGCATTGATGAACCCAGAAGGTATTCATGAAATTTTATTATAGATATGCGAAATAACAAAAAGTAAATTTGACAAAATAAAGCAGCAGCAAATGCTCAAAATGCGTTTTTGGCTGGGATCCGCCGAAGTCCACGTTGGGAGTATGACCCCACCCAAGACGTCGCTAGGGAGATTTATACAATCTTACAGCCCCTGGCCGTTGCATTCATCAAATAATCAAGGCTCTCTTTTCGAAGTATCTTTGCACTAATTGATTCACTCTACAGCAATCAACGAGTGCAAGTCAGATCCATGTGTCCATGGAACATGTGTGGATGAAATGGACAAATATGCATGCAACTGTGAATCGGGATACACGGGATCACACTGTGAAACAGGTCAGTTTTTGAGTCTATTAGGCTCTTATCTGATCCGTTTTAATCAAATTCAAGGTAATCGCGTTGCTCATTTACTGGAAATAGAGTTCATTAATCGGAACGGCATAGATCCGTTTAGCGTTATGACCGAAATTATGTCTGCTGGACAACGTGAAAATGGCTTATGAACGAAGTTAATTACTCTCTTCAAACCGAGTACATATTGTTATTTTATAAAGTAAGCCATAGCGCGAATAAGTCGACTGTTGTCACGCATGTCATTATATAGAAGCCGATTAATGGCATGCGGACAGTTATTGTCCGCGGCATACTGTCCGCGGCAAATGACATGCGGCACATTGCCGGACACCCCTGAAGACTTCCCTTTTCTCTGTTTAACTTTGTTTAGCTTTGTTTTGAGTTCACTGAGTTGTGAGCGCCTCTGATTACAGTGGCGCTAATATTCAGCATTTACATATTTGCCTGTGTACACCTAACGTATTAGACATTTAATACAAGTCCAAAATTGATCATGGCAATCTAGTTAAAGCTCTCGGATAGGATGTAATGCACACATCGACATTTAATACATTTCCAGTATAACTTATAGCACTTGGAATAAGGCCTAGACCTCAGAGTGTGTGTACATGGCAAAGCTCTCGGATAGGATGCAATGCACACACACTCTCTCAGTCAAAAGATGGTGTAAGATTATAATAACATCTGAACAAAAAGGCTTACATCCAATCTTATGTACTGATTCCAACATCTCTCTATGTAACATAACATGTCAAGCACTTTGATAGTTAGTTGTCTTACCCTAAAATAAATTGTTTTACATAAAAATCTTAAGCATAAACAACAGACATAATTACAATGCGACTGGAATATCTGAATATCTGACATTTATAAAGTGTCACTTCAGGGAAAAACTCATCCATGGCATTCCTGACCTGAGCCAGACAAAGAATCCACAAGGCAGATAGCATTCGCTTCCACAATGCATGAATTCCTTACAATAATGCATGCAATTAACTTACATTAGTCAAACTGACATTAGCGAGACATTAGAGAACCTTTAAACTAATTTTATTCTTTGAACTACAGTACCAGCGCCTATCTTGAAGGGGCGCTATATCAAGTATTTTGTTTGATTGATTGACTATGTGTTCTCTGGAGCTATATTATACAAAAGAAATAATTATCATCATAAGAAAAAACCTTCAAACAAGTCCAAGATTTCCAGACTACAGAATTGTTAACAACAATTATATTATTATTTCTAAAACACAAAAATACGGAACTACAATATTTTTTAAAAATTACGACCATGCGGCTTTGCATATCAGAAAGAAGGCTGGAACTGTTAAGTAATGTAACCAATTATTAATCACACACTACAATCAACCCTTGCCATAATTGGCCAAATGTAACAGCAATTGCAACAAGGCGTTAAGCAATCTTTACACTAATTTATTCCTATTTTTTAAATCTACTCCACCAGTTGCCCTTTAGAGCTGCACAATGCACAAGATTTTACATCAGTTAGAATCTGTCCAACAAATAATAGTTGACGAATTTAAATAACGGCAGTAATATCGTAACAATACACCGGGCAGGTAACTAGAGTAGTAGGAAACTGGATAAGCTGGCATTAACTAAAACAGGTCAAAACACACACCTATAGGTTATCATGCATATTAGTAACCTACCCTTGGTCACAAAATTACAAAAAGACAACAACCGAAACCATAGGTCAAACACCAACCTATAGCTAACCATAATATTGCAAATGAGTCATAATTCGTGCACAAACCTAGGGCCTTGGTCAAACAGCAACCTATAGGTCAAATTTCCAATAGTTTCGATATTGGGAATTTCCAACAGTTTCTCCAAGTCAGCAGTTTCTACGATGACTCATCAAATAGTCATCAGATCTTCATTATCGACCCATGAACTAAATGACTCAAGATAACCAATCCATTTCACCAGCGACTTGCTCCCTCGTTTCCTGATTATCTTCTCTATTCTAAGTATTTCTTGAGTAGTCTTCTGAAGCTCCTGTTCATAAAATGAGCCCTGTATTTCCTCAAAGTTATAATCATCAATCTTATAAGTTGGTGGATCCGTGAACTGAATTTGTGTAATTGCACAAACTTCCTCCGTCCATCTAATTGCATATCTCTTTTCAAAAATATTCTTTTTCTTTGTAATTCTAGCTCCATCACCGATCGAAATCCGAGACTTAATTGGTTCTGGGATTTCACATTCATTTAAATTCATTCATACAGCCTTTTCATTCACTTTCATACAGGTTTTAGAGGGTGTCTTTTTAATGGAAGAATGCCTAGTTTCATTATAACTATTAACCATTTCGTTCGAGACATCGATATATATACTTGTTGAATTAGCTATAAAGTACTTAAACATTTTCCCCTCATCGTTCTGTTCCATCGCTCAACGACGCACGATTTCACTTCATTTTCTGTGGAATACAACTCGATTAATTCTCGGACATTTTTATTCTAAAATTCTTTTAACTTATCAACCCATACTTTACGCGGTCCTTTACCACTACTCTCGAGTATTTTCACAAAGCCATTTGCTGTAGATTTTCCACTCTTATCATTTAATGGCACAATCCAAACACACTTAGAAAACACATCTATTACAGTCAATAAGTATTTCACACCATCGTTATCTCTAGCGAAACTCTGCATGTCCACTAAATCAGCAGCCCAAATTTCATCAATACCACCAACGTACACTTTCATTTTCTAAAATTCCTTACTATAGGTTTATGTAATTCATCCGCTAGTTGGTCGGTCCATTGTAATTTTTTTGCTTTTTTTAAACCTAACCCAAGACTAGCTTTGGCTGATAATATTGGTTTGACAAAAGCTCTCTCTATTCGCTCTCGTAAACTAGGGCTAAGAATATTATTCAATTCGTTAATCATCGCTTTATCAGCAACATTCCTATTCGCGTTCTGATCGTATGCCAAATCACCTAAATAATGAAGTCTGCAGGGATATTCCCCGCGCCATCTGTCTTCTAGCGAAGTTATTCCAAGTCGTAGCCTATTCCAACCTTTGCGTGTACCATACAAGGCGTTTCTTTATTTTCGGAGTACGTATTCGCGAATAGGAGATATGGCGGTAGTAGACTATTCCTTCCGTCGTAAATACCAGTCCATGATCCAAGTGCATTCACTTCTAAATACACATCACACATTCACTTCAACAGCTGTGCCAATACATGAACTGAGGAAACCATATACTCTAGTATACGCTGCAATCAAAGCATGGCGCTTTGCAATGTTGACAGCTATCCTTATTATCTGCATTCGATGTCATTTTTCTTCATAAGCAGCCATCTCTGCTCTATTGATCAATTAAGTTATATGTTATGCTCTCCCCGGCGCGACCTGTCTGGCTCTTTCTATAAACTTCTTAAGATTTTCGTTGTGACTGAACCCTGATCGGGAGCACCTCTGAATAGTTATCAGGAAGTGGCGCTTTATAAATTGCATTGTTGATTCTGATTGTTTACAATCAGCCTACTTTTTCTTTGCCACTAGGCGTCAAGTTCTATAATTCACCAATACCTTTGGAAAGTAAATCCTTCTGAACCTGTGAACTGTACACATAGAATTTACAAGTATTGCTGTGTCAATCATAAAAGTTTACACGATATGAAAATATCAAACAAATTGAGTAAGTGTTTGCATGTTGGCTGACGCTGCAGCAGTGACGCTACTCTCTACGGCTAAGACGTTGGAGATGAGGTTATGCGACGCACGGGCTTTCGAGGCGAAGACTCGTAAGCGAGATCGGCGGAAGTGGTGCTCTCGTGGGAACTGAGGAAAGACTGTATAACATGCATAAGACATTATCGTCCATTTATTTCTTCATCATTATCCTTCTAAATATTTATCAGAATCACCAACATCACAGCTAAACTCATATTAATTATTGTGACCATCATGCTTAAATTGTAATGATGACCAATTCTAAATAGTAAATCAACCTATTATATTTCTACTGCCACTCAGGATATTTAATAGCCCTGAATATACTCAGCCAGGTTGCAAAACATTCCTGTTGAAACTCTGAAACAAGTGCATTAACTTCTAAATACTCTTAACAAATCCACTGTAACAATCACGTCAAAACATGAATAGATGAACTAAGGAAACCACAACCCACAGTTCCACACTGCAGCATGTGATGCAACCACAGCGTGGTGCCTTGCGGTGTTGCCAGCTATTTTTATTATCTACATTACATATGATATTGTTTCTTATGAACACAGAGTAGAAAGAAAATAATTATCATCATAGTAAGCGACTCCAAGATTTCTAAACTACAAAATTTGTAACAATAATCATACTTCTAAAGTACAATAAAAATACATAACTATAATACAAAGGTCTCTACAAACTAATGTTCAGCCTAGGCAAGGTTTGGGCCTGTCTATCTGCTGAAATCCATAACATTACTCAAATGAAATTTATTAAAAATGAGAAATAAAATACCTTTTATGGCACATCTTAGATTTATATATGTTGCTATGTCAATCATCAAAGTTTACACAATATGAAAATATAAAACATACCTAGTAATTGTTTGCATTTTGGTAGTCAAAGGATCGGATGTTCCAATTGACGGTTCGTCTTTGCAAGACTGAACTGGCTTAGTGACTACAACAGAAAGTTTTTCAGACATCTGGTACGACTCGGGGCAAATTTTGATGAAGCCTCGTTGCCACTTTTTCATTTTCCAGGAACTAACCACCTCATCGTCAACCTCGACCTTTTTCTTTCGTGTATTTGCATTTCCTACTGCTAACTTAGGTCCTGGTAAACCTTGTGTCTGGCACGCTGCCTGAAACATTTGCTGTCCTCTGGATGTTGTTGTATTAAACATCTGCCTACAATTTTTTTTTAAATCAAGAAAAATAAGCAATTGCAAGACAGGTATTATCTTATTTTATTTATTACCAAAATTTGATATCGCCCTCCTTTCAACATTTATTGCTCAGAAGTACATGCACACGCCTGCAATTGCAGCTGTACTGCAGAGCAATTGTGCGCGAAGGACTTGCTCAAAGTCCCTACACAGTGACTCCCCGGACGAAGGTCGAACCCGTTCGCTGAGTTGTTCTGAACTGTGCCACACACTGTTCTGTGATAACGTAGCAAGATTATCATAACACATGTCAAAACGTAATTGTTAAAATGTTTCACTATAGTAATTGGTTGTTTCTGTGTTGAATGAAGCTGCATTTTGGTCTTTATAATCCTTGTATTAAACATTTTGACTAGAAGTTTTCGGTGCTTTTTGCGTTGTCTCATAGTTATATTTTAATATTGGTCTGCCTTTCAATCTATCACATCCAAAAAGTCCAGGTTGAGACAGCAGCTCCATAAATATTACTGAGTAAGTTCAGATTTAAAGAGTGGTTTGAATACTTCATTTCGTATTATAGTCTGGTCTCTTTGGTGCCAAGAGTATGATACATGTAACTACACACAGCCGCGCATGCTGAGTTGAAATGCGCCGATGAATGTATTGTAAGGTAGGGAAGGATAGGCTGTTTTAGGCAACTATATTGAACGACGTTCATTGCGATAATTACAATAATGTTTAATTCAAATTATTACTGAGAAAGTGGAAAAGAATTGCTACGGCGAGCAGGCACGTGTCTCATCTGATATCCGCCGACCTTGAAAATGTTTATCAGCCATGGTACTAAATAAAATGTGGTAATTAAATGGGGTAATAAATGTGTTATTTAATGGATAATAAATATGTTATTTGCCTGCATTAGTGAATCTGCGCCAACACGCTGTTAACATCTCCCAACTCGAAACGAAACTAGATAAAACAGCTAAATAATATCGCACATCCTATCGAAGCATGACTCCTATCTTCTTCCATGTTAATCGGTTGACAGTTTACTTCGTCGCCTTTGACCCAGAGTCTACGAAACCAGCCCAAAACTAGCCGAGTGCAGTTAAAATCATGTCAAAATACAGACGTGTGTGAATCTGATGGAAACGTGGGATTTTGCCATGAGCTAAGCTCCGCCCTCAGGCAATCTGATACCTCAACATAATCACGAATCAAAAATCATCTGCCGTTTGTGCACTGATATGTGACGATGCACTCGATTTTTCAGCATGATTTGATGTATTCGATACAGGTAAGTTCAAAGGGTCCTTTACTGCACACGTTCTGTTGTGACTGCGCTATTTAATTGCACAAGTCAAAGTGTCAACTTGTTTTAACACCCCGTTCCGCTAACATTTTGGTCTCTATGATCAAAGGAGGTCGTGTTCGCGTAAGCTTCTGTAGGCCGGTGCGCGTGAACAATAGCCGCCTATGATGAAAGAAAGCAATTAATTGTGCGAACGTGGTACGCTGAGGGGTACGCCGAGGTGCGAAAGAGGTCCTCTGGAAGCACTACGAAGCTGCCGAGGTGTGAACGAGGACGAGGCACTCTGGGAGTACGCCGGCCCGAGATGCCAAGAATAGCCGCCCATGGTCAAAGGAAGCAATTAATTGTTCGAGCAAGACCGAGGTCCGCCATAATGTGTGCTCCCACCTAGAAGTGTGAACAATGTTGAGGTCACCTGGGGTACACCGACTCGAGACGTGAACAGTAGCCGTCTATGATGAAAGGAAGCAATCAAATGTGCGAAGGTGGTCCACTGGGGGATAGGCTGACTCGCAGAGGTGTGAAGATGGTAAATATTCACTTGGGCGATTCTTACAATAGACATTCTGGAAGTTAGGCGTGAAGCAAGGATAACACTCATGGATGTGATAATAACTATGCTCAAAGGAAGTGATAGAAGGTGAGGAAAGGGAGGGGTGTTGAGAAGATGTGGTGGATCTGTCATGCGCTTCGGTGATGCCAATCTCTTTGGGACTGGGCTGGTAAACCTGACTTCTGATTGGCTGAGAGGGTTCTGCTTTACCAATACTCCCACCAATCTCTCACTACTGCTTCATCTTCGTGCGCTGTCTTTGGCATGTGTATAATTTATTATCTGTATTAATACTACATCCAATGGTTCTGCTGTTATGTTGACCTCAATCATCCTGCTTCTAAACTTTTCAATCTTTGTTTTGAAATTGGCAAACTTTTCCTCTAACAGGACAGCTAATCCGTTTTGAGTCTTTCCTCCTCTGTTGTGTATGATTCTTATTCCATCACTGATGAAGTCACCTTCCTTCTTCTATCTTGTCTCTGCCAGTCCAAGTACAGTTAAGTTGGCTCTCTTCATCTCCCTTATGACATTTGCGAGATGCCCAGGTCTTAGCATTGTTCGCATATTCCATGGCTATATCTGAATGTTGTGTTTCCGATCTTTCGTCTGGTTGATTCTGTAGGGATTTCGCTGACTGGCTGACGATAGAGGAAGCCCTTCTGCCCCCTCTACCGGATGCTCTTATTTATCCAGATATGGCGATGCGGCGAAGAACGGTGGTACGGCGAAGAATTAAAGGTTGTGGCAGCTTCCTGTGGGTGAAAGGTGGAACTGACATCCACTGTACATCTGAAAATGTGGTGATGATATGATCGTTCCTAGAGGCTGGTGATCACCAGAATGATACAATTTAATCGATCTCGATCTTGGTTCGGTGGTCATACTTTGTAGGAGGGAACTGACCTGTATGGTCGAAAGCTCATAGTATCGTCGTAAGTAGTCGAAGTTGAGGTTTTGAGGTTCTACACCATCTACCGTAGCGGTCTTTTATATCAAGTGCATCACAACATCACGATCAGAAGCACACGAACGTTCTTTATCTCTTAATGCCAATGTCTCCTTGACACACTTATTCTTCCTGAGAGTTTCATTATGACTACAGCAATTTCGGAGAATGCGAGAATCGGTTGCTATAGCAGCGACGGGTCGCACATTGCTTTGTTTTAATTTTTATGCTGTTTTGGACATTTTTATTCAGTCACTTCATTTGATGAATTTGTGCTGCTAAAGCATAAACGGAAAAATGAATGGATAGGTAAATGGGTTGATGGAAAGGTGGATGAATGGATTTTAGAACAGGTGAAGCTATTTGTCCATCTAGTCATATATAGGAATGAGGGTGGATGAATTGGTGGATGGATTGAAATTACACACGGCTCTAATCTGCCCAAAGGAATACTATTGGTGACTGTAGATATTAGACATTGTAAGAGTCTCATAGTTGCTCCCTGAACTATAGCCGTTCTGTAATTGGTCACTACGGTAACTATTCGATCTCTCTGTCCTACTTAACTTCACAACCAACTCTAATTTTACATGACTTTAATTTATATTCAATCTTCGGCTACTCTTGAATCCTCTATCGCAAGCCCTTTTAAACTACTCCGTCAGCACAGGGAAGAGCAAAAACAATACATGGACCAATCAAATACAAAAAACAGTTAACTGATAACTTTGACAGGCCAATGAAAATACATGCTTGAGTTATGGATAAATTTGACATTAAAGGCGAATAGGAACTGTTGATCTTGGAAACAGGTTTTGCTGATTAATATGGAATGTGATGATTATTAGTTAATTATATAGTTGATTTAAAATGGTCACATCCTATAAATATTATTCTAAGATTTAATATGCATTTAAGAGCTATCATAGTTCAAAACCCCGAAAAACACTCCACCTAGATCAGTCATAAATGTAGAAAATAAAGACAATCGCTTCTTGGAATGGGCAATTTTATCAGCACTTTGTCCAGAAAATCAAAACCCACAAAGAACCACCAAATATCAGGATCATCTAGACGCGTTGATGTTCGATGGACTGGAGTTCCCAATTCGAGTCGCAGGTATCACCAAGTTCGAAAGATGAACCCAACCATTTCGGTGAACATGTTCGGATGGGAGGAGAAGCATTTGTACCCGATTCGAATCTAAAAAGAAACCACAATAGGAAATAATATAGACCTTCTGCTTCTAGACAATGATGGAAACGAGCGCTATATGTGGGTAAAGAACCTGGCAGGAATGATTTACGGGAATAGCAAACACAAAGCCAAGTTTTACTGTTAAAGGCACTGGGATATATATATATATATATATATATATATATATGAGGTCCATCATCCATTTTCTTTGGTCAGACCCAAGGACCCTTAGTACAAATTTTGGTTTGTGGAGGAGGAGAATAACGGCTTATCCTCATCCGTTCAGCCCCATCTCCATGCACCAATAGCTGACTTAAATTCTGTCCATGTAGAGAGTTAGGATCCGCATATACGTCAGTTTTTTAATACAGTGGGTCTGAGGTAAATGCCTCATATGGCCGACTACTTCCCAATACCCGTTTCCAGATATTACAGCTGTTTCTGTCTTTGCATTGGATTTTTTCGGTTATTTCTTTATAAAAGGAATATTTTGCACTTATCCTTTCGACCCTCGTACTTGGAACTGGAACTGGCTCGCATAGCCGAACAGTTGTGTAGGAGAGAATGATTCGGTCACTCACGACATTATAGCTTGTATTAAACAACGAAGAGTAGTCATGTGCATGGACGAAGCAAAATGCGATTTTTTTTATATTTGCTGTTGTGTTTTTGCACTCTACCGCAGGTCTAACTACGATATATTTGGGACTAATCATTGTGGTCGTGATCGTAATAGTTCTTATCGTTGCTATCATTATCGCCTTCAGAATAAAGTAAGTTCTGTATTTTTCTGTTACACGTCAGATTAATAATGAAACTGTTCAATCACGCTAGCATCGCCAATCGGCATACTAAGAAACTGTCTTAGAGTTCTACTTAGTTTGCAGGACTTAGACTAGCCAATTTATCACATTTTATACCTCAACTCTTAACGCATAGTAAGCGAACGCTTGGGCTATATAAATAAATCTCTTAGCTCACAAAGCAGAGGCAGACATTCACGATCCCGAACTTCACGACTAGCAAGTTTTTGTAGCAATTTAGCCAGGGCTGCGGTGCTCGCATTTCTTCTGGTTGACTACCCTTTTTTAAAAAGTTTGTTTTAATTAAATGACTACCACTTCATACAGTGACACGTGAATTCTATTCGCTGCATCAGACGTCTCTGGCTTCTTTATCAGAAACAGTGTTGTATGCAAGACCTTAAACTTCAAGACCAAGACGAGACCGAGACAGTGAGGTACCGAGACCGAGACACTAGGTTCAAAGCCGTTCGAGACAGTAAAAGACAAGTGATCCTATGTAAAAGCCTGTAAAATACTAATGTACCAGTTTTCGGGAATAAGGTTTGTAATTTCAATTTGAAACTTAATTATAACGTATATTGTATCAATTCCCAAGACCAGTTTTTATATTGCCAAGTTTTATCTTTTTCGATATTTCTTCCTCAACCTATCTTCTGTATCTTATAGTATAAAGAAAACACGTCTAAAATCTTCTAGGCAATTTTAAACAAGCAAATTTGATACCAGATACCAAACGAAATTATAAATTTGCGCATATCCTTACTCACCCTGAGAAACTCGAAGTTGTTCCGATCGTTTCGGTTATGGTAGTTTTACATCAATCACAAACTATTAGCCAATAGCTATTGTTTGTAAATAGGCCTAACTTCAAATTGCTTAAACGCAAACTTCACAATTTCAGGTTCTCTCTCAGACATTTTCCACTTTAAGACAATGGAATTTATTTCAGTATCATGTGACTCGCGCGTTAACCAGAATTACCGTTTCTCGTAAATTCCGGTTTCAGTTTCTAGCGCAAAATTTTAAGACAGTTAAAGCGAAACTTATCGAGACTGCTTGTTCCAGACAGAACAAGACCTTCACTTCAAGACAGTTTACATAAATTCGAGACACTACCTCGAGACCGAGACCGAGACAGCAGGCTTACGAGACCGAGACACTAAAAAAACTGTCTCGAGACGTCTCGAGACCGAGACACTGATCCGAAATCCAGTCATTCGTAACACATTCGATTTAATTTTTGTCATAAGTTCAATAAATCGAGACACATGCGATGGAATGGATGAGAGGTTGAATCCGTCTAAGACGAAAGTAAAATAACTCGATACACGGTAAGAGCGTGTTCATATGGATATGGAGGCAATGTCTGTAGATTTTCAGGGTTGGAGAGCACGACACGCACTCCGGGATTTGAATGATAAACTATCCATTTTGCAATGGTACCTTGGTTATATAGATCCTAGTTGGTTATGCCAGTGTGATGCCTACTCGTTCGACGTCGCTTTGTAGCTCATGTCCGCCCATGTCCAATGCGCAGGGATTCCTGTTATGCAGTCTCATTGGATTCCACAGTTTTTTCGTCAATTTTCCTGAATTCCAGAGTTTTTCTAGCTTCATGGAAGACATTTTGAGTTGCTATCATGATCACTTTAAAGAGCCACATTATGGTACGATCTGCGCCAGTTGTGCGACCTACCACAAACGTCGCCACGTGGGGTAAAAGGGACTGACCCCATCCTCGCCAAGGCTGCGTATGGAGAGAACCAAGTTTCATGACGACCGGCTGAATGTTCGTCCGTCAAATCGTATCGTTTCGATAAATCTATATAGCGCCGCTCTCAGAATAACTAGTCAGAGGCGCTCTCAGCACAGAAACCAAGGGGGGAAAGAAACGTCTCTAAAGAGCGAGAGGCCGATGGAGGGAATCCAGTCATTGGTTTAGTCCTTACAGATGGAGGAAGGTTATTCCGGGTAAATAGATCCACAGCAGCAAACGCATAATGTTGGGCCAAGGCGGTCTTTTAATCCTACGAACAAAATGATCAAGACGATCAACACAGCGCAAAGAACGAGATGAAGTTGCAGATAATGGTTTTCGCAAGTAGTCAGAGAGATATCTCGGGACACAGCCTAGTTTGGATTCGGAAACGAGATATAGGATCTTGTTGTGGACACGTGCAGTGCTAGCACGCCAGTGCAAGACTACAAGTATTATGTAGAAATATGCACAAAGCGAGGGAGTCGGGATATAAGCCTGGCTGAAGCATTTAAGACCGAATGAATGGAAGAAAGACGCTGCTACAGTCGGCCCATTAGAAGTGAGCTGCAGTAATCTAGACAGGAACACACAAACGCATTAACTATAGTGGCAAAGAAAGAGGAAGAGACCGATCGTCTAATAGTTCAGAGACGCCTCATTTGTACGTAACAGGAGCGTCTCAGTGTAGATATTATTATTCTGCGTATCAGAAGCCCTTGTATTCGAAGGCTGTCCCGAGATTTTTCATGGGGCAGATCGGCAACGCGCTAGATCCAGGCTCAAGTCAACATCGGTTAGTATGAAAGGTTGAGAGATGGGTAAGAATAAATGTATTTGTTTTGACTGCATGGTATTGCAAGAGTATCCAGCTATGAATGCGCTTTTTCAACGCGCTCGTGTTTAATTTAAGTTCCTCGATAAGTCGTACGTGAATTAGGTTTTGCAATATAGAGAATAGCCAACTGGTAGTTTGATTGCGAAGCGGATATCTTGGATGCCGTGTAAGTTTCCTAATCTATGCTGGTCTCTGAGGGTTTAACATTCGTTTGTGCGGCCAATGCAAAGATCTAAAATATATTATTTTTAATTGATTACAGTACAGCTCACATCAATGTATTCGCACGGCTTTAATAATTATTGTTAATATGTTAATATAATATTTTATCAATAAGTTACAGATATGCGCGGATGAAGTATAAAATTATAATGGATCTGCAATGCCTTGCGACAGAAGTGTGTATGGAAAGTTTGATGCAGTTACTCGCATACAAAGCCAAATGTCGGACACCGGCTTATGCGGAAACGCCAAAATTCTAAAGCGTCACTCGATAGCCAAGGAAGAATGATTGTACAATTGTATGGATGAATGGATGGATGGAGAGATGGATGGATGAGTGGATGGATGAAAGATTGCATGATTGTATGGATGAATGACTGAATAAATGAATGGATAAATAGATGGATGAATGAATGGATGGATGAAAGAATGGAGAGATGGATGAATGAATGGAGAGATGGATGGATAGATGGATGGATGGATGGATGAATAAATTGTTGCATAATTGTACTACTATCGCCCTTCTTCAAGTGACGCCTAGGATGAGGGCCGAACCCTGGAGAACACCAAATTTAACCCCAACCAATATAATCATGGAGACTCCAAGGACAACCATCTGAGAACGGTCAGTTGGGTAGAATTTGAACCAAAGAAGGGGGATGCCAGATAGCATACAGTACACGCCCGGTTCCGGGAACGAATGAGCATTGGAAGGCGTGGATTCCAATCTGAGCGAAAGACCCAAACAGACTCTGGTCTGCACCCCACCAACTCCTATCTTCTAAGCAGAAGCATTTGCTGAAAATTGTCGACCTAAGCTTCACTCTATCAAAACAGACATTTCCGAATTGACTCGTTTGTGTGACGTCCTTCACTGGCTACCTCTCCCGCTGAATATTATATTCGGGGTTTCTAAGATATAGTTTGGCGTTGCCTCTAAGGCACTGCCCTATTTGCCTTCAGGAATTGTGTCAACCTGTCACTGCTATTTTTTTATCGGGCGACGTTCTCTCCGATCCGCTGCTCAGAGTACATGACTTTCCGCTTCGCTCGTACTCCATTGATGCAGAACCGGGCCTTTGCCGTGGCGGACTGCACCACATGTAAAGGGCTACCACAATAGCTTCGCCTTCTGTCCATAACCTCCTCGTCTGCATTCTCCTCATTATTGAAAAGTTTTATCTTTAGCGGTAACGGGATCGGAAGCGGTTATCTTGAAGGAGTGCTATATTTTGTTTCGTTGGGGTACTCCATCCGGTTTATTATCTGAGATTTACACTGATGTCTTATTCTTCTCGCCCAAAGTTTGTCTTTTCTTCAAAGACGTATAAGCAACAAAATTTAAAGCTTTAAAAAGAAGAAAACCTGGATTAATTTGCTGACCGAATATCTCAGTTTGAATAATTGATGTATTTTTACACTGTGTGTCTTACAAGCATGCCTACGTTAGTATGCCTAGTAATCAACTTGTCCTTATCTGAATTATTAATATTCTTGCATGCACTCTATGATTGTGACAACAAGCTAGGAGTATGTTACAAAAGCAGGATACTAGGGTAATATCAATATCAATCATAAGAGCATGAACATTAACGAACTTCGATGTAGCCTTCAGACGACACAGAACCCACTTCAACGAAACTGTAACGCAGTTGGACAGTGTAGACACGCAGAATGGTCACACGAAGAGGCATCGAACCGCATCAGCAGAAGTACCAAGCTCGACGTCTTAAGTAACATAAGAGGTGTTTGCACTATATGGGCAAAATAGAGACAACGAGGGGCACGGGGGTAGTGGCAGGGGGATATTATCCGGGGGGTAATATCCTACTACCAATCAAATGCACTTCCCTTCATTGTCACTCCTACCTAACTATCAAGGTAAAATAATATTTATCTCAGTGAGACAGTTTCTGAAAGCACATTAGTCCAGTAAATTACAAATATATAAGGGCGGCAGTGTATATTAGATATTTAAAGCATGGCAGCATAAGACAAAGGCCAATTATCTGACAATAGTCCAGTGTATTTCTAATGTCAACTAGCATAATGCGAGTAATGGAGACGAAGCTATGGTGACATAAATACCTTTGGCGACATCAATTGACTATTAAGCGTTGGCGTTCATTTAGTATTCTCATGTTTTGTTTAATTGTTTACGCAGTTAAAATGTAAAGTTTCTTGACGGATCTTCTCAGCAAATTAATAAATCGTTGACCCTGTAGGCTGTCGATAAAATTAACGTTAAGGCTAACGATTCAAGAAAAAATCTAATCTAGGAATCTTACCTTTTTCTCGCTTTAAAATACAGCTATGGCTCGCAGTTTAAACTTGTGCAGGCCTCTGGGGCTTCGCCCGATATGTGAAACTACGACTTATGCCATGTCCCTAGTTGTTAGTGGCTCTACCTCTCCCCATCTCGAAGGTATGGAGACCCCACTACAACCATACCTCAGAGAACCGTGCGGTTAAGGTCTAAATGGCCTTGACAATCATTCCACTCAGCGTGACCTTTCTTTACATGTTGATTTCGCGCTGTAGTATTGTGACGGACTTCATCAGAAACGACGTTTGTTGATGAAAGGGACAGATCATAAACCATATGCAACTTATTAAACTATTTTGCAATGCTCCCATGAATTAATTACTTGTTTTGTATATCGATATGCAATTGAAATCTAAGACATATTGCGTATAGCTTACTCTAGTTACAAATATGAAGAAATGTAAGAAGTTCAATGCGTAAATCTCGATAAATCGATTGACACATAAGTTGTCTCCAGATTTGTTAGAAAAAAATGTAGTGACAAAAATAATCAGTTATATTTGACATTAGTATTGCTAATTGTTACTCTTATTATTTATTAAGGTTAGAAAAAGAGAAAGAAAAACTTGCTGGAGTTGGTAAGTTAACACAGCATTTCGTCAACCTCCATTCTCTGTTCATACACCTCATAACTTTAGAGAAACCTCAATATGTAGGCCTATTTAGGCCCTATGTAGAATTTATGTATGTATGAATGAATGAGCTCTAATTCAATTCGTCGCAGGACAATTCGGCGCGGACAATTGAACGCGGACAATTCGCCGCGGTCAATCAAAATATATGATAATAAATGCTTCATTATAGTTAAAATACAAATAAACAGTAGTATTAATACTATAATTTAATAATAGATCATCATGTTTATCCAAATATTAAAAATCAAGTGTTAATAGAACATACGGAACTTCCCCTCTAATATGAAATCCTAAATAATAATGATGATGGCAATAATAATAAGATTAGTCATAGATGTATAAAAACTTTTTCCCGTTTTTTATTTAGTTTTATAAATATCGTTTTTTATTTTTTAGGACCGTTTTCTTTCCGTTTTTATTTTAATAATAATAATAATAATAATACAGGCAGCGGACATGGCGGGCGGATAATTTGTAATGTCCGACTATTTAGCAAAAATACCGCGTAACGAGTAATCGTCAGAGTTGGTTTTTAGCATCGTCTAATGGATTAACAACTCGTGACCCGATTGATTATATTCACCACATCTTATTCGATAAGACCACAACACGATTGGTTTGTCAAACTTTCGTTTCAACTTATATGTGGCCGTGCATTTGAATTGATGGCCGCTTGCCATGCTTTAAGGCCAGCGACGTCAACGTTGCCAATAACAACGATTACTGTTTAAATGGCGGCGCATTTGAAAACAAACCGAATTGAAACTAAGATGAGTCAAAAACCTTGTAAGGGCCAGGGGGTTTGCGGGGTGAATTGGTTGTCCTTCAAAACCCATGCCTCAGATGGCACGATGCACCGGCACGGTCGTCGAACCGCCCCTTGTCCAGGTTCTGACCAGACACCGGCGGACGGCCCTTTAAAGCATAATACCACAAGACAGTCGTCTTCCACCACTAGCGTGCAGATCTCTTTCTCACGGGTTCGTTCAACGGACGTTGGGCAGATCGCTTCTCACCTCTCACATCCTGCTTCACCCGGTCATTTCATTAAGAGAATCCCAAAAGCAGCAAGGCCATCTTGTGCTGCTCTCCTGGCCGATATAATCCAAGCAATTGTAAGAGAACCAAATTGCGTTGCAAAATGATGAATTTCCATCGACGTCAAGTCGTAAGCTCAAGTCCGCTAATTGCGACCACGCCAGGTATTTAGCCTCAACAGTTGCAAGCAAGCTGGAGGAAGGCAATTTCAAAGCAGCCATCCGTCTCATCTGCAGTGAGGATAAGCCGGCGCTGGACACACCGGAAACTATGGCCGCGCTTAAGAAAAAGCACCCGCCTGCGCCACTAGACAGGAGAACACCTTGTGATCCAGACAGTTCCGATCGCTTCATCCCGCTTCAAGTTTCTAAAGAAGATGTCGCTAGGGCAATCTCCTCTTTCCCTGCGAGTTCAGCTGGTGGTCCAGATGGCATAACTCCACAACACTTACAGGATCTGATGGCCTATGGAGTAGATGACAACATCGGGCAACATCTATCCGACCTTGTCAATCTGCTCCTATAGGGAGGTCTATCCGAAGAGGTGAATGAGGTCATCTATGGGGCAAACCTTTTAGCCCTGAGCAAGAAGGACGGAGGCATAAGACCGATCGCCGTGGGCTACACATGGCGTCGTCTGGCGGCAAAGTGCGCTAATTCGCATGCGGTAACAAGGCTGTCTCAACTGCTCGCCTCCATTCAGCTTGGGGTAGGCATTCCAGGAGGCGCTGAGGCAGCTGTCCATGCGACACGTCGTTGGATAACTACAATGCCTGAAGACAGCGTCCTAGTGAAGCTCGACTTCGCCAATGCCCTTAACACTCTGCGCAGAGATTCTCTTCTAGAGGCAGTTGCTAGAGAGATCCCAGAGCTCTACCACTTTGCTCACGCTGCATATTCAAACCGTCCACTGTTGCGCTATGGTTCAAACATAATTCGATCCGAAGAAGGAACGCAGCAAGGCGATCCTTTGGGACCTCTGGAGTTCTGTCTTGTGCTGCAACCGATTCTGATGAAGCTTCGATCGGATCTGCGTATCGGATATCTGGATGACCTGACATTGGGAAGTAACAAGGAAACAGTGGCCGACGACGTTCAATTAATTGAGCAGGAATCAAAGAATCTGGGATTGTTATTGAACCGCAGCAAATGCGAAATCGCGTGTCACAACACCCAGATGCCGAACAATAACCCGGCGTTTCAAGAGTTCACGAGCATAGCCCTCGAGGACATGATCTTGTTGGGTGCACCTCTGATTCCAGGTCCAGCTGTGAACATGGTCGTTAATTCAAAGGCTAATGACCTCGAATGGGCAATCGGAAGATTGTCCTTGCTTTATACACATGGCGCTCTGGTTCTGCTGAGAAACAGTCTAAGTGTACCGAAGCTCTTGTACAGTCTATTATTGTCAGAAGACCTAAGGCTGTAAGTACCCATTTGGGATACAGAAGTGAAGTAGTTTTTAAATACGGGCGGCAAGAGATTTCTTGAATATTTGTACATAAATTCGCTTATTTGAAATGAACCGTTTTGGTGGATGTTTGGTTTGTTTTGGTAGTGTTTATAGATAGAGTCCGTGGACGGGTAACGGAATCGGTCGGCAACTAGTCGAATAGCTCTGATATGTAGAATTAAAAGTCCCTTTAGCCTTGAGTGATAGTTAGAAGCCCATATTAAGTCACAGTAATAAATAGGGATGGATAATGGTAAAGTATAAAGTAGTACGAACATTAGTAGGTAAGAGATACGATATCCTTGATAATATTCCTTTGTTTTAGCAACTTATGTAGATATTGCCTACTTTGGATATCTGCGTTCCATGTAAGAAATTGATCAACATGAACGCCTAGGAACTTTATTGATACTACTCTAGGTATAGGTACACCATTTAGGTTAATTACACCAGTTGCTGGAGGGGGTCGTTTACGGTGCGATGTAACTAGGATGTAATTTATTTTCTTCGCGTTAAGAGATAATTTATTCATGTTGAACCATTTGTTGACAAGAACAAGTTCTCGGTCCATTACGCTAAATAATATCTCGTAAGATTAGTGAGAGGCAAGGATACTGGTGTCATCAGCAAATTACAGGAAATGTATTCGATTAGAACATTGGGTAAGTCATTGATGAAAAGTAAAAGAAGCAGTGGTCCGAGGATTGAGCCCTGAGGGACGTCATATTTGTAAGTTTAAAAGAGAAGCTGGTTTGATGAAAATAATTATGCTTAAATTAAAGCTGGATTGATGAAATGTAATGCTGTTTCATTGGAAGCACGGTTGATGGAAATATTGTGAATAAAACGTTTCCATGACGGGTGGAATTCTCATATTCATATCGCTTCTATTTAAGTATGATTCTTTTCATCATTCCGGTTTCCAGTTAAGCGTAATTATTTTCATCGATAGTGCTTCATATTATATTATACATTGTATCAGATATCTGCGCCAAAACATCCTACGCACAAACGGCTGCGCCAAAACGGCTGCGCCATAGCGACCTGCTCCGAAAGCGATTCAAATAACACAGTATCCGTCGACAGAAGCGTACGACTATGATCCCATTTGGAATATTAGAACTTTAGAATTAGGAGATATCGCGACAGAAAATTTAAAAGAACACGCCTCGAACAAAAAGTTGATGGATACGACCAACAGAATAAACTCTAAGATGGAAAGTTTTTCATCGGTGACACCTCAATTACGATTAAAGGAGACGATATAACGGTACAATGGACTACTTGGGCTTTGTAACTATTAACGATGAAATAGCCAGACAAGTCGATTTACGGCAAAACGATTCGGAAAAGTACGAGGAAATTACCGAATCGACAAATGCCACTAGACAACCGGATCATCCGAACAAATCCATATGATCAAAATGGAAAAAGTTTAAAATTCACCTTATTCGTAAAAGGCATCCCGATTCTATTGCTTACATAATTATCAGCTAGATCTGCAATCACACTAGCTCCCATAATACACTGTTTCTTCCTTTATACAAAGCAAACTGTAGTGGACCTGGGGGTAATGTCTCTTTATTTTGTCAGATATTAAATAATAGAATAACTTGTCACGGCTCTGATCCACTTTACGACTTCTCACATAATAATTACACAAATTCTTCAACCCAGCCATGATCGTTGTGTACGTCTCTTCAGTTGTCTCCCTAGCTTCAGAGGATTTCGTTTTATATTCTCCCGGCGTTAACTTAAATTCTCTTAACACATGTTGCTAAACCTTATCATAGTCATCTAGTTCAGCTAGAGATAGTCTATTCAGTATGGTTCTAACTTTGGGAGTCATCAATGGCAATAACAACTTCACCCAAAACTGCTGATCAACTTTAACACTAATAAATGCGTTTTCAATCATTATCAAAATATAACGGCATTGCAATTCCATACTTTCTGTTGGCATTCTCGGTAAACGTAGGCTACTTCATTGCATTTCCGATCGTTCTTAGTTTATATATCAAAGTTTTACTTTCTAAAACTTTGCGTTTTTTCTAATTCTTGTTCTTCTCTTCTTCTGCAGCAGGGTGTGTCTTCCTTCAGTAAGATGTTCAGTCCACCGCCCCCTAGAGTACGGACAGTGTTTTCGAAGTATTGCATAACCGTAAAATCGATGCACCTGGCAAGCCTTGAGAAATGTTCCCTACATACAAATTACATTTAGAGTAACTGTTCAACAATGTACAAATCTGTCGAACTCGCATATACGAGCTCGAATAACGCAGCAGTTCAACTGCATGATGGCGAGTGAATCAGTGAAAATGAGCATTTCGTTAAAAAAATTAAAATAACCGATTATTTATGTGACGGCTCAGCACGAAATCAGTCACATAGTTCCAAATTTGAAAAATGGGTTTTTGATGCAACATTTAGAACTTCTTATTACCTTTCCAGAACTGCTTCTGTTTCACTGATATCTTATACCTGAGAAAAGTTATGCCAATTTAAAATCGTACTATGCTCGCAATCTCTTTTGAGTAAATCGCTTCCAAAGTTCGTGAGATTATTTGATCATTTTTCCGTAGAATGGTATTTCTTTGCATATAAATATAAATTAAAAGCTAGTCCATTTCGGATACACAAGACGGCTAGAGGAGATGTTAAGCTTGCAAGCGATACCATTATTGTAGGGGTGCAAGCGTGGGAAACTGACGCAATAGACCTAGAAAGTCATCATAAATTTCATAAACATGCAAAACTTATAATTTGAAATTAGCGTGGATTTCAATAAATATTCTTTAAAAAATATTTAGCATTATTTTATAGCAAAGGCAATTAACAATATATGTTTATTAATGATTTGTTTAATCATTAGTGCAAAAATGTCAAAAGTGATGAAAAATGGATTTTCCCACTAAAAGGCCAATAAAAGACATTTATTAAAATGCGAATTCCGACTGGTTTCGTGAAAAAATGATCACATATTATATTGCAGCTGTAGTCACTTACGCGCGGCGCTTCTGTTCTCATATAAAACCTTCGGATCATTCCCGAAAGTTTGTTTGTGCTGCTGTTGATGATACTTTTTAGCATAAGTTCAACGCATTTTGTTCCTTATAAATAACTAGCTCAAACACCCGGCTTAGCCAATGTTGAACTTATATTTGTATACACAATAATAGATATCATAGGACTGGTGTATTAATACTTGTTTAACGTGTAGTTGATTTACGTATCATGATTTGTACACCTGTCAACGCAACGGCCGTCGTTAGCTTCGCCATCACTGTCATTGTTCAGTGTCCTGGCTATGTACCTATATATACATATATGATACCTTAATTTATATTTGTCGATCTGAGTTCCGCAGCTATTCTTGCTGTACGTGAATCTCTAAATCACAATATCTCAATACTTCATTGACTCGATCCCGCAGCCTTTTTGCTGTACGTAGATTCATTAATCATTTCCTTAATCTATAGGTAGCGATGAGTTCTACATCTACCAAGCTGCACAATCAGCAAAGTAATCAACAACACCACAAGGCTCCATTAGGGAATTAGAAATCTAGCTCACACGAACACCCGATAAACGACTCATAAATAGCTTTCATCGGTTTCTTATCATGTTGCTCAAGAATATAAGAACCAGACTAAATCAACCTTGCTAACGAAGATAATCAATAATAAGTTGACTTAGCAGTTCAACATAATGTTCATAATAATTCTCTCAATAATAAGTTCGCAATTCATTACGAATAAACGACATACAAGTAATAAACGACTTGCTCAAGTAATCTCATAATCATGAGTTCGCAATTACTTAATCATCCTTAATCATCAGGGACCTAAGACACGTCTTATAATCCGTCTCATAAAGGTGAACCTCACGGGGCTACAACTCAATGATGATGATGATGATAATAATGATAATAATAATAATAATAATAATAATAATTATAATTATAATTATAATAATAAAAAACTACATAATAATAAGTTCCCTATAATAATAATAAGAATCACGTTACACAGACTTTACCTCGTATGAGCTGAACCGTAAAGAGCCGACTAAAACACTTAGGCAGGCTATTATATACCTAGGTGAGCTAAGGCATGCAGTCACTGAAGCCAATCCCAGAAGAGCTACTTCTTAGAAGACGGCCCACCACAGGTGTCAAATTTACTAGGAAGGTAGGAAGCACTCTTCTCCTGCTGACCAATAGAATTGCCTTAATAATTATTATTTATATATTATAGCATTATGTGTATAATAGTGCATAAATATATTAATCTTGTGATATCCTTCCCCGCACCGAATAGCAAAGCCTCCTGGCTTTGCATGCAAACAGGAAAAGCAAAACGATAACCCCCCCCCCCCCCAATATTTACCAGAGCAAAGGTGCGCATCAGAAACCAATGAAAGTCATACACAATGCAAGAAAACAGAAGTAAAGGCATTGATTAGTTTAGCATCTAAAAGCACACAAAAGGACGCAAATCCTACAAAAGCATTTAAACCGAGGACGACGTGGTGTTGTGATCGTGAAGGTGTTGATGATCAGGCTCGTCGAGAGATGCTGAACTGTTCACAACAGCGAGGCATTGGTGTCCTGACAAGCAGACCGACAACGACGTCTTGTCATGTGTCACGGATGACGGCGCAATGACGCGGGCGCGAATATCTCGCAGCCAGCCACAGAGTCAATGAATATCGCTGTAATGGTGATCAGGAGCAGCAGGAACCTCAGTCAGACATCAGCATAACAGCGACACATTGTAGCTAAGAAACACGCCGTTGTTGACTATAGCGTCATCATGACATGGCAAAGCTTGGCAGATCGTCCATTGATCGACGACGATATGTGACATGCCGAGAAGCAGATCGGCCCGAACGCAGCAAGGAGACTTTCTCCCGCATCTTGAGAAGACGAGTACGTGGGTCGTCACCTTATGCAAAGTTCAAGACGTGGGGATGACGTGGAACCAGCCAGTCGTAGGCTATGTGAACTGCGAAACTTCCTGTCAGAGACTAGCAGTGGCAACACTAAGTTCAATCTTAACCGTATCCCCGTTACTGACATTCAACACCAGTAGCACACGCGTAACCGACAGTGACCCCGACGACAACGACCGTCGATACACACGCTGAGCCGCGTACATCTTCGAAGTGACTACCGATACTGGAATGTCCTCTCTTGCCCATACCAACATTATAACAGAAGCACCAGGTTCGTAACATTATACCAGAAGCACCAGGTTCGCACACGGCGATGCGATGCTTCGAGGACTTCGGCACAATCGACACAGAATTAGACGCAACGTTCGCGGGAGTGTCAGTCAAAAGACATCAGCACTGGGATGAACGGTTGACACGGCTCTGCATGGACGACCTTGTCCACGATTTCAGAAAGTCGTGTCTGTTCCGTGTACCAGCGAAGACAATGTTGCTAGAATGTCGTAGTGCATAAATATATTAGCCACGTGATAGATATAAAACCTTTTTGTAAATTATAATTTTTTTCTTATTTGATTTATACAAAGGTACACAGAATGGAAATATACTCGTTTCAGGCATTTTGAAAAGTTAAAGAGATATCAACAAAGATATAAATTAACAGTAAATACACTCGTAAACAGACCGTCAAGGCTCTTTTCTTAAACAACTGTGGGGAACTTTGCTGCTAATGAAATGATAGAAGGTTTGTTGATCTCAAGAGCGTGCTTCGTAAATGACCTCATTGAATGTGGTGCACACACAGCCACTTAGTATTGAATTAGAATATGTGTTCACATAAATGACGCCATTGAATGTGGTTCACATAATGAGTGTGGTGTAGGCATTTTGAACCGTTACAGAAACGTATAAAAAATAAATAAATTAACAGTAAATGCAATCGTACCATTTTGGGATCGTGAAGCCCTCATGTTTATTGTTGGCTACTAATGAGTATTTTGTTCAACATTTTTGAGCAATCGGTCTACTGATCAAAAGCTTTTGTGGAACATGCATAGCCAGTTAGGGAGTTGCATACATACTTTTCTTCTTTATTTGCCTACTGTTCCGCTAGTATCGTTGTATTTCTAATGCATCAATGACGCGTCATTATCGCCCGATTAACGGGAGATTAATGCGTTGTAGCGCGTTAACCGAACGCTAATCGCGCGCGAATCATGTGTCAGTCGTGCCTTTCCGACGACATGGGCGGAGCCAACAGGATACTGGGGACCAATTGCTAGGGATCTAAGTTCATCAATAGCGGCCTCGGTTAATTAGATCGTGCCGCAGGGTCAACTACTTAAAAGCCGAGTCAGAGTGAGTGACGTATGTACCTGTACACGACTACACACGTGCACGTTTGCTATATATCAAGTTTATAAGTTTATTTTAATATGAACTTTCTACCCCAGTCTCTTTATGCAGATTTCTGATCGTATATTTACATATATATATAGTGTATGCGTGTGTGCGCAGATGTGACAGTGTATGTGTGGATGCATGTATGTATCCTTGTGCGTGCGTGCGTGTGTGCGTGTACGACCGTGTGTATGTCTGCGTATGTGGTTGTGTATGTATGTGCGTGTGTATGCGTGTTTATGCTTGCGTATGAGTGTGTTGACGTCTCTTGTTTAACTTTTATAAGAAATCGTGTCACAGATAACACACATACGCTCTGCATAGACTCAACAGACGCGACTGAAAAAGCCGTGTCACTGATAGCCTGCATTACGCTTCAGTGTAGATAGACCTATCATACATTAATAACAAAAAGACCAAGGAACTAATTAACTGTTTGCTATTTAGCTATTGGACGACGATACCTAAGTGACCGCATCAGACTTTAAAATGACACATATGACACACTTCAGACTTTAAAGTATACACACGTTTCTAAATAATAAAAGTGAAAAAATAAAAAATAAATTTCTTAGGGGTTTTTGTCCTACTTAGGGAGGGGGGTTTGTTAGAGGGTTTTTGTCAAGGGGGTTTTGTTAGGGGAGTTTGTCAGGTGGGGGTTTTGTCCGCGACCTGAGACAGACATTCCGAGGCAGACATACAAGTAGACACAGACAAACGCAGACAGACAGGCACTGGCAGGCGTAGACAGACCGGCACTGGCAGGCATTTACAGACAGTGACAGTTAAACAAACTAAGGCAAACAGTACAATATACATCTGATATGCAGACAGATAGAGACAGACGGACATCGACATAGAGTGATAGACATACAGAAACCAAGAAAGCCAGAAAGGCAGAGACAGAGGCAGACAGAAATTGAGGCGGCAGCCGTGGTTTTGGATTTTTGGCTACGGTAGACGCGTAAGAAGTAGCGAAAGAATAATAGTCTGATTTTATAGGGGATAGGATATTTGCACTCTATATAATTTCAACTCAGTCAAGGAAAGTACCCTACGCATATCATCCTTGTCATGAATGCATCGTTAAAAAAACTTATGACACACAGGACAATGCCCAACCCCCGCTTGTAACTTAAGCTCGCAATTGTTTGTTCCCCATGGCAGGGTCACTGGGCAATGAAGCGATTTATGAATAAAGCCAGAATTGTTGGCCAACTTTGGAATGTCACACGTGAGACGATCAGCAGCAATAAGAATATACTCAAGGTTGAGAGAATTGGTGGAAGAAAGGCCAATGTTTACAGCATTCACGAGATAAGACGGTTTCTCAAGGTTGCGGGGATTGCAATAATTATGCTCTAGAGATGTTCAATCTATGTCCACAAAATATGTCTACATAGTGTGAATTGGTTATTTGATAATATTAATATCAACCAATCAATTAATGAAACTTACTATTACGCCCCTTCGAGATATTTGCTCAAAGGCGCTTCCGGTCCGGCTACGACAAAAGAGAACAGTGTTCAGTAATGCAGATGAGGAGGTTTTGGGTAGAATTCGAAGATCTTTCGGCGGGCCATTCCATGTTCATGGATTTGATTTCGAACCTTTTATTTACCTTTGCTTATCCTCCTTATCCTGTCTTTATGTCTCTTATAACTGAACTTTGATTTGACCTGATTTCGGATTTGTGTTGGTGCGCCATTGGTTGACGTCCTGTGCGTTTTTATGGCGGCGCTATTGAAGTCTTATTAGTCACAGTCCAATTAGATATATTATATCATTATATGATAAGATATATTATATTATTATATAATTGGATATATTATTTCTGCATAAATTATTGTATACAGAAATAGATTTATATTAACACATACATTCGGTATATGACAATGACTATGAATTGGACTGTGACTAAAAAAGACTTCCGTAGCACCGCCAAAGTAAATCCTCATTTTCGTAGCTAGACAATACTGACTAGCCAAGTCAATCGATCAAATTCAGAATACTCTGATCGCAAATTGGGTACAGATTTCGAATTTGCATAGTCTCATACATGTAGCCAACATGCGCACCTGTCCGGCGTACGGCCTTCTGCTATCCTCCCCTAATTTTCTACTTCGCTGATTTCTGTCTTGATCTCTGAACCTGTATAATAAATAATATAATAAGACGACCTTTATCCACAGACAAACGCGATTAGCCAGCAATGCCGTAAATAATTTTACATTTAATCAGTTTTCGTTAATAAACTCTCTAAATAGTTCATTCAAAAATAATGACGCTTACGCAGGTTCTCAAAAAACAAAAAGCTGCAATTCTACTGCAAATAAATAAATAAATATAATATGTGTATTAATATTACATATAAACATATATATATACTGAACCCTACTCGAGCCAGTGACAACACGGAAGGTGCTGCTATTCAATAGAAATACAGAAGTGATCTTTTCCTTTGATAGAATCTCTGATTTCTTGGATAAGTTATTGTATTCACGCAAATGAATTCAACTTGACGAGGCAGTGATTATTGCCTCAGTGTGTATCCTGCATGACACAATAATTAGCTGTTTAGTGTTTTGTTTGAAAGGAAGTTGAATTGATGACAAATATATATTGCTGAATAGACGTGAAATAAAAATAAAACTTGTCATGTCATCGTCTGTTCGAACTGTACTGTTGACCATGTTGCGGTTAGTCAGTTTGAAAGAGCTAAGATTTATTGTTATTACTTTCGTCGTCATCATCATCATCATCGTCGTCGTCATCATCATCAACATCATTAACATCACCAACATCATCCACATCATCGTCATCATCATCACCGTGGAGCAAGCGATGATCCATGTCCCCTTCGACCGTACTTTAACACGGGCGAACCCTACCGGGGAACGGACAAACCCCCTCCTGACAAAAGCCCCCCAGACATAAGCCCCTCCCCGATTTTGGGTAAGAAATTTGTCCCCGGACAAAAGTCCTCCCTAGTGTGAAGTATGAACCAATGATGACAAGTTATATATTTAACTGCCATTATGTAAAATATATGAAAACAAGCAACTAATTATCGTGTCGTATAGGAGACAAAGTGAGTCCATTTCTGAAATTTTATTTATCCTGCTGGATGCATAGATACTGTAAACACTCCGTGACACGCCTTAATAGGTGAAGGTCGTCGGTTAGTAAGCAGCTAGGACTACAGTTGGTAAGCAAACTGTCAGTGACACACGATAATCATCTCCCGTTAATGAGACAGAGTGGGTGAATAATCTAATCTAAGAATATAAGCGGTGAAGGTCAGCTAGTAAGTATGCTTACGGTTGGTGACAGTTAGTCAGTCAGTGGCACGCAATAATCATCCCTCTGAGGTGAAGACCCCTATAGATGAAAATCTTAGATATGTGTGCCTATAAAACGAAGACTTCTAACATGCCCACCTCATATTACGAACCATTTCGTCTTCAAATCTTGCAGGTATTGGAAGAAAGCAATATGTTAACCCGCTAAACATAGATATTTCACAGGCTTAGTAACACTTAGCTGACATGGACACATCCATGCACACGTACATGTTGTGCTTACAACCATGCATCATATGCACACACATACAAGCCTGCATATGTAATTTGGGCGAGCTTATGGTCTAAACTGGAAGGGGTTTTGTCCTACACTCACCCTACCATCTGGGTGATCGCTCTGTCGAAATGAAACTAGGAGTCATTGAATTTACGCATGTTCCCAAGGGTCCATTGTGACGCATTCTAATCTAGCCTAATGACTAGTGAGGCTGGGGTTGGAAATACCTCTTAATAGTCGGCTTGAATACGTGCAACATAAACGGTATATATATATATAATTGACATTATGTATATTATTGATATTATATATATTATTAATATTTAGCCTGCTGCAAATCCTGCGAGCCAATGTAAACCTATATACACATTTCTGCTTCTAAATTAGTCTCGACAGTGTCGAGACTAGTTTTCACAGTCAAAATTTCCCAGATCACAGTCCGTGATATGGAAGTTACCCTTGACTCTGGGCTCACTCTCTCTCAACATGTGAACCAAGTTGCCCGGAGTTGCTACTATCATCTTCGTCAGCTTCGAGTGGTCTCTCGCGCTCTCACCAACGACGCGATCGTGTTTCTTGTTCATGCCTCTGTTACTTCTCGAGTTGACCATTGTTGTTCTTTACTTGCTGGCCTTCCTCTTGTGGTTCGAGTGTAGGACAAAAACCCCTAACAAAAACTCCTCTGACATAATTTCCCTCTGACATAATCCCCATGTTTTAGGCAGGACATTAACCTCCCCGGACAAAACCCCCCTCTTGCCCTAACTAGCTTCTGCAACTAGAAGCCATACCATAATAACTGACACTAATAACAAAGTCTTCACAACATTGCAAGTGACACTCAGTACGATTAAATTATATAAGAAGTCGTGTCACAGATAACACACATACGCTCTGCATAGACTCATTTACCTGACGCGTCTAAAGAAGCCGTGTTTCAGATAAAGCATGTGCGTTCTGTATCAAAATCCGCCTCCATAACTAACAAAGAGGAATTCATGTGAACTAAATGTTTTGATCTAAATCTGAATTACTGTACGTGTGAGTCTGTGCATGTGTATGTGTCTATGCGTGTATTTATGTGTCTGTATGTTTGTGTCCGTGTGTCTCTGTCAATACGTGTCTGTTTGTCTTTATGTTTGTCTGTCTGTCTGTCTGTATGTAAGTATGTATGTATGTTTGTACATAACACATAATAATACAATATTACACAGTCTACACAGATCCTCCTTCTAGTGTTCAAAACCCAGCTAGGCAGTGCCCCAAGATATCTCTCTATTTGTGAAAGTTGTTGTTTGGGCTCGCTGACACTCCCCCCCCCATCAAACCCCTGGAAAAAACCCTTGACCAAAACTCCAAAAGTAATACAACAAATCCTAAGAAATTTTTGTTATACTTTTATTACTTAGAAAAGTGTGTGTCCAATGGCACGAAAAGTGTCCTCGATGGATAGCGCCCCTTGAAGTCACGATTCACAATATTGCAGCAAACGTTCCTGCAGGTGTTATCTGCACGTTTCCCACGTTTAATGGGAGGCAGCTTGCAAGATGGTCGTACTGGCCGAAGGTGTGCGTAATTCAGCGTTTCCCAATCTTTTTTGGCCACGGAACCTTTTAGATAAAAAAAATGTTTCGCGAAACCCCGTTAAAATCGATATTAGATCTACATGTATTTACATTCTGCTGTAGGCACAACGCTTGAGAATTCAGATAATTATAGGTTTATGATTAGATTAGGCTAGATTAATAATAGGCCTAACACAAATATCGATGTCAATGACATACGAATTCTCTTTCGGTAAAATCTTATTGCCGCTGTTTGAAACATGTAGATTATTTAACAAAGAATCTTGCACAAATGGAAGCTGAATTGACGAAAAGAATTATGCTTCAGGGAAATGGATTGAGGTAAAGATTTGTATTTAACTGGGAGCTGGATTGATGAAAACGTTTATGTTTAACTGGAAGCTGGATCGATTAACTGAATTCTGCATTACAAGAAATGTTGAGACTTCAGCTTGATGAAAGATGAATGATGAAAGAATTTCCACCGAAATGGAAGCGGTAGTAATGAGAAAGGTTCCATGCACGTCAAGTGAAATTCTTATTTCCATCCAGCTTCTATTTATGCACGATTCGTTTCATCAATCACAGTTAAATCACAGTTAAACGGACTTCTTTTCACCAATCCCGCTTCTACCACCAACGCTAACGAGGCTTAACCTGATTTGCCATGGATAATTTACGAGGTTATTTATTACTTATTAGCATGGGTAATTTACAACGCTAAAAGAAGAATTTACCTCTCTTCAAAATAAAATTCTATGCATATGTTAAGCCAAATGTCTATTAGAGGAAATTCGTGTAGGCCTAACTTATTTTAAATTGTTTGACGATTATTCGCAATCAAACTTTTGAAGTAGTCCGCATCTCAAAATAGGCAAACATACGCGGCAAGTTTTTAAATGTTTAACGTGTAGGGCTTTCGTTTCTTTGTGAAGTGTGCTGATGTTCAACTACACGTTTAAAATGCTGCTATAACGTTATTTCACAAAACACTTTGTTAAAAACGTAACTGCTCTTAGTTCATAAAACCTTTTATCAGTGGCATATCACGACATCATATCCGTAGTAGTCAATCTGCTTCACTGCTTACATCATACATGCCTGTAAATAGTATTATATCTAATTATAATTTGTAGTGATGTCGCCAAATTGCAAACTAGAATATAATAAGACCTTTTATTAATTGTATAGAATGACCGATATAGAAACTTAAAACAGAAAGATTTTTCACAAGGTGAGCTCTCCGCGGAACCTCTGTCGTCACCTCACGGAACACTAGGGTTCCGCGGAACACAGTTTGGGAAACGCTGGCGTAATTCATAGTCCTTTTGCGCTTAGTCAATTGGTAGCAGGTATGATATACAGACACAGACAGTTACAAAGTCACACATAGAGACACATACACAGAGGCACATACACAGGCACACACGCACACATGGACACACCGACACACGCCCACACACACATAGACAGACACACAGACACAGACGCATACACAGACAGACAAACAGAGACACTCAGACACATGCAGGCATACTCAGACATAAACAGACACACACAAACACACACAGACACACACGCAGGCACACCGACACAAAAAGACACACGCACACAGACAGACACACAAACGCACACAAACAGACACACAGACGCGCACATACGCACGCATAAACCGACCAACGAGATTATACATTTGGTAATTGTGCATATATTTACTGTGCATGTATTTTAGTACAGCGGCATGGGAAAATAATTTTGCACTTTGTGATACTAGCATGGAATTTTTCACAGACGTAGTACGTTGTATTGTTGTAAGATTTGGATGTTGGGCCACTCAAAAAAAATTTTAAAAAGTTTTTTGGAAAATAAAAAATAATTATCTTTACATTTTTTTATTAATGTAAATTTTTTTTCTAAAAATCCAAGTTATGCTAGCTGATGTATTTTATTTTTATGAAAACAATGAAATGACATTTAACATCATTTAGGCCCGCTCACATAGCGCTTCTGAGTAGGTATCTTGAAGGGCGCTATTTAAATGTTGTATTACATTACATATCAAGCGGGTCTTGGGGCAGATCCTTTAGATGAAGTCCAGAGTCGCATTTTATAATCATTCGATTTGGTCAAAGGCTAAAGATAACATTGTGAGTCTAACTGAACATGTCTGTCGGAAGCATACACGACCTAATAATATTTGGTGTTCTACAAGTGCAAGTAGGTTCACGTAGAAGGATGTTCTTGAAGGAAACTCTCACTTCCATGTGCTGCTTGGTTTTTCTGTGAAGGAGACTTCTGAAAAAGCAGAGATAAGTAGGTCTTAAATGAATACATACCTTCAATTTCAACTTTAACATTGATTCTAAGAAACATTGTTATTAGCAACTACCTTTAAGGACAAAAACAAACAATTTCAAAGTTTGTGACCATGATTTTTAACTGATTCTCGGTTTGAATCAGTTAGCATAACAGTGCACAGTAAGCTGAGTTACTCCAAATCTGCTATATTGTTAACAACAACAGTTACTAACAACTACTTTTAAGGACAAAAATAAACAACTTCAAAGTTTGTTACCATGATCTTTAATTGTTTCTCGGTTTTAATTTGTAACATTTGCATGTTTAAATGGCGTAACTTGGATTTTTTAAAAACAGTTCACTTTAATAAAAAAAAATGTAAAAATAATTTTTTTTTCCAAAAATTTAAAGAAAAATTTTTTTCTCAGGTGGCACAACATCCAAATCTCTTAACAATATAACGTAGTACTACGTCTGTGCAAAATTTCATGCTTGTATCACAAAGTGCACAATCCAGTATATTTCGGCTCTATGCCGCTGCACTATTTACAGTACGTGTAATTACACAGGACTATGAAATGCAAAGGCTCACTACAATTTCCTCATATAGATCACGGCCATTCTAAACAATGCCTGACACAATGTAATAATCTATGAATTGAAATGTCAATAGGAGGCTCGACGAAATTTCTACCCGACTTGCGATAAAAAACACGAAATGCTTCAATTTTATTGGTATTTGCGGTAAGTAATTTTGTCAGACATTTCAATAAACGTATTATTTATCTTTCTTCTTGACTCAGACACAGAAAAACACAGAGACACGCAGACACACACGGACAGTTACAAACTCGATTTAGATTATCATTGTAAAGTCATGCTTCGAATGATTTAAGAGCACCATCTCTGACCTACGAAAGTTCTACTAGACTTGCCATAAAAACACACAATACTTGAACTTTATTAGTTTTTGCGGTAAGTAAATTTGTCAGACATTTTAATAAATGTGTTATTTCTCATTCTTGTTGGCTCGATTTAGATTACCATTGAACAAGTTCATTTTTTGGATGATTTTAAGAGTACCCACAATCATCGCCGTATGACAGGACAGTCGGCATAACTACGCTGTGTCCCAATTGAACTGATACCATTTTTGTTTTTTTGCGAAAAATCCGTCAATTCTAAATGTCATTCAATAGCATTTCACAGACTGAAACAAGGATAAATGACCAGTGTCTTCTGAAAATTTAGTCAAATTTTATGAACAGGGTCCAAAGTTATGCACATTCAAATGTGAACAAATAAAATTCTAACTATCCAACATGTAAAAATTCATAATTTTTTTAACTTTACAATTTCACGACGACTTGAAGACAGCAACATTTAAAATGAATCTGAGACAAATGTTCTTCAAAGCTGATGTTCAAAATGTCCGCCATTAGCTCGAGCACATGCTCTAATGCGACGCGCCATTCATTGATTGCACAATCAACAATTTCTTGATCGAAGCGACTCCATTCCTCCACAACTCGCTGTTTGAGATGGTCAACGTCGCGTATGCGGGTTTGATAAACACGTTCCTGAAGGACGCTCCATATCTTGGAGTCGAGCGGATTGAGATCAGGGCTATTGGGAGGCCAAAGAGTGGGTGAAATAAAATCTGGAGTTTCTCTTGAAAGCAGATCCACAGTTTCTCTGGCTCGGTGAGCTGGAGCAATGTCTTTCTGGAATACGAAACATTGACTGCCCGACAATTCCTTAATACAATAAGTGCTCACTGAGTACAACGTCACGATAATATGCACCATTAATTTTTACCCCTGGATCGATAACGATGATCTGTGTGCAGTCAAGACTTGATATCCCTACGGAAATCATGACGGATATAGAGAAATTTGAACGAGTACGAAGCAATCGTATAGTACCAACTTCCTTTTTTCTCGTTTGAACTCCAACGTACACCCTATCATTTTGCAGATTTACCGGTTGACTTACTCTAAGCAGCTTTTTATCCGCGAACCACGTGAATTGAACCAACCTCTGAGGGTATTTTCGTAGAAGTTGTTTGGTACGTACCAGACGGGCAATCTTATTCGCATCGGTTAGGACCTGGGCTTATTTCTTTTTTAAACATTTCAGCTGTAGATCTTTGTGAATAATTCGATGCACTAAAGTTCGCGAAATACCAGGTTCTCGCGATGCTTGTCGAATTCTTTTGTGACTGCCAGGTCGGTCTTCTTGGCTCAGTACGAGTATTTCAACAGAATCAACATTTTTCACAGTACGAACTGTGCGTAGTCTGCCACCGTCGTGCCGTTTTTCTGCTGATCCGGTAGCATCGATTATTGCAATCAATCGATTCAAGGCTGCGATAGACCAGTTTCTGTTAGGAAATTCCTTCAATAACGTTTTTCCTCCGTAATGTTTTTCTTGTCTTAAAATTTTCATCAAACTCACGTCATCTTTACTTAAACCCATCTTCTTTTATTATCGTCTACTGAAATTTAAATTACGTTTTTTGCTATGGCATACATTTTAATAAGTAAGGTATGCAGTTTGCTAAAAAAATATTATTTTCTTTTACTTGTTGGAAAGTTCGAATTCTGTTTGTCCAAATTCGAATGTACATAACTTTGGACTCTGCTGGTAAAATTTTATGAAATTTTCACACGACATTAATAGTTTATCCCTCTTTAAGTCTGCAAACTTTTATTTCGTTATGTTTGGAATTGGCAGATTTATTACCAAGAGAAAAAGGGTATCAGTTCAATTGGGACACAGTGTATAACGGATAGTTCACTTCTTATCTGAAAGCCATCAGAACTGGACCGGACTGTAAAGATTCCAGCCTCACAACACCTGATTGATAATAAATGAATATAATGATGATATTCATATGCTAGAAAAACAGTTAGATTTTCCACAAATTTGGGACGTTGTGCGAGATGGTCAATGGTTTATACAAGGTCAGGTGTTGTGCTGGTCGTTTAGGGTCTGGGTTAGTGTCATGATGGTTGGTTTGGTCAGTTTCATTCATTCATGCATTCATTGCAAAAATTTCTCTAGCGCCCCTTCTAGGTTAGGCCTACTACTCAGGAGAGCTCCCGAATCAACCCCGGCTGAAAAGAAACGTCTTTAGGCTATTGTAAAATGCATCTGAATGAACCGTATGCATAAGACGCAACGATACTGGTAGCGCATTCCATGCCATTGGGCCAACGCCAGAGAAAGCGCGATGCTGTCTAATAGTAGTTCACGTGAGGGGAACAAGGAGTTCAACCTGCGTAAAAGAGCGGAGAGCACGTCGTCCCTGCACTCCCATGTAGAGCAATATAGCTCTTGTAAAAGCGTGGGGGCGGCACCTAACAGGCACCGCCACACCAAGGCAGAAACGCGGTATACAATCCGCTGTTGGATAGGTAGCCAAATGCAGGACACCCAAAACCCAGTCGGTTAGGGTCAGGTTATGTGTTGTGCTGGTCGATTAGGCGTTGTGATGGTCGGTTTGGGTCAGGTGAGGCGTCGTGATGGTCGGTTAGGGCCAGGGTTAGTGCCGTGTTTAGATCTTACGCCAAGAACCTTTGAACACAATCATCTTTGCTGACAACTTCATACTAGTAAATGATTTTTTTAATGTTTGTTGTGTCTACCTATTTGATGGTGTAGGAAAAACCTGGAAAAGGATGTATTCAAGAGTGCTTGTCAAATTTTGGAGGAACGGATTATGTCACTGCATTATAATTTGCAACTGACGATACGTAGCGAACTAAATGAATACGTGCAATTCCAAGGAAAGATTCCACTCCTGCAGAATTTATTGTGGCTGGAGAGTGTGCCAAGCATCCAAATGGATCAACGTAATGTGTGAGGAGAACTTATTCGTAAACTTTTGTAAGAGGAATATCCATCTGTTTATCCCATTTTTCAACATGTTGCGCTTATGGATTAATTCTCATTTTGGAAAGGATACTCAGTTAGTTAATTTCCATCAGACACACATGTGTGTATATGTAATCTTGATACTTTTCGACTAGGCAATTGACATCCGTTTAATGTCATGTACATCTTCTAGTGCAAAAATGATGCTTTAGGCCCGTAGTTTTTTTTTCGTAAAGCATATGGTTTTCAAAGGAAAAGTGCTTTATTATTGCTTCACGAGTCTGGCACTGTTTAATATGACAGCAGCTTATTTTAAAGAAATAACATTCAAAGTGTGACATGCTACTCATGATGTTGGTTGCAGCATTGGGTGTATTATCTCTGATAATAATTTAATTGAATCAATAGGAATGTTTACGCTGTTGTGTGGTGGAAATGACCTGAAGCCAATTATTTTTAACCCATTTCACAGCACCATATTCTTCTTGTTTGATTCTGTAAACTTACTTAAATGCTTTCTGCGGAAATGGATAAACCAAGCTCATACAAGTCAAACATTTACATTTCCTGATCTTGATGATAAACCCTTAATTCACAGAGTATGTTTTGCTGATCTGAAAATATTGCACAGCTTTGAAGAATTTCGGGTTGTTAAGGTGGCTCCAGATAATATAAAAGGCTTTAAATCATTATAGCACGGAGCATCACAAATTCAGTTTGGGTTTGAAGGTGTTTAACGAAAAGACTATTGCAGCTCTTAACTTCTTCCAACACTGAGTGATTCAGTTAATGATACCAATACATTTCTTGAAATTATTTTCATCCGTCAATGGTGAATGGTTGAAACTTATGGATGGGATTTTTGTGTGGCTTACCAACTTGAAGGCAATGAAGTGCAAGGGCAGGCATGGCTGTTTGTCACAAGGGACCCCATTTTGCTCTACAACATACTGTCAAATCTACGAAGTTTCTTATCCATTATTAGCTGACTGAATTAAAATTTAGCTCTGTACTTCAAACTGAAAGCTTCAAACTGATAACCTTGAATACCGATTTTCTCAGTACTGACAGCTGTCTGGAGGAAACTATCAAGTTTCAGCAAGGCAGATTGTTTTTATTGCTGGCTATTTTGCACATAAAGTTTGTAGATTATTTAGTTGTAAATTGTGCCAGTATGAACTCTGTACTGATAGAGAGCTGTTTGTGAATTCGGCGAAAGCCTGTTATCACAAATTTTTGTATATTGAAATTTTGAACAGAGAGGGACTTAAATGGCCAACCCAATTTTTAACTGATACTGTTTCTAATGTTTTCGTTGTATTTAACTGACTTGTTTCACAAAAATATGAGAATGAGTTTTTATCTGTGACAAGTGAGACAGATTTAATGTTTCGCATGAACATGAATTTTATTAATGATTCAGATAACACATGTGAATGTGGTATTGCAAAGTTGAAACTTGTACATAGATCAGTTTTCTTTGCTGCAAACATTATGTCGAACAACTACACATAGCTTGTAAATGACAAAAAGAAGCCTGAACAGTCTGAAAATATAAAAGGAAATTGCCTACTTTTGTTCTTAAATTACTTGTATTAAGGAACATTCATAATTAAATTATGCATTTGTATATGACAGTTATTCAACATTATGCTAAGAATGAGTGAATACATAATTTTGTCGTTGTAGTAGGAGTGCATTCTTTAAAATCAATGTACAGTAGCACGAATAGCATCAAGCAGTCGTTGAACAAGTTGCTATCAAGTAGTAGCAGTTTCAGTTTAACAACACTGTTTGATAACATTGATAACGAGTGTTGCCCCTCATTAATCCAGGCTTGGGACAGGCGCTCCTGGTCTGCATTTAGTGATGGAGTACTATCTACGTCTCAAAAACTTATAGTAGCAGCTTCAGTTTAACAACACTGTGATAACATTGATCACGAGTGTCGCCCTTCTCCTTTATCCAGTCTTGGGACATGCACTCCTGGATATCAAGAACCTATAATAGTGGGGGTAGTATTTTCAGTTGAATGACACTGTGTGCAAACAAATATCATTAGAGTCGCCCTCCTGTATCTGGGTTTCGGACTGGCACTGTCAGAGTGCAGATAGTGACGGAGTTATGTTGCTGTCGAAGAAATAAATAGAAATAACCCTATCAGTAACCGATATATGCCAAATCAACATTGCAGGAAGCCACAAGTAAGCCTCCGGCTGATGACCTCATAATCTCTTGAAGCTCGCCTGTAGTCATATTATAAAGGTTGCCATGTGTAGACACCCACAGCATGGCGTGATCTAGTAGCGAAAAGAATTCGCCTCTGGATAATTAAGGCCTGGCGACGGTAAAGGCGGATCACAGAGCTCCGAATGAGCTATCGGTTACTGATAGGGTTATTTCTATTTATTTCTTCGACAGCAACATAACTCCGTCACTATCTGCACTCTGACAGTGCCAGTCCGAATGAGGTCACCATTCGTTAGAGATTCAGCTGATTGACATGTGGGCGGAGTCGCGACAACGCTAATCCAGCGTTGTAGCGGCATGAACAACGCGTTACTCGAGCATCAATCATGCGTCATTGACGCGTGATTCATGCGAGATTAACGCGAGAGTTATGAGCGATGGCGAATAATGTAGCGCAGAAGGTACTGTAGCTGTGCCTTCTTTTCTCTAGCTTTCTGTTTTATTATATAGTTGTTGCAGTTTATAGACCGCATGACGTAGACAAAATTGTTAATCCTATAATCCTTGTGGATGATTTATCTAACCACCTTCCTATATTAACAGGGATTGCCCTAGCCCTCCTGAGAACTGAATACCCTTCAACATAATCAGGCGATTTGACTCTGCTTCAGACAACCGATTTAATGAGATTCTAGCTAACATTGATTGGCGCAATATCATAACAGTTTACAACAGTCAAGACGTAGTATTAGCATATGATCTATTCAACTCCAACATTTTAACTGCTTACGATCGTGCCTTGCCTCTTAGGTCTCACTCATCTAAGACAAAAGCCTTTAGAAAACCCTGAACGCCTGCCATCCTCATTTCTAGCTCCACAAAAATAAGCTCTATCTAGCTTTAAAAAAAAATCCTCTGACACAAATAAAGTTAGATACAATATTTACAAAAATAAATTTAAGTCATTATGCAAAATCTCTGAAAAAATATTATTCCATGGAATTTCTGAAATATAACAACGATCTTAAGAATACCTGGGCTACCGTTAAATCAATACTGAAACGAAAACCTAAGGAGTCGTTAAAACAAATTATAGCGCTAAATGAATATAGGGCTACGGAAGCCAGTTAGCTGAGTCATTTAATAACTATTTCATTAACATTGCGGATACTATGATTGAGAAAATAAAGCCACCGGACAGAATAGCGGCTGATTATTTCAACTCTCCCACTCTTGGAGGAGGATTAGGCTAAACTCGGAACAGGAATGGTGAAAAATTCCACTCTTTTGCCGTTTATCCTACATCAGCAGAGGAAATAGTAACCCTGAGCAATACGTTAAAAGCTATCTATAGTGTGGAACCTGATGACTTAAACCCTTGTATTATCAAGACCGCCTTGCCAATTATTGCTGAACAATAATTGTCTGCCGTTATTAACTGCTCTCTATCAACTGGTTTAATAACTGATTGCTTAAAGATCGCATAGGTCATCCCCATTTTCAAGTACTGAAATAGAACAGAAATTACTAACCATATACCCATTGCAATACTATCATATTTGTCTATACTACTCGAAAAAGTTATGTATGTGAGATTATACAACTACATTCAGACCAAAGGCATATTATATAAATCTCCACAGCGTTTACAAAGTAACCACTCTACTTTAATGCCACTACTTAGCCTCCGAGGTAATATATCAGCTACTATCGATCGGAATGAATTTGCAATAGGAATATTGGTTGATGTAGCTAAAGCTTTCGATAAAATCACAAAATATTGTCACACAAACTTGAAAATATTGGTGTACGATTCACTGGCCTGTCTTGGTTTCAAAGCTGCCAATATGGAAGGCACCAGTTTGTGAAATGTAATAATCACACTTCCACTAAGGACCTCATAAAAGATGGTGTTCCGCAGGGCTAAATTTTATTTATTTGCTGATTATACGAATGTTTTCGGTACGTGACGTTTTGGCGCAGCCGTTTTAGCGCCGGACGTTTTGCGCGGGACGTTTTGCGCATGTTTTGCGCAGGACGTTTTGGCGCAGATCCCTGAGACAATAATGTTGTATATTATGTAATATATAAATATATTAAGACAATCTACACTTTAGTGTCTCAAATTATTCTACATGGCAAATCAAGTTAAGTTTCGGGAGCGTCGGTAGTAGAAGATGGTTCGATGAAAAGAATCATGTTTAACTATAAGCCGGAAAATGAAAAGGATATTGTTAAGCTGGAAGCTGAATTGACGAAAATGGAAGCTGGATTGTTGACAAATAATTATGCATATAAGGAAGTTGGATTGATGAAAGTAGTCATGCTTAAATGAAAACCGGATTGATGAAAATAATCATGCATGAATGGAAGCTGGATTGATGAAAATAATCAGGCTTAAATGATAGCTGGATTGTTGAAAAATAATGCCTTTTAATTGGAAGCGAGATTGATAAATAGATTGTGACTAAAATGGTTCCACGATGAGCAAGAATTCTCATAGCCATCCCGCTTCTATTTAAGCATAATTTTTTCACCATTCCAGTTCCGAGTTTAGCCTAACTATTATCGTCGTGTTACATTACATATTGCAACAGATATCTGTGCCCAAAACGGCGCTGCGCTAAAACGTCCGGCGCCAAAACGGCTGAGCCAAAACGGCTGAGCCAAAACGACGTCATTGAATGTGCTGCACACACAGCCACTTAGTATTGAATTAGAACATGTGTTCATATATATGACGCCGTTGAATGTGGTTCACATAATGAGTGCGGTGTAGGCATTTTGAAACGTGACAGAAACGTATACAAATAAATAAATTAGCAGTAAATACAATCGTTACATTTTGGGATCGCGAAGCCCTCATACTTATTGTCGGCTACTAATGAGTATTTTGTTCAAAATTTTTCAGCAATAGGTCTAGTGATCAAAAGCTTTTGTGGAACATGCACAGTCAGTTAGGGAGTTGCATACATACATTTCTTCTTTATATGTCTAGTATCAATTGTCCTAAAATATACAGTGAAGCAATATCTTGCACACAAGCAGAAAAGTGGCATGCAACTACGAATGAAGAGGTGAAACTTGGATTTAACCACTCTTCCAGAGAACTGCTATAGAAACAGATGGGTGTACAAAATAAAGAAGGACAAAAAAGGAAACACAAGATGAAAAGCTCGTTTAGTTATTCAATGCTATTCTCAAGAATACGGAGATGACTGTGACAAAGTTTTTGCACCAGTTGCGCAACCAACGACGCTTCGAGTCATGTTGACGATTGCATGAATCAAAAACATGATGTTGAGACGACTTATCTGAATGGAGACTTTTCTCATGAGGTGTATATGAAACATCCACACGGATGTTGTGAAAAAGGTGATTAAGTTGTCTATAAACTCATGAAGAACCTATATGGACTTAAACAAGGAGCTAATGAATTTAACAGAAAATTCAATAGCATTCTCTTTGGCAATGGTTTCAAAAGGAGCAGTAATTACCCATACCTATACAGTAAACATAAAAATCGACAATGGATGTATATCTCAATACATTTTGATGACTTAATTGCAGCAGCAACCGATGAACATATCTTGAAGGACTTTGAAACAGGATTGAGTCAAGCACTCAACCTAAAGAATCTAGGTAATCTGAAATATTACTTGGGAATTCATTTCGAGAGAGATCAAGAAGGAATAGTTTCCTTACTTCAAAAGAAATATATTGAAGATAAACTACAAGTGTTCAATCTAAGTGACAGCAAAACATCAAACATTGCATTAGACACAGGGTATTAAAAATGACAAGAAGTACAGGAGAGTGTGAAATGCAAAGAAATTTACCGAAATGCAATTGGAGATTAAATTACTGAGCAACTCCGGACCTGGCATTGCAGTGGCTACATCAGTTCTTTCAAGGCGTGTAAATGACCTGAAGGAGAGCGATTGGATTAGAGGTAAAGAGAATCTATCGCTATATTAAACAAACTAAGGATTTGAAGTTGACTTTGGGATATATTAAAGATCAAAAGAGTCAATTAATTGGATACATGGATGCTGACTGGGGTGGAGATGCTCTAGACAGTGTCCAACACAGGTTACATATTTCAGTATTTTGAATCAACTATCTCTTGGCCCACCCGAAAACAAACAGCTCTGGCATTATCTTCAACAGAAGCTGAATATATCGCTCTGACTGAAGCCACACAAGAAGCTAAGACGGTTAAGAAGAACAGATTGTTAGAAGATTTTGATCAGATGATTGAAGGACAGATCATTCTACATGAGGACAATCAAAGTTGCATAAAACTTTTACATAATGAAATCTCTTGTCGTCGGACAAAACATATTGCGACGAAGTGTCATTTTGTTCGGGACTCATGCAAGACAAAAGAGTGGGAAGTAATATGGTGTCAAATTGAGAAGATGATTGCTGATATTTCCACAAAACCTCTGGGTGATGAGAAAATTAGACAGTTCGCGGAGGACATTGGATTAACCTGAAGGACATTGGATTAACCTGAAGGACATTGGCCTAATCTACTATACATGATGTTTCGTAAATTTCATTAAGTAATGTTAATTTTCCATAATAGAACAATACTATTTCTGCTTCACAAACGTTTTACTTTATCAATTAACTATTCACACGAGCGTAACACTGCTTCATATGTGTCATTAGTTAATAGATTGTTTCATATGAAAAGTGTCGGTGACCTTTAACGCCTTACCTTAGCTGTGCTATTTGTGATGTCCAATATTATTGCACGGAGAGATGTCAGAGCATCTGTCATGTTATATCCCTAAACATTGGTGAAACCGTCCTAGTGTTAGTATGAGCTACATTGATGGATTACCGTAGTGAAAGTAGAAGCTGAATTGATGAAAGTTTCAGAGTGTAGGTATAAGTTGGATTGATAGAAATGTGATAATGCAAGCAGAAGCTGTATTGATGAAAGAGTCTATGTAAGTAGAAGCTGTATTGATGGAAAAATCATAGTGCTAAGAGAAGCTGGATGAACGATGACCAGTCATCATAGTAGCGTGATGTAATAAGGTAACGTAATGTAGTTGGACAATTTTGTAGCGCACCACCAAGATGTCTACTCAGAGGAGCTCTTTTCGCTAGCTTTATCATTTTTAATGTAATTTCATATGAATAATTCACATCAGCAACCTAACATTGCACATTAAGACTGCTTAATTCGCTATTAGATGAAATATCGGCTGGCATGTACAAAATCAGACAATGTTGCCGCCAACTTGTACAATTAGTAACTGCTTTAGATTGATTAACTTCTTCACTGCTTGCTCTTGTATTCAATGGACTGCAAGCGTTAAAATGCTATTGGTTCTCCAATTTTGTGCTTTGTCACAGTAGTAGGAAATGTAAGCTTCTGGCTCATGCGACCTAAACATTTGGTTAAGCTTTACATTTAACGGTAACCCATAGCTTCGAGCACCTAGGCATAAGTCAAACAATTGCGTCAAGGCACGAACCTAAACTATTGGTCAAACAAATACCAATACACAACATCGTCAATGAGACACCACGAATGCACGGCCTAGGACATAAGTCAAAGAATCCCCAACTGGTCACCAGGCGTAAATTTCCCGAAAGTTTCGATAATGACTCATCGCATGGAAATTAGTTAACGCGAAATAATAGTCTGATATACATAACATAAATGGTGTACACAGAAAATATTTTCAGATCTTTACTTAACGAGAAGACCATCTAATGTTAAATGGTATACACATCGAAGACTGTTACAGAATTACGAGGCTTCGCGAAACAGAGAGGTGTGGTTGGTTATTCAAGACTACGGAAGGCAGAGTTGATTGCGGCAAACGCATCTAATGTTAAAAAGAACAATTTGTTTAACTAACCCGTTCCCGGCATTAAAATCCCAACATTCATTCCTATTCCAGCTTTGACAGTAGGAAACATCTACGATAATACTAAATTTGCAATTAAGACATTCGCAAAGTTGATTGAAAGGTATATATCTGAAGAACCAAAGAGAAAGATGAACGAAAAGCTACAGGCACTGAAAGAAAAACTGAATTATTTATTCCGTAAAATCCTTAACAATAAACTTAGAATAAGAGAAACTGCTTCAGATATTACGGGTTTCAAGAACAATATTTAATCGATGGAGATGATGGAATCGAAGTCACGTCTTTTTTTCTCACTGTTCAACCGAAATTGGAAGACCTACCTAGAAATCGACAGGCTAATGTTAATTTTCTCCTTACCTGCCTAGTTGAACGTGTTGGTATGAAATCCGTTGAATAAATTCCACGTAGACCTATATCGTTCGATTCGCGAGCCAAGGAGGTTTTAGATGCTACCGATAGGTGCGAAATATTTAACAACACGAAAGATAAAATCTTAGCCTAGGATGACAACTTAGGTTGGATCAGTAAGATAAGAGCGATATCAAAGAGGAGGGAGGTCACTAAGACCAAAGGACATTTCAAGACGATGTAGTAGTATATCATGGTCTATCTATCTATCTATCTATCTATCTATCTATCTATCTATCTATCTATCTATCTATCTATCTATTTAACTACCCATTTAACCATGAAACTATATATCTATCTAATTGTCTATCCATCTCTCTATATATTTATCTATATATCTATTTATCTGTCTATCTGCGAATTTAATATAGCGCCTCTTCTAGACGACTAATCAGAATCACGCCCAATCTAGGCTCGAGCAGCAAGAACAGTCTTGAGGTGTCGATAAACTGCATAAGCGGGCGCCCTAGGAAGGTAATGAATGACCGAAGAACTGTGCCATGCTGTGAGCCAGCAATGGCGAACGCCCTGGACTGTGCCATGATAGTGCCAGCAAAATATACATAGAAAATATGTTGAGATGCTCAACGTAATGATCGGCGTCCAGGATATGCTGTGGCAGGAACACAGAGAGATTGCAAGTAGACCAAAGTGATCAAACTTGGGTATGCAACCAGGTTTTATTTCATTTGTTCTTTTGATAAGGTGAAAATAAAGAGCTACAAGAGTTACTTCCCAGGAAATCGCTGAGTTCGAACACTGAAAGCACAGAGGAATGAGGGACATGTAAGTGAATGTGTATTAATTATTGTCGATTAAGTAATGGTAATATAAACTATATAAGTTGTGCCGTTCGATTCTTGGCCTAATAAAATGTCAATTGATCAAACAACATAGTTGTCGTATTACTCATCTGAAAGCGTAAGTTCCTTCACCATATTTTAAAGAGCCGTTTTGATTTCTTCTTTGGTCGTGGAATTGAGATCGAAACTGTGAATTAGCGACAGGATATCAGTTCAAGCGATATTACTCACGACAAGATATTGTGTAAATATTCACGACAAGATATTGTGTAATTATTATAATAGTACTATACGGTAAAACTAAGTTATAAAAATCGCAATTAAATTAACCCACTGGTTCGGGGAAAAAATTTCATATTAATAACATGTAGGATACTAAATAATTCGATCATCAGATTAGAACACAACTGTAGCTTAAAGTCTTTCAGAAGCCCACCAATTCGCTGAATTTATTTATATATCATATATATTTCTCAAATGTTTCAGTTGCGTAAACTGAACACTTCCCTAATGTGGACTCGAAACTTTTCCATTTATAGTGTTTTACAAGTAATGAAATTTTAAAGGCAAATTAAACGACTTCTTGTAAGTTTTGAATATAGCCACAGGTGTATCACTTTGCTCAATGCTTGTTCAGATTCTTTAAGTCCATTGCCTCTTCAGCTTTTTCTGTGTCGCCGTATTTAACTTTACGCCCTCTAATATTATGGTCAAACAAAAGGTCTGCAAAGTCATATTTGGGTATCCTTGCTGCACTATTTTTATGCATGCCCTCAATACTTTCAGATCAAACTGTGTATGACCTTTACTTTTTTTCCATTTCACTAGTTGAGTAAGCTAATATTGAAAAGGTGCAACAGACTGCTCCATGATATCATCACCTCCTAGCATAGATATACTCAGTGCATTGAAGGCCTATTCAGTCGAGCACGATTGAGTATGTGATGATTTGATTTTCTTCGATCCAAAGGTGCCAACTTTTATTTATGAGAACAAGGGCAAATATATCCCAACCATTTAGAAAGGGCCTTGCGCGAGTGACGTAATTCGTGCGCGTTTATGATCATTAGGCCTACAACTCACAAAATGCTGAACTGACGAGACTAGCATTAGTTGCACGCTTTTTACTTAGGTTAATAAGACAAAAAATTATGAAAAGTGAAAACGATTAATTTTCCGACGTGATTTATTTTATGACAAATGTATATCTGCGAACGGAACAGCGACTCGCTTGACAACAAATTAAACCTAGGAATATTACGATTTACGATCGCTAAAATGACTTTTGGCCAATGCTTTACTCTGCGAAGTTTCGCCCGTGCTGTAACCAACACTCGCAAGCACCACCTTATCACCCTCTGCACTCAAAAGACTCCACTGGCTCAAAATACCCTAGCGAATTGAATACATAGTCATAAATTATCAACCTATAACACACTCCATTCCTCTCAGCCCACATATCTCCGTCAGTTGTTCATGATTCTACCACATAGTTTAACCCGTTCCTCTTCCACCCTCACGCTGCTACGTCCTGCCGTCACATCATCACTCAAATTTGCAAATCGCCTTATAGCCATTGCTATCCAGCCTCTTCGTAACGAACTCCTAACAGTATTGAGACAAATATCCGATCCATCTTACGAATTCACAATGCCAATCACCTCTTGGTATCTACCCATGGGTGCTTACAACTGAAAAAAAATCCTAGCTTAATTTCCCCCACTTCCCCTCAAGCCACCATGGGTCGTGGCTTTGTCTTACTGTATAATTAGGGGCCAATGGCTATGACACAGGTCACTAGGTATCCTGCAAGGTGCTGCATGCCAAGATTACTTTTTTGCACCCGGCTGTTGGCTCCTTCAGCTACCCACCTCCTTCGCATTTCTAACATCTATTACAACTGTCGCTTTCTCTCAGCACAACCCATCACCGAATTCTCAGCAATGTACCATATTTTCCTAATGTCTCTGTACTCCTGCCTATTCATCCTGTCTCTCTGCCTCTCAGTCTATAGCACTGTGCGTCCTTCTCTAGCTGTCGAACCTTATGCCAAACGCACAGATCAGGTTTGCACAGTGTTCTGGTTAATCAAGCCATTAACGAACCAATTAGCACTGCGATTAGTAATGTGGTAGCAAAACAGTTGGCTGTGAGACAGCTGTGACAGTGCGCAGCTTTGTCTGGCATTAGAAGCAGCGTCCTGATCTAATACAAACGATAAAAGCACTGTACGCTACTCCCACCCCGTCCGTGCCGTACTCACTTGACCTTGTGCCTGCGACTTTTGACCGTTGACTGTTTTCTTATTAGACCTCGATAGTATAGTAAAGTATAGTATAGTATAACATAGTATGGTATGGCATAGCCTTGTATAGTATAGAATAGTACAGTATAGCATAGTACAGTACAGTATAGCATAGCATAGCATAGTATAGTATGAATTCTTACCGAGGCAAAACTATACTCTTGCCCTGATACCTTTCAAAGTACCGGGGCAAAAATCCCGTTGTCCCTATGGAGTCGGCGCCTATGCTTCGATCAAGTTTCTCTATATTAACGGCAATTCGATTTTCGTTCTAATAAAGCTGCAATTATTCAAATTTCGTTATTTGCATGTTCACCATCCGACAGTCTCTAGGGTCGTACGCCAAATGCTAAAGATGTGTGTGTTTGCAACTTGACTGTATATTGTGCAAAGTAGAAGGCCTACTTTATAGTGTATACTTTAAAAGCGTCCCGCATATCTCATTTATATGGAGTAATTACAATAAGATGATTTTTGGAAAGATAATTTGTGCCCCCATTTTTCAAATTTCTGGGAATAAAAATTTAAAAAGGGGTAGGCAAAAAAAATTTCTGGCGCTTCACGCAAATATTTTTGAAATTATGCCCCATTCCCCAATTTTCAAAACCTTGTTACACCTCTGCTTAGATATCGGTACAACTTCTATTTCAATTGAGAGAGTAGGACATTTGCAAGAAAATAACTGTGAGCAATGTATAATGCCAAACTAAGTTATGGTTTACCACAGTTCACAATACACGCATATCAAACTAACGCATATCAGAGTTTGATATGTAAGTAATTAATTGTCTATAATTTATTAAATTTTCCATTATAATGAGCTGCCTATAAATATATAAGCTGGGTATGTGATCAATCGGGGGGGGGGAATGTAGGGGAGAAATATCCTAGAAGGAAATGTCAGGAGGAAAATGTCCGTAAGAAACTGACCGGAGGGGACTTTTGTCCGCTCCCCTTTTAGTCATGCAATGCTTCAATAGATCTGAATACGTACATATATAGCGCCTTTAAAACTAACCAGAGCAGATCAGTGGTGTGTAACAGATAAGAGATTGTCTGGGTCAATATCGCCAATGTCGTCCTTTTTCGGCCTACTTTACCAAAATAAGTCAGTCGACACGCATTTACCTAGTCATTTTTGTAGCAAATAAAAATGCACCTTTCAAATAAAAAATGTAAACTTCATAATGTGTATTTGAATAAAACAAGAGGTTGTCGTGTGCTAAAAGCAACATCGGGATTTGTGATTCTCGCTCAAGGGTAGTAGGCCCTAATCATGCCAAAGTTTACCTTGTGATCTCGACATTGTAGTCATGGCCTAAAGAAGCCACGCCTGTGTGACTTTCTGTTAATACATCTTGTAGACTACTCGATGTCATTGAGGAAATTGATTAGTTGTGACTTACTTTTAATTTTCAACTAAAGTTAGGGTCAGTTTCTCCGTGTCATTGTGTAATTTCAAAGATTTGCATAGCGCCCCCTTCTAGCGTGTCCACTCAGTGAGAGCGTTTCTTGGATTACAATAGAACTTCGTCCCAAGGGCTGTAGACAAAAGCCGTAGTGCATCAAGGAGTCCATTACAGATTGTCGGGCTAGCAACAGAAAAGGCACGGAACAGCTGCAAAAGATTTTCGGGACCATCGGACAAGAATCAACCTGTCTAGAAGATAGGATAGAACCAAGGTGCTGGACGCTCAGAGAAGAGCAGTAGATATACTGCAAGTGAACAGATGCCACATCGGCTAGGCAGCGCCAAACCAGGACAGCCAAGACATCTCGCATGTAACACATGACATGGACAAATAAGTACTAACACATAGAAGGCGTTTACCAAAATAATGTTAACTACCGTTGCAATAACAATATATATATATTGGTTACGCCCCAGGTTATTAATAAAACTAGGACTCGGGTATGATAAATTACTCTTTATTTAGCAGAAGGTAACGCGAACATATAAACTCACGAACAAACCACAGCTATTGTTGGGCTTACACCAAACGCAAATGATTGACAATGTTCCACATGACGGCAATGTACTATATAATCTGCACATTGTTAAAGGCTTTTCTGGTGAGCCCCGATACCTAATTGCAACTGAATTACCAAAATAAGTCACAATCAGAAATATAAAATTTGTTGTCAGGCAGTCTAGGGATTAATTAGTACTCGGCAGTCTGAGGCTGAATCACTCACTTTTTTCACTTGCTGATGGCTTCCTCAAGTGTTTTGAACAGTCATCATACTGTCTAATGAATATTGGAAAAGGTGGAAGTTCTGGATATACCACTGCAGTCGTGAAAGTTAGTGACAAACGTTATTTGTCATTTGATTCACATGCAACTGACACAAAAGTCTTGCGATCTGTGAGTGGCAAGGCGGTTGTAATGCAGGCAACATCGATTTGCCAGTTCGTGCAGTATGTTCATTCTCTGTCGAATTCCCTATTCTGTGACACACTAATAGCGTTTGAGCTAGTAAGCGTCACTGTTAGCTGTGAGTGTGACGCAGTCAAGGGTGCGAACATTGCAGGCGATATGCCCAAGAATCTGTTGTCAGACACGCTTTGTCAATCATTCCTTAGCATACATGATAGAAAACCGGCTACTAATCAGTGTCTAAGTATACGACAACGTTTTATTGCTAGATCAGCTGTTGGTTCGGAAACTCAAACACTGTGCACGGATTAGTCAGTTCCAGTGAATAATACCGACAATGAGCTTTGTGAATGTCATAAGCCTTACGACATTCACGACATAAGGCAATCTATCCAGATCCGGAACAACGGTGTATTTGCAGATTCCTATCACACTGCTGCAGGCATTCTACTAAGATCTGCTGCACAGACTGCAGCAACTTTGAAGATGGAAATAGCCAAGAGTCCAACTTCCAAAACAGCTGAAATGTCACTGACACTGCAAAGGCTACTACTACTACGGTTGCGCGATCCACAATTTGATGTACTGACACTGTCAATTGCACGTGCAATTTCAGCGAAACCGCACAGCGCAGGCGTTGAAAGATTAATCTCCTATGAAAGCTTCTAACTTGTAAATAGCGAGCTAGAGTGATGCCTTCTACTTCTTTATTAAGTGCTTATATTCGAATGTTTAGGTGTTACCGATGTTACTGTATCATTGTGTGCACTGCGTGCGGCAAAGTTTTTAAATTGTAAGAAATTACATCCAAAATGGAAATAGTTTTTACTTTCTAGTGTATACAATGTTATGACTGCGAAGTTAGTGCGAACTACGTCTTGGCTGATATTGTACAACCGTTATAAAAATGTCACAGTTTACGGGAATACTAATCCTACATTAAGTTTTATATGCAATTTAAGCATTTTAAAAACGGTTGCAGTTGATTTAAATCCATGATATCATGAAATTGGAGAATTATAATGTAGCTATAATGCACATTGGTTTGTGATCTGGTGTACACGTGTATTTTTTACAATGTTTCAGATTATCGCTGAGTTCAGATGTGCAAAATAATATGTATGTCAGAATAAACATACCATCACTGGATTTATTTAATCCATTGTCGGCTCTAAGCAAATGGTTTAATCAACATGAGAGACATCTTAAACAGAACACCAAGGCCAAAGAACAGGAATGGTTTACTGACATTTTCCAACAGGCTTCTGGGAATGGAAGACGGCAACATAAAATCAATTATGGTGCTACTGCTGGATAAAATGATGATGATGATGATGTTGATGATGATGATGATGATGATGATGATGCCGATGATGATGATGGTGATGATAATGATGATGATGATGATGCATCAAATACTTGCATTTTGAACCTTGAAAATCAATTACTCTCACTTACTGACACGGGGTGCCAGTGGTTGAGTGGCTGTGTGATATTTACAATAATATGCACACATGTCAGAATTATTTCCATTTGTTCGATTTCAATTCAGAGTGACATGTAATTATACTGTACAGTGCAAACATTCGCTGTTGTATAGACAGTTACTCAGTTAAGTTGGATTTTTAGAAACGAAAAGTGGTTTAAAAATTCACAATAATGCACGATGCTTGTCATGGACTGTGCTTGTCCGTTTACGTTCTTCTAAAGAAACAATTTATACATTCTAATATAGAGTCTACGTAATTATTAAAAACCTTGATGAATATAAGTCTTTTAAGTATATTCATTGAAGCCGTAGAAAATCAACCCTAAAATTCAGATTTTAAGCCTGAGATGATAAGAGCACGAAAAGTTACAATTTCAATGTACTAATGTAGGCATATAAATATGAAATGAACTTGATAAATGCACAATTATTAATATTGTTATATGAAGGCTTACTTTCACTTAAACCTTGAACCACTCCTATCAGCAACTAAATAATAGAGCAATTTAGCAAGGTGGCATCTTAAATTGCTCCCGCTCAAGTGAAGAAAATAACAAAAACTTCCGTTGGGGAGGGGATCTCCTGAATATATAAAAACACCAACATTTGGGGTAGGAAACGCCCCCTCCCCAAATCCCAGCTTAACGCTAAGCAGCGCCTTGACGGCTTCCTTCGCCCGCTCCCCCTTCTACCCCCCCCCCCCCCCCATAGAAACACTACCCAGGACGGCTGTGTATAGTTGACTTTCTCACAAATTTTAGGCCCTGGCTTTTTGAAAATGATACGAATAGCTGGTGAAATTAATTCGAATCCGAATTTGAACAGACCGAGAAAGGTGCCATTGAGTTGGCTTAGAAATGCGACATTTCTGCCGAATATAAGCAATTGTACAGAGATCACGCAATCGAAAAAAGATTGCATGACGAAATTGCGGAGGATGTTAGGATATCTGATACTCGGAATAATTCATTGTTGAATCGTACTTAGTGTCAATGGATTCTCTCAAAGTAACACAAATAAAAGATTTCGGCATTTTAAAGATGTGATTTCCAAGTTTAGTCGTTTAGATCCAAAAACGTTTTGGCAATGAGGACAATTTTGAACATTTGGGACATTTTGTAGTCACATACTCAGATGTAATTGAAAGTAAGACTGAATGTGTGCAAGAATATCTATCATCTAGAGTTCTAGACACATGTACAAAGAAATAATTTGTATCAGCAAGGAAAGTTCAAGTGAACTGAAAACTCAGGAAGTGGCAGTGACCATCAACAGCGTACTGAAAGTTATAAGTGTTCCATTTACCCAAAACTATTTACATTGTATCGCATTTTTATTTGCCAATATGCAGTGATGGAGCAGAAACTTCCTTCGAAGTCGACTTAACACTCATTAAATCTTACCTCCGTTCCACAAGGAACGAGTACAGGTTGTCCAGCATAGCCTTGATTATTATCAGAAGACAGCTTGCTGCTGAGGTAGATGTTAACAAAGTAATTGATCGTTCTGCTAGAATGAAACCTATAAGAAAAGGCTGTTATTTATTTGCTGATTTTGTTTAGAACGCAGAGTGAAGTGATTCATAGGGATTTGTGCATATTCATGACACTTTATGAAATGTTCTATGCATTTCAATTCGAATGTATTCTAGAATCGATCAACAACGCGGACGACATGATGATGATCCATGACGACGGCCAGTGAAAGAAGAGAGGATTACTTCCCACAGAAGAAGGCCTGTGCACGGCGCCGTCGCTCAGTCCTAACGCCAAGGACGTTGCTCGGCGCGGAAGTACACGTCAGCTGAAAGATGTTAGAGGACGTTCTTTGGATGGAGAGCAGTATCACCGTCAGAAACCTGCGAGCCAAGGATTACGCGCTAAAGACAATGCTGTCCGCGATTTCGTTAAAACGGAGTTACCTAACGTAAAGACCGAAGTGCCCATCAATACCGAATCATCCTCAGCAGTTACTGAGAAATCTCCATCTCCGCAACCCGCTGTGCAGTCTGGATAGGGAGAGCAAATTCCTGAAAGGAAACTGCCTGCGGATCTAGGTGACGATACCAAACCGGATGCTGCTCGCGGATTATTGCCGAGTGACCATTCATCTAAGGGTCGACAATTCATAAAACTTGGTCGGTACGATGGAAAGTCTGCAGTTGAAGCAGTTCTGCAGAAGTACTAAGTTTGTGCACGTCATAACGGCTGGAACGATGCTGAGCGCCTCGACCATTTAATGTGCAGAACCTGCGGACCAAGTACTCTGGAATTATGGTTCACAGATTGCTACCTCGTGGTCAGAATTAGCCCAACGCCTTCGTTCCCGCTACGGAAGTTCTGATCACACGTCGCTGTATCAGACGCAACTTGGAATTCGTCGCCAACGAGAAGGTGAAGATTTGGCGAGTTTGGTGCAAGAGATTCGTCGCCTATCCTGGATATACGTCGGAACATGAAAAAGTACTGGCCATTCGTGCATTAGTGGACGCCATGTCAGACAAAGAATTAGCGCTAAAGGTTCGTGAGCGTGAACTATCGCCGTTAGACCAGGCCTTCAAGCTGACTCTACGTCTGGATGGTTTATCGTCGTGCGTCTGAAGAAACTCGAGTCAACCGATCGTCGGTACGGGCGCATAAAGGCGGCGAAAGAACCCGACTTGTCTCAAGAGAAACTGCGTCAGCTCCTGCGTGTAGAGTTTAAACCGCATCGTCGAAAGTGGGACCAGCTAGAAAAGTATGTCATGAACATTAAACAATAGGCAAGAGAGCGACCGACCCAGATGGATTATCGAGACGGCCGTGATTATATAACACGCTGAATCACCGGCGGGACTCTGAGCAACCGTGATAAAATACAACGGTTGAATCTGATGAGGTTAAGTGATTCAGTACGCTCTTTCCTATGCCATGGTCTAGGCCATTTTGCGCGTGAGTGTCAACGCCGTCAGGGTCAACCGGCCCAGGTGACCAAGCCTCAGACTGCTGCCCCTGACGAACCAGCGAACGTCCGGTACGTCAGCGGGAGTAAATACGCTTATCGTCCGATCTAGATCAATGGGAGGTTGACGCTTGCGTTGCTTGACACCGGAAGTGAACTTAGACTGATGCCGCGATTGTTCGTTCGGCCAGCGGACATCATCGGTTCTACGCAATTGTTGAGAGCCCCTAGCGGAACGGAAATAACTGTACTTGGGGAGACTGAATTGCAAGGTCGCATAGAGAATCTGTTATTCACCGTCAATTGCCTGGCAACTGAACAACTATAAGAAATCATTCTGAGATTTGAATGGCTAGAAAAACAAAGAGGACATTGAAACTTTGTAGATCGACGGATTCGTTGTCAAGGTTACGTCGTTCCTCTACTTTAACTTTAGAGGTGGACTCTATAGAGTCAGTCCACCCCACAGTCCGCGTATTTAAGAAAATTGCTGTTACGTCCGAAGTAAAGATTCCAGCTTACTCGGAAGTGGATATAGAGATATTCGCAATCCAACAGGACTTGAAAGCTCATGATGCTGCGTGAGCTACGACTCACTTCCCAAGGGCTGGAGTCCGGGCTCATAGTCGCCGGGACGCTGTTAACTCCAAGGACTTCGATTCTGGCTGTTCGGGTCCTGAATATGTCGAACGAGGCGATACGGCTGCAGAAGGGACAACGGTTGCCGACAGAAGTGGTGGAAGTTGAACGGAAACGTAAGGGATTTGAGTTAACAGGAAGATATTCGACCGTGCAAAAGGTTTCACTTTCGCTACCGGAAGAGGGCGTCATGCGGTTTTTGGCACCATTTTGGGACAATGTGGACGGCAGTGTGTCGTCGGAGGAGAAGGATCGGCTACATCATCTCATCCTGGCTAAAAGGACGGCTTTTCTATGGGTGGGGATGATCTTGGCTTCATGTAACTCATCCAACGCTAGATTGAGACAGAAAATGAAACGCCGGTACGTTAACCCTTGTATCGTCAGCCGATTACCCTTCTGCCGATGATAGATGAACAGGTGGAATAGATGTTGAAGCAAGGAATTATTGAGCCGTCGATTTCCCCGTGGTCAAGTAATGTGGCAATGGTGAAAAAGAAGGACGTGTTGCCGAGGTTTTGCAGGATTATGGAAAAGAAGCTGAAGTCGGATCAGGCACCGTCTGATGTTTTCTTTATATCAGACTTTTCTCAAACCGGCGTTAGAATAGTGCGTAGATTCTTCGCTGTGGACGGTCGGGTTGTGGGACGATTTTTCACCCTACGAAGCCACAACAAGGTGACCGCGTGCTTTGGCTGGCCTTGCCGTTGTTTCTGCACAGTGATGCACACTCGGGTTGCGTAGTAGCCGTTTGGGTGCAAAACAGCCGCTATAACGCCTGTTTAAAAATGTCTCTTAGCCTTTACTGGCTGTAAATTATTTATGTTGCGCCTATATTGAAACCGGCTAAATGACATACGAAGGCTCCTCTGAGCTCCACGGCGTCACCACTCGAAAAGCTTTAGAAGTTTACTTAATATTTCATTTAGGAAATAGGCCGTGGGCCGCCACCTAATGCTGAATTCAAATTTTATTCGTCCTACTACTATTCGATATAATGCGCCATTCCATTAACATTTGTGATGGGTAAGTAAGGATGTCCGAGGGAGAAATGTCCCATGGGTAATATCCAGAGGTAGGTGTGAGGGGCAGCTATCCATTATTAGCCCAATACCATCAGCGTCATCTCTACTTATTCATAAAAACGTTTCAATTTTATAATCGCCATGACGTCATAAAATTGAAAATAATTTATGTATTATTGTCGACTGCTGATAGTTGGCCGATTAAAGACGACGTGGCATGGTAAACACTGCGAGTTTGTAGCAATCACACGTGATTCTGAAGCATGATTGTCCTACGGCTGAAATGGGTAAGGTTTTCTAACTAATATTCTGGTCACAGCGAGATCAAATCGTTTACAAACTTTACATGCACGCAACAGGTGCAATAATTATTGAAACAGGGTTATAACTTTCATACAACATCAAATTCTTATACCTTAGTTTGACGAACGTTTTCCCAAATCAAAGAAACGAATTGTCATTTCAATATCTTTTTTTAAATATAACCCCGAGATCAAGAAATCGGTGTCTGTACCTGTATGCGGGTTGTATGACCCAAAGTGTTCGCTGTGCAGTGTGCAGTGTGCTCTTCACCCAATCGGTTGATTCGTCGCGTTTACTCAGAGCACTGCTTTCGCCATACTGTGAGTTGCTGATTTTGTTTCGGTTGAAGTGATAATGGAATTTGACGTGGATTGGTTGACGATGTCTATAAACAGAGATTCTGAATTTTGCATGATAAACAGTTTGCTGAAAAAACGCATCAGATCAGCACATTTTGCCAAAATAAAGAAGACTTCAAGTGTTTAAGTTAGAAAATAAATTAGTGTTTAGTGCTTTAGCTGCGTGGTAGATGATATGGAACCAATAAGTTATTATTGAGAAATTATGAAAGTCAAAACAAATATGCCTGCTGAACTATACCGTGTTCTCTTGGTTTTGATATGCTGACTTGAAAAAAAATCATGAATTGTGTAACTTTCGCTTTCGAACTATTTTTTTTATCTGGTGTCACCCTTACATGCCCGAACAAAGATGAGAGAGTGATTTCAATATGTAGCAACATTTGGCTGAACATTGGTTAATTCCAATTTTTCCTCTGAAACCGAACTATTTACCATAAAGAACCTTTGATGATCTTAAATTTTGCTACCGTGTTTCTTTTCAATAACAACCCCTAATTGTGCGGATAGATCGATAAAACGATGACCCAAATGGAATTTGATTTGGCTGAGCAATAGCCGTTTCTTCCGGATATAATGAGAATTTAACGCTTTTTGATGTTAAAAGACATTGGGCAATCTTACATTTTGAAGACGCTTATCCCTCCACATATGATCCCTTTCAAAAAGCTAGGCCTACTCCCTTGTGTTTCAATGACTTGGATATCTAAGTGCATCTTCTCCGGCTGATTGACTATCTGCGTCTCAGATTCACATTTCGATGTGAAATGGATTGCTGCTGTTAAAAACTAAAGAACAAGCGGTAGAAGCCCGCGGAGGAGAATGGTAGGCCTACAACTTAAATGGTGTCTGACATTTTCTTCGTAAGCAATTCTTTGTAAAGCAATTCCCCGTAATCAGTTGTTCGTAAAATAATTATTCTTCATAATTGGCATACTTCTTCGTATTGCATATTCTTCGTACAAAATTTAAGCATAAATCTTTTCACCAATCCCGCTTCCATTTATTTATATTCTTTTCATCAATCCCGCTTTCATTTATGTGTATTTCTTTTCATCAATCGCACTTCTACTTAGGCGTATTTGTTTCATCAATCCGGCTTCCATTTAGTCTCAGTTAGATCACGTTGTAAACGAAGAATTCGGCTATATGCGAAGAATTGTTTTACGAAAAACTGCTTACCAAGAAGTTACCGTGAACCACGTCAAGACAACTTATTGAAGAGCCTAATTGTGGTATAGGTAAAAATTAGTTATATGACATCAGATTACATACCTTTAGCGCAGGACGTGATTACTACTAAAGGAGCAAAATAAAAATGGCGAAAATCAAAAGGACGTATGATCGTTATCGAAATCGTAATCTCCAAACTTCTAAAGCGCCACTTGAAAGTCAATCGCAGGCACCAGCTTATTCACGAGCGCTGAATCAAATCAGAAGGCTTGTCCAAACGATAGTCCGTGGGTGAACAAAGTCCGGTTTCCGGGAGGTTAGCGAAGGCAGATTAGTTGTGAAGGGGTGTCGCCTTGGTCGAGAATTAATAGGTGGAATATCAAATTAGGAGTCCGGGTTAGGGTTCTTGATAAGGCGAGGCTTACGCTTAGAATTAAAAGCCCAGGGATGATGATAGGGGAGCTTGTGACAGAAGGTGTTGAATTACCGGCGATGATGGTGGTGGAAGAACCGAGAAACTGCGGAATTCAGGAGGCAGATCGTTCCAAAAACCGTGGTGGCGGAGGTCACGAATATGCATGAAACAGGCGCGCGAGAGGTTTGAAATGTGGTTGGAGAAAGAGAGATGAGGATCAAAGGTGGCGCCAAGATTGCGGACTGGCGTATCTTAGGAGAAGGGAAGGGACGAAGTGTCAGTGGGTAAGTGAGTTGAAGGGTCAGGGATTTTCTTGATTCGGTCAGGGAGGTATATGAGGATAAAAAAAGTTCTGAATGGTTGAGGCAGAGAAGGCTAGATGACATCCATTGGGAGACTAGGCTAACCACATTCAGTAACTGTGCAATGGAGGTGGTTAAGAACTTGAGGGAGAAGGATATGCAGAGTTGTGTGTCATATGCATGCAGATTGTGGTCAACAGAAGACGATGCTATGATGCGACTCAGTGGTGGGGCGAAAAGAATGAAGAGAAGTGGACCCAAGACGGAGCCTTGAGGGTCACTCAAAGTGAGTGGGAGAGGTTTTGGACAGTGTGACTAGAAACTTTGACATAGAAAGTTCGGAAAGACAATTAGGACCTGGACCAAAGTAGAGCAGTGTCATAGATGACAAATCAAGAAAATAGTCGGTGAAGAAGGAGGCTGCGGTCAAGGTGTCGAATGCAGCATAGATGTCAAGGAGACAGAGGCAAAAGACTTGTTGATAGCCTGACGGCAGAGACCAGTTTGTTGCAAAGAGAAGCACGCAGAGTTTCTGTAGAGTGGTGTTTAGTGAAGGATGAGTTTGTGAGTTTGATGAGTAGTCGTTAGGGCCGTTAAGAATAATTCTTTCAGTTCGTTAAGATAGAAAAGAGAGGTTGGAGATGGTTCGGTAATTTGATTGGTGTTCTTTGTCGATATTTGCTTTATTGGGGAGATGTAGTGCTTAAAGGTCAAAGGGAAATTCTCTGCTGAGAGTGAGGTATTGATGACTTTGGTGATCACATGAACGAGAACAGAGGCAGTCTTTTATTAGAGAGGTGGTAACAGAACCAAGTCCGCATTGCTTGGTGGGAAGAGAGTTAAGTAGGAGCAACACTTCCGATTCGGTAGCAAGAGAGAAAATCGGAAGCGATGACCTAGAGGGCGGAGAGGCATGGTTGGGAGAGGGTGTTGGATCAGTGCTAGAGGAGTGCGAGCCAAAAACAGATTTGAGTGTGAAGCGAAGAGACGAGGTTTTGTCCGACGAAGAATGATCAAAAGGTATCGGCTATTGAGAGGGATGGAATGGAGCTGGTCAGTGGTGCGGAAGATGGTTTAGGAAGACAGTGGTTGAGATAAAGAAGATAATTGACAGCTCTCTAGGATTGGAGGAACTGGAGTGGATGAGTAATGAGTAGTATTCTGTTTTGGCTACATCAATAACGGGAATTTTCGTCCTTTTGATCTCGTCCTTTTGATTCCGCCGTTTTGATTGCGGACTTTTGAAATTCGCCTTTTTGATAGCATATCGCAGGAATGTGGTTATTTTGCACGTGGGTAGATTCAGTATTAAAAGTGTGGATTCAATTGTTTTAGAGTCACGGATATCGACATTCAATCGCTGAATTGTGTTATTGTGTCATCGTGATATTCACTGTGGGAGACACCGAAGGTAAGCGTATTGTCACTGTATTGATCTCATAAAATTTTTTTGCAAGGTCAAGTAATCTCTATTGCTGTCGTTATAAATGTCACCGAACTCAACTCTCTTCCTCTGCTGCTACTTAGAAATAAATAACTTCTGTTATCAAGTGGTTCTTAAATCACATTGACACCGCTCCATGTTATAAAATATGTATTTCTTTCTTTTAACACACGGCAGACCTTCAACATAGTCTTTCACATTACCCAAAAAATTCCTCGTATGTTACCCAGTTCAAATCGACTACGTCAGCAACTAAAATTTTGGGCCAAAAGTGCTCGATGCACTAACATCACCGGCTAACTAAGGTTGCCGAACACCTGTTCAGCCCAGCGTATATACTCTGACAATTAGCACATAGGCCTACATTCACTTCCGCAAACGACACGTTCATAATTATTGCCTCCTTCCTTTCTTTGGATTGAGAGAGAGAGATTTTGTCGAAAGAAACTTTTTTGCACCTCAAAAATTTAAGTATACAAACATTTTACAGAATGCCATAAAAAATGATGTCCTAAATATACATTCTTTCATAGCATTCACATGGCTAAAAGTCTAACTTACCTTCTCATGTACCACATTCATAACGGAACCTCTACCTCGTTCATGGTCGCGTCAAGTTCTGCCTCTACCTCTGCCTCTACCTCAAGAAAACTCCGTTCGTCTACGCGGGGGGACTTTATCACACCTCGCAAAAACAAAAAGTTTGGGAACCGTGAATTCTCAGTCACAGGAGGTTCGTGGAGGCCTGAGCCATTTAAAAGGCCTAATAAGAAACAGAACAGAAAACAGTCCTAACATCAATCTCTTAGTTTAAAATTTCTATTTTAGTTTGTGTAAACCTACTTAGACCAGTGTGTACCTAATTTAAGTTATTACCGCCAATTCCAAGAAATTCTGCAGACCATGAAACGTTTGCCAAAGACATACTTTCCCATAAGGATGTTCGATGGTTGTCTCAATGAGAAACATCGCGTCGTGCACTGCTGCTTAGAAAGGAAATTGTGGAATTTTATTCCACGAAAAGTAAGAGTTGTCCATTTAGCATGAGCGATTTATATAAGAAGGCATTTCTGGTGGATTTACTTATGCAAGTGTGGACGATGTCGGTGGGATATCCTCAACTCGGATAACTGGCCAGAAATACTCTGGTCCGCTTTGGAAGTACTTATGCGCGTGAGGTGGCCTTTTCTATGATGAATAATTCGACGATCAAGTACAGGACCCGATTAGCGTACAAAAACCTAAAGTCTGGAATACGACTTAGAGTTTCCAGGGAGACGCCATACATCTCACACCTATCGGCCGACATCTAAGACCAAGGCAGCCATTAATGTGAGATATTATTGTGGTCTGAAGATTGATGAGCCTTTGAGCGGAAAAACAGGATGACTCGGTTCACGTCCTGCAGAATAGTGTCCAGTACCGCTGCTTTAGAGCACACTTATTCCTGATGGATAATGCAGTACAGATTGACGAGGTCCTGATTACGGTGATATGTATATATAGCAAAACTGGAAACAAAACCTTCTTCCCACCATGGCTGGAGCGTTATCAGTGAAAACGCCTCTCAAATGTTTCATATTAACACCTGACTGGAGGCAGGATCGCTTAACTGCCAAAAATATATCTTCCCACGAGTAGGCCTACGAGTAGAAAGCGTCTCCATGGATAGCAAATTTTAACATTACTGTAGGTTTGGTGACAGCGAGCGAATAAAATAAAGTAGCTGAGTCTGTAACGTCCGAATTATGCTTTCCTCGATGTTGATCTTCTTGTGCATGGAAATATCAACTGCTCAGCGGTAGCACTTCGGTGGCGTTGAATTGGGTCGCGTGAGAGAGGGATTGTCATGTAATGGGTCTCTTTTCCAGGGTGAATTCGCCTTATTGCGTCTAACATCGGGCCTTCATTAGTTCGCCATCGGAAAAAGACCCAGCAACGTCAAGACGATATACCACACTATATGAAGCCTCACTACGAACATTATCAGTTTTTGCAAAGATGGCCATGAGAGAAATATTTTGTCGAACGTTCTATCAGAAATTTCCGACACAAATAAATTAATATGGCGCATTTTCGTAACAATTTTAATATACAACAGAAAATGCATTTCAGTTAGAACACGGATGCTATGGCAATAAGCCGTAGGGCTTTTGCCGCAGACAGTACGCCGCGGACAATTCGCCACAAGACATTGCGCCTCTCAGTTCGCCGCACTTGGCCGCCGCAAATTAATCAAACATTTAAAATTTAAAATTTATGTATATATATATATCAGTTAATCTGTGGCTGTCTTCTTTTGTATGGTCGGTCGAAATTTCCCATCCCTCTCTTCCACGTTTGGTCGTGAAACTACAGAAACAACCAAATATGCACAGATTGAGCGTCGTACGTGTTATTCCCGGCGAAGATCGCCCAATGAATTAAAACAAATACCGTGATCTAAATCGCAGAACATTGTTTCTGATTTCGAACACCTCACATCAGTTGACTATCTACGCGGTTGTAGCCACAACTTCAGCTTATGCGACTAATTAAGGAACTTAATCATTCACTTGACAATTGTGTCTAAAATTTCATTAATGAGTTGCTTAATAAGTTTAGAAAGTTTTGACTGTCCTGGGTATCTGATGGTGTGCTATATAAAGATATGCCTCTGATTCGCGGCGAACTGGCGCACCTCGCGGCGAAATGTCATGCGGCGAATTGTCCGCGGCGTACTGTCCGCGGCAAACTGTCCTGCGGCAAACACGCGCCCGCCAAAACGAACCGGAACGCTGTTTCGGGACTTCCTAGAGTGCCGGAATGCCGTTCCTGCACCTCATAGAATATTCTATGCGGAAAGGTTCCCGGGCAGTTCCACCACGTTTTACTTTCCCTCCAAAGTGTTGACACACTTGTCTTTATATTTATAATTATCATTGCTATTCGTGTAGCTAGTCGGTCCATCTTTACAGAATTTTCAACCGTTTTCGCATGTCAAGTCATGGCGTGCAAGCGGTCACCAATCACACCATTCGGCCGATGTTCAGAGCAAGGCTAGGCCAGAACTTTGAGGTTGGGTCAAGAGCCACAAAACGACTATAGACATGGGGAACGATTTACAAAAAATACACTTAAAGCATCTGGATGTGTGAGAAAAATGGCCTATAGCAAGGGAGTGTCTTTCTAGGCTTCGACTGAAGGCCATAGAGTGGTTGATTTCAGTCGGAATGAACCGAAAAGCCGCTACATGACTTCCTGGAGTGCCGGAACGGAGTCCCAGCACCTAAACCATTAAACTAAGTGTAGTGGATCACCGTTCGAGGCAGTTCCACCACGTTTTACGTTTTGCTCCGATGCTTTGACAGCACTGCGGATATAGTCATACGAACCTTATCTCCTCACAAATAAGAAATAGGTTTGACATTTTGACATTATGTGCAAATGCCTTGTCTGTCTACAACGTACTCTGCTTAAAATGACACATAAATAGCTACTCTGAGTAGCTGGTTCCGTGAGAGGCGGTATATAAATTCTCAATTACAAATACAGATTATAATTACAATTAAATGCATCTCTGTTCGCGAGGATAGTCGACCCATAAGTTGTCAAATTTCAACCGATATATTACAATGTCCACTGGTTAAATGTTTATGTTGCTATGAAATGTGACATATATATATATACATATATATTCCATTAAACTATCCCTAATTCCATTAAACTTCAATTATACCATACCTTGATTTATCCATACTTAACCTATTGTAATTTAATTTGGTCTTCAAATTATAAGTCAAGGCTCACTAAACTAGTGGTGCTACAAAAAAGGGCGTTACGTCTGGTTGCGGGTGCCCATAGAGTTGCACATACTGACCCATTATTTAAAGATTTGCAGCTTCTAAAATTAGAAAAAATTAGAATTCTTCAAATAGGCATATTTTTACCGCTATGAGCGCGGTCTACTCCCATCAGTGTTCCTAAATTATTTCTCCGTGGGCTCCGACACCCATGCCTACTGCACAAGGAACTCCCGCACTTACCGCTATGAAAGAGCCCGAACAAATCTTCGTAAATTCAGTCTCAAATCTTCAGGTCCGCAGGTCTGGAACGCTATTTCGCTTGAAATCCGTTCGTTCATCAACCCTTATACGTTTAAAAATAATTTGCGTATTTTTTTAATAAATGAAATGGCTCGATGTTATGATTTTCACAACTATCAAACGGTGCAGGTGGTCACTCGCTCGCCTTTGGTCCACCACCCGTCGTCCGGGCTCACAAACCGCTTTAGTTAAGTTAATTTTTTAAGATTCTGTTTGGTGCTGAGGGTTAGTTGGTAATTTTTTTGCGTTTATGACTGTCTAATTGTTCGATGATCTTAGCCCTCTCGAGTTAGAATTAGGACTAATATTGATTGACGTATATCTTATTTCTTTTTCCTCTTGTTAATTTCAGCTACTTGGGTGTCCCTGCTAGCGGGATTTCGATCCCTTTTGGGGTGCCTTTTGTAGCCTATAGTTTATAATCTGTATTGTTTGTTAACTGCATGTACCGTTTGCTATGGCTGCAATAAACGAGAAACGAAACGAATATATATATACCCACTAATTATGTGTTTGTGCTTATAATGAAATATGTCAATAATCGGTCTAACAGCCAAGCAAAGCTTAGAATCACCTGTTTTGAAAACAGATCTCTATAGCGAACAAAGATAGAGCATTAGGGCATGCATCTTTTTTCTCGGCAGGCACGCGGAGCCCATGCATGATACATACACTACTATCCTCGCATTTTTAGGCTATGATAAAAATAATATAACCTCATCTCGCCATCTAGAAGTATTCAAGATGTTTATCAACAACTGGAGTCTTCTGACCTTGGAAGAACACGAGTAGGAAAAGAAGTTCAACCAAAGAATCGAAAAATTCTTGCATAAATCTTCTTGCCATCGCATCCAATGCCATGAGGTGACTTGAATAACAGAATGAGTGACCAGTTTGCTTCAAAGGGTGACGATGTTGCGAAAATCAGACACCGTCACCTACATTTAAATACGTTATAGGCCCATAGAGAGAGAGAGAGAGACAAAAATACATACAGAGAGACAGAGACAGATAGACATAGGGGCGAATTACTTGCTGACGACATCGGTAGAAACTGTGTAAACAGGCTTGCGCCGATTACTCTGACATACAAGTGTAGGCTAACAGAAAGCAACATATAAATATATATATATATTTTGCTTTCATGCAAACATACACGTGCGTACATAAATACATACATACATACATACATATTGTTACATACTACTATAAATGGTACAGGTTGTCTATGTATGATTTCAAAAGTGTCATTAACAAAAGAAGGTACAGGTTAAGAGAAATAGTATGAACACTTAACTTCACATCCAGAATTCGTCAACGGGACGTACAACGAACATCAGAACAACGTCGACAGCAGAACGACCCTCGGTGTAGGTCAGACAGCACAGCGAGAAGCAGCAAGAAGGTCTTCTTAACTAGCTTAAATACCCCCAGAGAGGCGTGGCTTCCAAAATACCGCAAATGAGAAATAGTCTCCGAGAACATACGACATACTTAACCCTCAGCCAAACACCTCTGCTCCGTCCAATTTAGCATCTTTATCAGTAAAATTATATTTAAATGCAAATAGAACAAAAGAAGGTAGTAGCTTATTCTAATACACAAGAGAATACATATAGCGTATACCCAGTTAGAGATATTGGCATCATGAACTAACTACGGTAGAGGACAATTATCTAACAGACAGTCCGCTCAGAAAACTCGAAAATATCTTAGTTATCGACCACATATGTCTCCTAATTTGGCCCTGTTGTTAGCAATGCTTAATGTATAAGCAAATTAACAGCTGGACATCAGAAACGAATCAATAGTGTGCAATACATAAAACTACTGTACACACTCCCAAGAGTTAGGTACGTAGCATGATAATGCAAAAATCAAGAATGGAACGTCCGTAATGTAACTATGTACAGCTAATACATCAGAACGGTGAACAAGCACGACATTTTTTTTGTAATTGACAGGCCATGTTTCACTCATGAGTAAAACATATAAGAACATGTTTGGACAATGTTCAATGGAGGCCAAAGTCTTTCTCACACGCAAACATAACTGTCAGGACAAATTCTGAAAAGTTCTGAAGGCAGTGCATCAGTCAACTTGACGGTCTGCTTAGCGGTCCGGGAAAATGTTCAACCGGCCAGGTCGATGAACAACGTGTTATTAACAAAATAAGGTCCAGGTTAAGAGAAATAGTATAAACACTTAACTTCACATCCAGAATTCGTCAACAGGACGTAAAACGAACATCAGAACACGTTGACAGCAGAACGACCCTCAGTGTAGGTCGAACAGCACAAGGAGAAGCAGCAAGAACGGCTTCTTAACTAGCGTAAATACCCCAGAGAGGTATGGATTCCAAAATACCCCAAAATATCTCAACACAGTCTGCGAGAACATATGTCATACTTAACCCTCAGCAAAACACGCTCTGCTCCTTCCCATTTAGCATCAGCATTATTAAGGTACAGCCACTCCTTAAAGAGAACCACTCCTATTTACCCTTTATCAGCAAAGGATATTTAAATGCAAATAGAATAGTAAAAGGTAGTAGCTTATTCTAATACCCAAGAGAATACATAGAGTGTATACCAAGTTAGATATATTGGCATCATGAACTAACTGCGGTAAAGGAAATTATCTAACAATATTATACATGCATGCATGCATTCATACATACATACAAACATACATAAATGCATAGGTCTACAAACATAGGCTTACATACATATACCTATATACGCCCATGCATAGGCCTACATACCTAGGCCTACATCATATTATAATCTGATTCATTGCAATCTGTTAGATGGTGTTAAACGATTAGCCATTCAACTTAGCCACCGTCGAAGTGGCCGGGTTTTTCAATAGGCCTACTTCCTGTTTAGAAATTGTCTCGGTATGCATGTACTAACACGGGACGATATTATATGCAATCATTGATAGGTAAATCGCAACTTATGGTGGATTGGGAAGTAATGTTATCGAGCGTTTATATAGTGCCGGTCGTTTCAGCGAAACAAAAGGCAAACAGTTTCTGTTATGTCGTCGTGCGTAGCTAAAGGCAATCGAACAATCCAGTCGTATATCGAGAAGAAAAACCAGTCGAGAAATTTTTAGAAGGTATGAAAATGTAAGCACGTAAAAAAAGGCTAATATTACAAAACGTGGTGAAATATAGAAATGACTGAAAGTGACTACACAACACAGCACTGCGACTACGTGCTACATCAGTGAAAAAGCCCTTGCACGGAGATGAGGTTAGAAACTACGACCAACTAACGGGTAAACACAGAGGTGCAGCCCACAACTAGTGTAACCTGAAACAGGAGAATTTTCAAAACACTGTAAGATCTCAGTTGCTTCCACTACCTGCGGAATTATGATAGTCACTTGATCATGCAAACCATCGGAAACTCTCAGGCGAGATTCGAAAAGATATCGTGTATTCCAACAATATGATAAAATGCATATCCTTCTTTCTAGACACTGTCCAGTTCATCGACAGTCTACAATTCGTAAAAGACAAACTTGCTGGTAATTTATACTGGAAAACTAAAAATCACCAGCAAAAACAACCACAATTCCACAATATTCCAATTTTGCCTCGTTTGCGTATTTTTAATATCGCTTCCACCTTGTAAATGTCGTCTTCGTTAGAAACGCGTTGCAATTCTTCTTGAGAGAATTTGCCTTTTACTTTCTCGCAGTTGCAATCCGTCAATTCGTATGTTACGAGATCGGAAGGTATTCGAGCCGACATAGCGAAAATGTCTTCCGACCAAGAAGGTAGGTAGCCCTTTTTAAACGTTATTATGGCCTTACTTATTCTCACCTTGTTGCCATTCTCATACTTCCAAACCGGCGGTCTCTTCTTTTCGCCAAATAGGCGCTTTCTCACGACTTCTTCGTTTTCTAGGTCTACCCGAGCCGGAGCCATACCAATGCTTCTATGAAACGTTTCGATGCGTGTTCTCGTGCGTGAAATATGTCCACATTTTGGTTTTGAGGGTACAATTAAACCTCTCTACGACGGCCGCTTTCATATCCTCATTTTAAGAAGTGTAGAAAAGAATTGCATTTTTGCGCAGCAGGGTCTGAAAGGATATATTGAGAAATTCGGTGCCTTTATCGGTCTGCAAGTGAGCGGGGTGCGATCCATCGTTCAACATCGCCGAAAAAGCTTTGGTCAGCGCGGGTCCGGTCTTTAATTTAAGCGGGAGAACTCTCGCGTATTTGGAAAACTCATCGGTGCACGTTAACAGATATTTATTTTTTATCGTTATATTTTGACAGAGAAGAAACGTCAGTCAAATCGGCCTGCCACAAATCGTCTATACTCACAGTCGAAAGTTTTTATACGTCTAAATGTCTATATGACGAGTTTATGCTAAGTATAAGCTTCTTTATCTGATGACCAAGATTTCAAATTTTTAGTTTCAATTCGTTCTTTTAAATGTCTCTTAAACGTTTCCACGCATCCGAAACTGGCCGGATGCTTCCTTTTTCGATTCCACGCGAACTTTCTTCGACGACAGATCCCGCAACTCCTTCTTAAAACGCTTCAGTTTGTTCTTCTGAGGTTTTGTGAGCGGAATATTTTAAAACATTTTTGGCGCACTCGCAAAGGCAATGCAAGAGACCTATGCTGCAATCTTTCAAGATATTTTTCCTTGATTTGACAGTCGCTTCCTTCAGAAACATCAGTTTGGCAAAATACTTCTTCAATTTCGAAGACATTTTTATCGAATGACTACAGTACCTTACTCCTGAATAGCCATATAGTTTTTACTTCCTGAAGTAGATGTAATGTTTCTCGCCCGGAAAAATGTTTGTCCTTAATTGACATCTCTCGTCGTTATCCGGTCTTAAATCGACCAATAGATATCCGAAGGGCGCCATGGCAGCGTCGTCGAAGGCTTCCAACATGAAATTGAACTTTCCGGGATACATCTGCTTAGCCAAATTCGCGTGTCAAATTCAACTTGCGTGGAATCTCTAACGTTTTTGAAGAGAACCGAATAATGAGCGTTCAGACTTATCGTTCTCGCATGCTTGCCTTTGGAGAATAAATTTTGTGTCAGGTATAAGACGGAAACGTTTCTGTGATGACCTATCTTGGTGAATATTTTTGGGACGCGTTCGTCGGTCTCGCTTATCAAATCGTCCTACACGAGCAGAGTTCTCTCTTTACTGTCGAAAATATTCAAGTCTGGCAGACCTTAGTGAAATTGAATTTGTGGATACTCGTCAAATATTTCTTGATATATGGAATGTTAAGCAATGCATTGATGGAGAGCTTAAGTTAAAAGATCAACGTTTGGTTGAGTTCTCGCGTATTTAAATGATGTTTTTGTATGTGTTACTTTGGAAGTCGTCGTAAACATCCCTCCTCTGATCGCATGCCTAAATTTCGCCAATTTTGCATCCTATGGCCTGGGATTAATATTCATACGAGTCATAACCACGTTCTTTTGATGAACGTGCCGCTCCAGGGGAGGGTGGATGGGCCAGCCGCCGCCGTTCTGCCAATGGCGTGTCTCTTTCGTATGTGTGTGTGTATGTGTGCGTGTCCGTGTCGTTACATGTGTTTGTGTATGTGTGCGTGTCTGTGTGCTTCTATGTGTGCCTGTGTGTGCTTCTATGTGTGCGTGTATGTGTGCTTGTATGTGTGCGTGTCTGTGGGCTTGTATGTGAGTAGGTAAGAAGTGGATATTCTCGGACATTCAACCATAATGTTCCTATATTATCGGACATTCGACCAATAATTTGGTTATCGCTTCGTACTTAGCCATAACTCATAAACAGGCAAAAAAAACCTAGCAACATGTGGATGTTTTGCCTCCAAGCAAGCTAGTACCAAATAAGACCTAGGCTTTGATTAGAACATCCGCCTATAGGTCAAATGTCACGGGACTGGCGCTACGGAAGTTCATAGTGCCACGATGCGCTAAAGAATGTAAAAATGTTTGGTCTGAGGTTAGGTTTAAATTTGCAACCTCAGGCACCACGATCCAACGATTACAGCTCCAGTTAACTAGCGATATGGTTAGTAACAGACAAAACTGTCTATATACGACCTGCAAAGGAGAAAGCGAAAGCGCTTATTGCATGGGTCATTATTTCTAAGTTTAATCATATCTTACAGTACAGCAAAAAAACAGACCTAATAGGTTTTACTAGCCGCACTCAAAGATCAAATTTGTCAGTTTTAACAAACACAGGCTTATATTTATAGCAAGCCGTTTGATCATTCTATACGACAACACAACACGATGAAATACCATATACATGGAAAAAACCAAACGTTGCGCTACAACATGGATATAAATAGAAAAGGGGGGGGCCTAACGATGATACTTGAAACTTCACTTCCGTCATGGTGTATACATCAGGTCGAGTTGACATACTTTCAACGAGTTGACATAATTTCGACGAGTTGACATAGTTTCAACAGGTTGACATAGTTTCTGACAAGCAGACCTTGTGACTAGACCCTGCATGTAATCTTCGAACGTTTCATCTCTCGCATCCGTGTTAACGGCTTGTGATGACTTTTCGAGCCTGCAACAACTCCGTCCTACGTGTGATAGAAAGCGCGACGACTTTATGGTCACAGGGCGTTTTTTATACACCCAACGATGCCCCCGCCATTCTAAAGCTGACGAAATATCACACGATGGGTATAATGTAAACCCAATGAGTCTGCAGAGATGATTAGGCCCACGCGATCACCAAGTCTTCATTATCAACCCAGGAATTAAAGGACTCAGGATAACCCAGCCATTTCACTAGTGATTTCTTCCCTCGTTTTCTGATTACCTTTAAAATTATAAATATCTCTTGAGTTGTCTTTTGAAGCTCCTGTTCAAAAACGAACCCTGTATTTCCTCACCATTATAATCAGTAATCTTATCAATTGGAGGATCCGTGTATTGAATCTGGGATACTGCAGAAACTTCTTCCGTCCATCTAGGTGTGTACCCCTTTTCAAATATATTCTTCTTCTTAGTTATCCTAACTTTATCACCGATTGAAAACCTAGGCATAATAGGCCCTTAGACCTCTTCGCCGTATAAATTCATAAATACAGTCTTTTCATTCACTTTCATACTAGCCTTAGCGGGCGTCATTTTAATGGAAGAATGTCTTGTTTCATTATAATTACTAACCATTTCATCCAACACACCGATATATCTTCTAGTTGAATTAGCTGTAAAGTACTTAAACATTTTCTTCCGCATCGTTCTGTTCCATTTCTCAACCACGCACGATTTTTCCTCGTTCTCAGTAGAGTACAACTCGACCAAGTTCTTTACGTCTTTATTATAAAATTCCTTTCCCTTGTCCACCCAAACTTTAACAGGCTTTCTGCCGCTCTCGAGTATTTTCACGAAGCCACTAGCGGTAGAATTTCCACTCTTATCATTTAATGGCACGATCCAACCATATTTTGAAAACACATCTATCACGGTGAACAGGTATTTCACACCATTTAGCGAAAGCCTGCATATCGACTAAATCAGCAGCCCATATTTCATCTATCCCACTAACGTACACCTTTCTCTTTCTAAAATGTCTTATTACAGGTTTATGTAACTCATCTGCGAGTTCGTCGGTCAATTTCAAATCGGGTTGTAATTTTAGACTTCTTTAAGCCTAACCCGAGACTAGCTTTAGTAGATAATAAAGGTTCGACTCTAGCCCTCTCTATACGTTCCCGCAAGCTAGGATTAGATATATTATTCAAATCATTAATCATTGCTCTATCGGCGAAATTTCTAGAAGCCGTATCAGTGTGCTGTTTGTAAGCTAAATCATGATGATATGCAGCGTTATCGACTCTATCAACGGGTTTAGACCAATCTTTTGGAGTTTCATCAGGATTCAGCCGCAAATCTAGTCTAGTACCAGGGCCAGTAAACTGATGGCCCGGTAAATGCATCTCACCTGGAAATTTAGCCCATGGTAACTTAATACCGATAGTAACCGAATTTAGAGATCCAACTAGATCGCACCTTGTGCTGCTTTCACGAATTGAGTCTTTGTTTTTCCACATACATCACACATGCCTCTAAGCATTAACCTCCCATTCCTCGCTACAACAGTCTGTACATTTTAGTTTCAGTATGAGTTTTACATTTTACGCAATACATCCTTTTTAAATACAATTAGATATATTTAAAGTGGAAGCCAAAGATTTATCATGGAACGACGTATTATCTAATAGATTCAATAATTCTCTTTTACCCAAAAGTATAAGAGGGTTAATCGTAGGAAAGTCTGGATGCGGAAAGACGACTTTATTGTTGAACCTACTTCTAAGACCCGGATGGTTAGATTATGACAATCTGCAAGTATTCGGTCGGTCTCTCTTTCAACCAGAGTATGAAATACTAAAAAAAGCATTTGAAGAAAAAATACCTAAAGAATTCGTCATCGGATTATTCGATTGCCAAGATGAGATCTTGAGACAAAATCTTCCACCAGCATTTGTAGTTGAGGAAATGGCTAAACAATTGGTAAAAAAAATCTGATATTTCTGCCCAGTTCTTTGAATCGGCAGAGGATGTGCCAGACCTGAGAGACTTGAAACGTGATAAGAAGAGCTTGATGATTTTCGACGATTTACAGTTAGAAAAGCAGAATAAATGCGAGACTTATTACATCCGAGGGAGGCATAGCAACGTCGACTGTTTCTATCTAGCACAGAATTATTTCAAATTACCGAGACAGATAATTAGAGAGAATGCAAACTTTGTCTGTTTGTTTCCCCATGACCTAAAAAATATTAATCACATCTACAATGACCACGCGAGTATAGACATGCCTAAGGATGAGTTTAAGAAACTATGCAAAACAGCGTGGAAGCAACCTCACGGATTTGTAGTAATAGACCAGACTAGTAACAAGAACAAAGGTAAGTATAGATGCGGTTTCGATGAATTCTACATTCCATTATAAAAATATCTTTTGCTAATAAAAAAATTGAGTCGATTCTACAAAAGATAGAAAACACCGAAAGGATTGCTCGTAACTCAGAGCCAAAGTCATCGTTTTACATATTATTAAGTGCCAAGACTTCAAGAATAAGGACGCGGTTCAATCCGCTGATTCAATTCGATAACGATAAAAAGTACGAGATGGCTCTTGTCAATCTGGAAACATATTATTCATTCCCAAACATCGCCCGACTAACAACGCCTTTATATATTCGAAGATCTATAGGGATGGTGAACCGGATTGGGAGGACCCTATATACATCCCTGAAGGCTGCTATGAAATTACAGATATTAACGACTACGTGCACAGAATCATGAAAGAAAGGGGGCCTTATGATGCGGCTAACGGAGAATATATTATTAAGACAGAAGCTAACAGCAATACGTTGAAGACGGTTGTGCATATAGCGAAGGGTTATGGGGTTGATTTTCAGGTGGGTAACTCTATCGTAAGAGTCCTAGGTTTCACGAACCGACGATTCTACCAGGGATACAACGAATCAAAGAATATAGCCAGACATATTGAGTGTTAGTAATCTGAAGGTTACGAGCGATATCATCGGAGCATCCTATAGCAACGGAAAATACAGATAACATTGTCTATTCCTTCTTCCCAAACGTAGGGCCCGGTTACAAGATTATTGAAACGCCGAGAAATTTGATCTATCTTCCAATCACCCTATCCACGATTTCAACAATGGAAACGACTCTTACAGATCAGAATGGTAAGCTAATTAATCTACGAGGCGAGGAATTATCGATACGGTTTCATATAAGAGAAGCTTGAGAATTTATTAAGTTCTATATAAAATGAGTCGATACACGAACGTCAAAGTCAATACTTCAGAAGGACAAAAAGATAAAATTAAAAGATCGCTACAAGCAGGAACCGGCGTAGCATTGGACTAAAGCACAACGATTTAAACGGAGAGCACGTGTTAGCTCTTACCCAAGAACAACTCAATAAACTAGCTAAAGCGTATCAGAATGGGAAAGGCGTGACAATAAAAATGAGTAAAACGCAATTAATACATAACGCTAAAGTCGAAGGAGGCTATATCGGCGCTATATTACCGTTTCTAGCAACTGCTGGCAAATTCCTACTATCTAGCGTATTACCGAGCTTAGCAACGGGTGCATTAACTGGAATAGGGGCGGCTGCTGGTTCTAAAGTCATTGATAAAGTCACAGGGACGGGCGGGGCTATATATCTCAATACTCGAGGTAAAAACTACAAGATAGTGCAACAGAGGCAGGGCCTTTACTTGAAGCCATACCAAGGATCTGGATTAAACGGTGTAGGAGAAGGCCTGTATCTGAAAAGAGGTAATGGGTTTATTAATGGGGAAGGACTTATCTTAGGGCCAGATTCGCCATTTTAAAATATTCCGCTTCTCGGATTGTTACTGTGACGACCGTCTTCACTTCCAACCACGTTTATTAAATTTACATTTATTCAAAACATAAAATCAACGGTCTTTGTGAATTCCGACCTTCTCCTTCTATTCGTTGTGTCCCACCTCTCGACGCTGCCTCCCTGCTATCTCCTCTCTCCGTCAGTCCGTCTGCCGTCCCCACACGTGACTCTCACAAACGCCCCCCTCTTTTAAGACAATGTTCTGGTAGGTAAAATTAAAAGACAAGGGTACCAGAACATTGGCTTGACGCAATAAATTAATAATACTCAACAAATGAGAATCACAGAAATATGCAAACAAAGCCAATCAAAAACATAACTAATCTATCTGCCCCTTTAAACTTCAAACGAAAACAGAACTTACTAGTTCTATCGTGCCAACCAGGCAAATACGAACACATAGAATAAACCTCAGAGTCATCCTATACATCAGTCATCAAGTCAATCGTTCGTTTCCCACCATAGATCACTCTAAAACACACTAATAACATTAACATCTTACTAGCAATCTATGCTTAAAACAATCTTACAAGTGTTCCACAATTGTTACATAAACTATTCTCTTCACATGACTATCTATAACAGATTATGAATTACACATGGTCAGAATAATCTTGAGAGTGCATCACAGTTGTCATTTAAAGATCCCTTTCGATGTCTAACCTCAATGTCAAATTGTTGTAAGGCTAAAGCCCATCGTGTTAACTTCGAGTTATTGGGAGCACATGCAGTTAAATACTTCAAAGGGTTATGATCAGTATACAAGAGTATTGTAGCTCCTAACAGATCATGTTCAAACCTTTGCAAAGCAAAAATCACTGCGTAGCTCTCCTATTCAATAGCACTCCACTTTTGTTGAGTGGTGGACAATTTACGAGATGCAAAAGAAATGGGTTTCTCCAATCCATTAACCAACTGTGCTAAACAAACTCCTACTGCATAATCAGATGCATCTGTCTGAATAATAAATGCCTTATGAAAGTCAGGTGCAGCCAAAACCAAAGAACCACTTAGTGCTTGTTTTAACTTACTAAAAGCATCATATGCTTGACCTGGTGAATTCAATTGAAACATCTTATTTCCCTTAGTTAACTGAGTTAATGGCAAAGCTATATTGGCATAATCAGGAATATGAACTCTATAATATCCTGCCAGACCTAGAAACTGTCTAAGTGCTTTCTTAGTGGTTGGTAGAGGAATCCTCTGAATGGCCATAATTTTATCCGGATCTACCTCTTTAACTCCAGAACCTAGCAAATGACCAAGCCACTTAACTTTGTGTTTACCAAACACACACTTAGAAAGCTTCAGTGTCAAACCTGATTTGCTAATAGATGCTAACACCCTCTCTAAATGAAGTAGATGATCCTTCCAAGAATTAGAGTGCACTGCAAAATCATCTATATATGCACCAGCATAATCAGAATGAGGCTCCAAAATCTTATTAGCAATGCGTTGGTACGTTGCACTAGCTCCTTTTAAACCAAACGGCATCCGTAACCACTGATACATCCCTCTATGGGTCACAAAAGCAGTAAGTTCTTGAGACTCTGGTTGCATCGGCACCTGCCAAAATCCTGAAGAACAATCTAAAGTTGTAATATAATGAGAATTGGCTACTTGATTAATTAAATCCTCAGACTGACACATTGGAAAACAATCAGATACAGAAAAAGAATTGACCTCTCGAAAGTCACAACACAATCTAAGACGTTTGCCATCAGCCTTTCGCACACAAACAATAGGATGTGCCCATGGACTGTTTGACTCCACAATCAATCCCTCATCCAACAATTGATTAATCTGACGGTCAACCTCTTCTTTAAACAATTGGGGTGCTCTGTATGGTTTCTGCCTTCGCGGGCAAACATCACCCTGTAACCTTATAGAGTGGGTACCAATTTTACAAAGTCACGGTTTGTCATCAAAAAGTGTTTTAAATTTCTGTAAGAGCTGCCTTAGCCCTTTTGCTGTTCCCCATTAAGATGATCCAAGACAATTTGATTTAAAGCAGTGGTCTTATCTGTCACCTCTGTCAAGTCATTGTCAGGCTGATATTTAATCTCACCAAAATCTTCCTCACCTTCACATATCAAGCCAGCAGCACTAACTCTTGCTTTGAATAGTCTCAAGTAATTAACATGTAATGTTCTCTCATTTCCATCAGATAACTGTACCATGTAACTGCCTGCAGAAATCTTCTTTGTAACTATGCCTGGACCGCTCCAACCCTCACTTAACTTATCATGGAGATCCTTTTCCAACATCGCCACCTGATCTCCTATCTCAAATGTCTTTTCCTTTGACATTAAATTGTAGTAATGAGCATATCTCTCCTGAGCATTTGCTGCATGTACATCTGCTATATCCTTTGTTTGCTGCAGTTTCTTTTTCAACTTTTGTATATGTTTACTTGTGTCTGCTAGTTCCCATGGAGCAATCTGTTCTTCTGTCCATGTTTCTCTGAGTATGGTTAAAGGTCCACGTCCTGTCTGTTCATGCATCATCATGAAAGGACTTACACCCGTGGTAGCATTAGGTACTTCCCTATATGCCAACAACAGAAATGGTAATTGTTTCTCCCAACCTTTTGGATTTTTCCATACTACTTGGTGAAGCAAGTTCTTGAGAGCCTGATTCCACCTCTCTACTACAGCATTTCCTTACGGGTGATATGGTGAACTAAATCTAGGCGCACACCCCAGTCTCTTCATGAACTCATTCATAAGCTTCCCCCTGAAACTTGCAGCCCGATCAGTGACTAGCACCCTTGGTATACTGGTATAAGAAAACATTTCCAGTAAGGCATCACAAATGGCCTCTGTGGTAATCGTTCTCATAGGTCTTGCATCTGGGTATCTTGAACACTGGTCTACTAGACACAACACATACTTATAGCCCCGTGACACTTGCTCAAATGGTCCAATGATGTCACAGTTCATTACCTCAAAGACATTGGTCGGTCTTACCGCAGGAGTAATCGGTACTCGATCCATCACAGTTTTTCTCCTCCTCAACTGACAAGCTTTACAACTCTGACAGTATTCCTTAATTTCTTTGTTCATACCAGGCCAGAAAAATGAAGACTTCATTCTTTGAGTAGTTTTCCTTGAGCCAAAGTGTCCTCCCCATGCACAATCATGAGCTAATTCTAAAATTTCTTTGACCTTTCCTTTTGGCACAACCATCTGATGAACATTCTCTAGTCCAATCTTATCCTTATGAAACAACAGATTATCACCAGCCCTAACATAAAAATTCTTCTCTCTCTTCTCTGCTTTTATCCAACACTCTTTCAACCCCTCATCTGTCAGCTGTTCCATTTTCGTCTGTTCTGCTGCATCAACTAACTGCTGAGTGTCATCAAACTCTTCATCTCCATCTAACCTCTCTGCATTTATAACATTACTGACCCTATTGACTACAGGTATCACTTCCTCTGCTATATCAAAATTTCCAAACACTGTCGCTCCCACTGACCTATCCTCCATCTCATGACTAATTGTCCTCAGTCCTTCATGGTCAGTAATATCTTCAATGGTTACTGTCTGGTCTTCATCAACCATCAGTTCACAATCATCTACAGTCTGACTCAGTTTTAAGGCTTTATAGTCATCTAAGGTTAGTAAACACTCTGTGTCCACCCTTAAGTCATCAGTCACCGCACAGGTCAACATTACTGACACCTTATGATGTCCGTCGTCTGAAATTAATCTACAGGGCAAATTAAATGCTTCAGCTTCAATGGGTACTCCAAAGGCTCCCCGTAATTTCACTTTGCCCATAGGTCGACCGCCTTTGCCAATTTCAGGTAACCTCCTCTTGTTTACGACAGTTATCTCAGAACCTGAATCCAAAAGACAAACACATTCAACATCATCAATTTGTAACTTTACTTTGGGTATACCTGATAAAAACACCCCATCATGAAAAGCATTTTCCGCAGTAACCTTCAAAGCATTAAGAGTAAACAAAGAACTTAATTCTACATCTACCTCTTCTTTCTTTTTCTCTGATCTCTGTGTCTGAAGTTCTTTCTCCCTTTCACCTAAGTCAAACTCTGACTCCCGAAAATAGTCATTGGGTCCATATTTTACCTCAGAAGCATTATAAAAACCTTCATGTTCAACCACCTCTGCTTCATCATCCCTTCTGAACATTACACTATATCCTTTACCTCACTTACCTCCTCTTCAACCAGTACATGACTGATTTTTGCCTCCAGCACCTTTGCTTTTCCCTTATTCCGTGGACATTGGGCCTTTAAATGTTGATCAGAAAGACAAATGAAACATTTTGGTTATCCAATTTCCTTTGCATGTCCCCTTTCCACTTCCCCAAGTTATCCTGTGCCCCTTTAGAGTTAAACTTGGAAAAACTGGGCTTTTTCTCAATTTAATTAAAATCTCCACGACCAGTTGATCTTTCACCAAATTTTGATGAAAATTTGTCAGGAGTGTCCCTGAAATTTGGATTTTCAGACATGTTTATTGAGAAAATGTCAGTTAATTCAGCCAAACTGATTGGATCAAACCAGCCATCACCTTCTTTAGCCACAACATGTGATATAACAACAAATGACATGCATTCTTTCATTCTATCTGCAACCCACAGATCTCGTAGTTTCTGAAAAGAAGTGACATTCTTAGAATCGAGGTAAAATCCTCGATACGTGCGAAGTCCGGTCGCAAATTGCATCCAACATTCTGTGTTCACCTTCACAGCCTTAACAAATTGCCCACGGTACTGTAGAGGCGTCAACCGAAACTCTAGCAACAAAGCAGTTTTTAAAGTTGCATAAGTATTCATATGCCGGAAGTCTCCTAACTAACTTCTTAGCTTTCTCAGACAGAAATGGCATTAGGAGGGCACATTTCCAATCATCAGGGACCTGATACAACAAAAACATGCTTTCAACAGATTCAAGATACAAGGGTAACTCGACATACTCGTCAGGCATTTTGGGTAACACATTTTTTTAAGTATCCCCAAATTTCTTAATTTTTGTACCCGACGATTCTTTTTCCCTTGTCTTTCTCTCTCGTTCCCTTTTGGCCTCTTCTAAAACCATCTCTTGACTTCTAACCTGTCGTTCCATCATTTCTCTCTGTTTTTCTTCTCTTCTCATCATCATATGCATCATTTCAACCATCGTCATTTCCTTTGCCTTTTTAGTAGGCAAATTTCCTTCAGAGTGCCTAGTGGCCACTAAACTTAGTTCCACAAGCTGTTTCTTATCTAGATCCACAATAGCTTCAGACCTGCACTAACTAGCAAACCAATCAATGCATCCACACTAAGATGCTTAAGTCTACTCTCGTCGTCCGTGGTTAGGGTTCCTTGAGACAATGCTTATTCTATTCAAAAAGAAACAAGATTACCAGACAGTCTCAGCAGAAAATCACCAGGACTTGACTTTGAGTCCAGACTTCAGCTGAAAATTGTTCGAAACAGACTTGACGGGGATGCACCTTTCTTTCTTGCTTCACACCAGTCCTTGGAAGAAAAAGAAAGTTCACAGCGTACTTGAGAATGTTCACAACCGAACTTGACTGGAATAAGCTGTTCTTTCTGGATTCACAACCGCCTCTGGAAGAAAATGGTAGGTCGATAGCGTACTTGGAGTCCAACTCGAACCGACACCAACGAAACTTCACCGACTGTCATGGGGTAACCCGAACACTTTCGTCGACAGAACCGCTCCCGAAATCGTTTGGAAGAAACGGCCAATGGCTGACTACACCGTCCGCCACGTCACCTTCACCGGAATTAACCTCTCCAGTCACCGTCTTTGACCACGTGAAATCACTTCACGCCGACCTCTGAGCACCGACTTCAGCTTCGAGAATGTTGTTCAACACGTCCCCGACTTCGAATTGTTCCGTAGCCTTCAAATAACGCTATCCTGATCACGGCACCATTTAATGTGACGACCGTTTTCACTTCCAACCACGTTTATTAAATTTACATTTATTTAAAACATAAAATCAACGCTCTTTGTGAATCCCGAACCTTCTCCTTCTACGCCCAATCTCGTTGTGTCCCACCTCTCGACACTGCCTCCCTGCTCTCTCCTTCTCTCTCAGTCCGCAGTCCCCACACGTGAATCTCACACTCAGAAAGCACTACGAAGCTGCCAAGGTATGAACGAGAACGAGGTACTCTGGGAGTACGCCGACCCGAGACGCTAACAATAACCGCCCATAATCAAAGGAAGCAATTAAATGTTCGAACAAGACCGAGGACCTCCATAATGTGTGCTCCGACACAGAAGTGTGAATGAGGTCGAGGTCATCTGGGGTACGCCGATCCGAGACGTGAACAATAGCCTCCTATGATGAAAGGAAGCCATCAAATGTGCGAAGGTGGTCCACTGGGGGACAGGCCGACTCGCAGAGGTGTGAAGATGGTAACCATTCACTTGGGCGATTCGTACAATAGACATTCTGGAAGCTAGACGTGAAGCCCGGAGAACACTCAAGGGTGTGATAATGACTATGCTCAAAGGAAGTAATGGAAGGTGAGAAAATAGAGGAGTGTTGAGGAGATGTGGTGGACCTGTGCGCTTCGGTGTTCCCAACCTTTCTTCGACCGTGCTGGTGACCCTTGTTTCTGATTGGCTGAGAGGGTTCTGTTTTATCCAATACTCCCTCCAATTTCTCATTACTTCTTCATCCTCGTGCGTTGTTGTTGGCTTGTATATTATTAGCTGTATTAATACTATTTCCACTGTTGTGTTGACCTTAATCATCCTGCTTCTATACCTTTCAATCATTGCTATGAAATTGGCAATCTTTTTCTCTAAAAGGACAGCTAATCCGTTTTGAGTCTTTCCTCCTCTGTTGTGTATGAGTTTTATTCCATCACTGATGAAGTCACCTTCATCCTTCCATCTTGCCTCTGCCAGTCCAAGCATAGTTAAGTTGGCTCTCTTCGTCTCCCTTATGAGATTTGCGAGTTTTCCAGGTCTTAGCATTGTTCGCATATGCAATGGCCATATCGAAAAGTTGTTTCCGATGTTTAGCCAGGTTGATTCTGCAGGAATTTCGCCGGCTGACGCTAGAGGAAGCCATTCTACCCCCTACCGGACGCTCCTCTGTATCCAGGTATGTCGAAGCGGCGATTTGGTACGGCGAAGAAATGAAGGTTGTGGCTTCCTATGGGTGAAAGGTGGAGCTGCCATTGACTGTACATCTGAAGATGCGGTGATGATATGATCGTTCCCAGAGGCTGGTGATCACCAGAATGATACAATTTGATCGACCTCTATCTAAGTTCGGTGGTTGTACTTTATATAAGGGAACTGACCTGTATGGTCGAAAGCTCATAGTATCGTCGTAAGTAGTCGAAGTTGAGGTTTTGAGGTTCATCACCATCTACCGTAACGGTCTTTTGTATGATATGCATCACAACATCACGAACAGGAGCACACGAACGTTCTTTATATCTTAATGTCAATGTCATCTTGACACACAGATTCTTCCCGAGAGTTTCATTATGAGTACAGCAATTTCGGAGAATGCGAGAATCGGTTGCTATGGCAGCGACGAATGAAGATCTGCTCTAATCTGCCCAACGGAATACTATTAGTGACTGTAGATATTAGACATTGTCAGAGTCTTTCAACGTCGCCACATGAACTACAGCCGTTCTATAAACAGCAACGATTCGATCTCTCTGTCTGACTTCTCTTCACAACCAACTCTATATCTACATGACCATATTTTATATTCAATCTTCTGCTTCTCTCGAACCCTCTCTTGCAAGCCCGTTTAAACTACTACGTTACCACGGGGTAGAGCAAAAACAGTACATGAATCAATCAAATGCAAAGACAGTTATGACCAATTGTTACAGCCCGTTGAAAAAAAATGCTTGAGCTATGAATAAATTTGACATTAAAAACAAATAGGAACTGCTGAACTTGGAAACAGGTTTTGTTGATTAATATAGAATGTGGTCATTATTACTCAATTACATAATTGACTTAAATGTTCACATACTATAAATATTATTTGAAAATTTAATATGCATTTAAGAACTATTATAGTTCAGCTAATTTGGCAAGACATCATTAATATGATCTCTGACTCCAAAATCTCGAAATACACAAACTGCAATCTATCCAACGAGACATTTTATAAGCTTTGTTCGTCTACGACCACCACTCTTTGAACTTTCTCTTTATTCAGAAGTTCAGAAATACACGAAATCATGATGCATCACATTGTTACATACAAACATAAGATAATAAAGATTCAGCTTAACTGGTGAATAAATTAGTGTAATTACAGCAATAATACACATATATTGGTATAGTCTCCATGACATCCTGCAGTTGTTCACGATTTCGTGTATTTCTGATTTCACACAATTTAAATTTCTTTGACTTTTATATATTTCTCACACGATAAAACAAGTCTTCTATCTTATATGTGTCACGTGTTTTATTCAACATACTGATTAGCATTAGTTGAAAGCAAAACAATTTAACATTTTCACTCAATGAGAAAGGGGTAATTTGAACACGGAGGGAGTAATCACGGAGGGGGGTAACTTTAAATGGGGTAACTTGCAGTCTTTACACCAGTAGAAAATATTTAGCAGTTGTAGAATGTATATGCATCGGCATGTTGAGAAGATTCAAAGAGGTCGACGTTTAAATCCTTCAACGATCATTACATCTATATTGCGACAATTTAATTTTGAGAGGAATACTTCCATATCCTCATTGAATTGGGCAAAATTTGGTCCTGGAGGCATATAGATAACTCCAATTTGAGGAGACCCTGGGCCAAGTTCGAGCTGTATAAAATTATCTTCATGAGTGCTACCAAGATCTAAGTGCTCAATGATTTGATATTTAATATTATCTTTCTTTTAAAATTCTGCACCACTCCCAAAGCGTCCATTTAAAGCTTTATGAATGAAGTTATAATGTGGAACTTTTATAGTTGTTCTGGGTTACCCACGTTTCAGTAACCACTAAAACTATCACAGGCAGCTTATCGAGTAGTTCCCTAATGTCATCCATTTTTGGAACAATGCTTCTAATATTAATTTGCATAATCAAGAAATAAACTAACGAGAAATAGCTGGGTACCAATGGATTGACTAATGCGTCCACAGATTTATAGGGGCAGCTCCAGCCAGGGTCGGTGAAGTAATTCAGGTCCGATTCCAATTCATCAGCCAAGACACTTAGATCAGTGACCTCTAAGATATCCTGTTTCATTATACTTCTATATATCTCTATGATCCGTCCGCTGTGCGTTAATCTTCGTTTGTTTGATGAAGCTAATGCGAATTGATCCTCCTCAGGGTTATTAGAATTGTAAAGAGGAGAAGTTGCCATCTGTATATTGCTGCCTTCCGGTGTTAAGGAATAGTGAGATAATAACACTATCTCAGGCTAGTCATGAGAGTTAAGGTGTATGCAGACTCTATTAAAATGAAATTAGGATCAGAAAAATAAGCATCAGTAATATAACAGATGCATAATGGTAAAGTAAGAAGTAACGGCTAATCTAATGATAATGATTAGACAAACAAGCCAACAAGTTAAATGAAACATATAAGTAACCAAGACGAACATCCTAACTTAGAGGAAAAGTCGAAGTAAAACTTGTTGTAGTCAGGACCAATATGGTGAATCCCGATGTATCATCTTCGAGGAAGTAAGCAGATACCTTGGGAGCGAAATCTTGATCATTAGTTGATCCCGAACGTAAGTAGACCTTCAAACAGAAAGTTCAAAGAGTGGTGGTCGTAGACGAACAAAGCTTATAAAATGTCTCGTTGGATAGATTGCAGTTTGTGCATTTCGAGATTTCGGAGTCGGAGATCATATTAATGGTGTCTTGCCAAATTAGCTGAACTATGATAGTTCTTAAATGCATATTAAATCTTCAAATAATATTTATAGTGTGTGAACATTTAAGTCAATTATATAATTGAGTAATAATGACCACATTCTATATTAATCAACAAAACCTGTTTCCAAGTTCAGCAGTTCCTATTTGTTTTTAATGTCAAATTTATTCATAGCTCAAGCATTTTTTTTCAACGGGCTGACAAAATTGGTTATAACTGTCTTTGCATTTGATTGACTCATGTACTGTTTTTGCACTACCCCGTGGTAACGTAATAGTTGAAAAGGGCTTGCAAGAGAGGGTTCGAGAGAAGTAGAAGATTGAATATAAATTATTGTCATGTAGAGATAGAGTTGGTTGTGACGAGAAGTCATTCATCGTCAATGAATGGATCTGTTGTTCTTTCAGCTATGGGGATTCTCTTCTCCAACTCCCGCTGCCATTTCTGCTGGTCCGAGTGAAATCCGACACCGGCTTCGTTGAGTCTCTAAATAGTTTGAGGATCGGAAGAATTTTCGCGTGCTTCCACTTTCGAGGCAAACTGCAGTTGTTCCACAAACGATGTTGTACATCTTGGGAAAACCTTCTGTACTGACACGTGCTGATATTGGATCATCGTGTACGGATTCCAGGGCTTCGATTCTTCTTGACACTATTCGCAACCTCCTTCAACTCATGACGAATGAAATATCCATTTAAAGCCTCGACGTTGGAATTCGATCTAGTTTTTCAGGTTCGTCGATTTCTGTTGTCTTCTTTCGTAACTGGCCCGTGAACACTTCTTATTACATAACAGTAACAGCTTATACCATTTGATTTTATGGATTGCCTTTGTTTCCCGTATAGCAGAAGAGGAGGTTTCGTGCAAATTCTCCCATGAAACGTTTGAATGGTGCATCGAAATCGTCCGATACTATGCCGTCGTAAATAATACTGGACTGTTGATACACCATGCAATCGGCTTTCTTTATACCCAGGGAAGCAGTCCTATATTCTGCTAGAGAACCGTACAGCGTCAACTCTGGTAATCGTGACATTGAGGTTGGTTCCAAGGCTAGGACGCAATCGGTTTATTCTAATGCGACATCTTTAGTTATAATGTCAAGAATAATGACAGGTTTATTTACTAGCCCTACCCTGGGGTTAAGAGTTGAGTGCGGTGTGTACAGGACCACAGCACACATTTCTATCATAACCTCTTCCAGATCGATTCCTCTTCTGTTTTTGGTGGTACGTTTGCAACACTTTCTGTGGACATTGATGCTTTCTACCACAATGCTTCTACGATCTGGAAATGACGCACATAGGTGATCATTAATTAACGTTGTGCTTGGATATATGTGCACACTGATTATTCTAATCATATCAACATTGGTCAATATTTCGATTTCTCGATGCCAGATACTTCATCCAGCAGCAGTAAAGGTTGATTCATTCCTTCGACAGCATTACTAGTTAATCGCCCTTAGAATGTGGTCACATTGTCGGAGTAGCGCAAAACATCAAATGTGATGTAGGCCTACCTGGTTGGCCTTAAGAAATGTTTTCTGCACACAAGTTATATCCGGAGCAGCTACGCAACTCTATTTGTGCCTTCTGAGCTCGTATATTCGAGCTCGGAATCTGGAGAAGTTCACATTGGATCGCAGAGAGTATTTTGTTTCACTGGTGCTCCTCGTCGACAATACGCTAGTTGGTCTCCCAATCTCTGAAATTAGGTTTCTGTCGACAATGTGATCTTAGGTTATAGCGGGATTAAATATTTTCATGCTCTCTCAATTTTACATATAGGTTAGACAGATGAAAAGAATTCTTGCTCAAATCGAGGCTGGAATAATTGACAGAATCTTGCTTGCCTCGACAATGGATTGATCAAAACAAATATGCTTAATTAGAAGTTGAAGTGACTAATGTAATAATTTTATTAGAAGCTGGAGTGATGAAAGGAATTATGTTTGTAATGGATGTCTTCGATAGTGCGCTTTCAGAACAAAATTATTACCTATTCCATTAGGGCTTACTCCTAATTACGCGTATACCTAGGCCTACTGCGATTTCAAAGATGGGATGGTGACGGACGGATAGGTTGTAGGTCATGCGGCGGTAAACCTTAATAGTTAAGTTTAGCAGTAAAAACAAGAGCAGAAATGGTTGTATTAGGAGGACGACCTAACTCCACTTATCAGGAAACCTATTCGTCAACATGGACATAGCGAAGAACTTCAAAGATTTGAACGCTCCCTCCATAATTGTGGACGTAACCGCACCGGCTTTATAACTCTTCTATATATCGGCTATCGATTAGTGAAAGCATCTACTGGACACTCTCCATCAGAATCCAACCACAAATAAGTATGGCAAAAAGAGGCATTAGACCACCAGTGGATATAATCGACTGCTTGCAGGAGGACACGGTTGTCGATGCCATTTATGCTCGTAGTGAATCGCGATTTGAGGCCAAACTTGTGACGATGATGGATCGAATTTTGGAATAATACGACGCCGCACACACAGCCAAGATCAGAGGAATGGTGAAGGAAATCACTGAGCCCACAGTTCAGAAACTGACATTCGAGCACAATGCGGTCCTTGTGAATGCCATATTTAAGGAAATCACCCTACTCGCCTCAAGTCATTTACGGACTAAGTGACGTCAAGATCAGCCAATCAAATAGACTACAAGAAATCAAGTCTACTTTGCACGAAGTCGACTCAAGAACCTTTAAAGCTCTCAACGGATCTTTATTAACGAGTACATGACGCGCAAGAGAAACAACTCTATACGCAGAAGTCAGGAGCCTCACAACATCAATAATACCCTTTTCGACATTGACGAAAGGAGGCGTGGTGTACACGCGCTGCATCGAAACCCACAAGAGAACCCGAAAAGAGTGATTACCAGGGACGACCTACCATGCGCTTCAACCTAATCGTGCTAAATTATCTTGATTGACTCAGCGATCAGCTCGAAGACTACGAATACATATCTTTGGACCACCATTTTAGTACTTCCCTATACTTTTCTCACAACCCTACATATTGGATGGATCAAATCACCTCAGCCTCACACCAATAAATGATTGTTGTACTGATACCCAGCATCGCCTTAACCTTGAAGAAGCGGATTTTTTGCTTAAAGTTGAAGTACGTCATCTTCGACCGAGAAAGTATCCTCAGCCGTCTCTAGTCGTCCATAATTCGTCGAATCACATCCTCGAATTCTTCGCTGTTACATGTCACCATCGACCATTTGCACCACCTAAAATCAGTCTATCTTGCTGGAATCTCTTCCTGAGGGCTGAGCGTCTCATCAACGTTTAGATATCGCTACATCTGAGTTTAGTATAAGCATAGAAAGCTGTTACCTGCATGGTCAGTTTCTTCTGGATTACACGAGTAAACTCCACGGACGCTGTGATATTGATAATCGACCTACTTGTTTTAGTCATTTAAGTCTACTTAGAACTTCAGGCACTTACTGTATCGTGCTTAGCCTAGGTTATTGGACTCCTAGCTGTGCCTTCTTTACTGTTGCTTTCTGTTCTATTGTTTTTTTTAGTTACTGAACTTTTGGCTGAGCAGGTTGCTCTTAGCCATATTGGTTGACAAAATGCAAGTTATGCAATGGCACATTGGCTACCAATGACAAAGTTATCACATGTTTAGCTGTTCGGCAAAATGTTGCTGCATGAATCTTTGTTCCTGCGTTTACTTTCTCCTGATGGAACTTATTATATAGTTGGTACAGTTTGTAGACCGCATTGAAGCCGCCTGGACGATTTTAACGATGAGTGGGAATATTTACTAATGAATATTAAACCCAGGACCAAATATAATAATTATAATGGGGATTTTAATATTGATTTAATGAAAATGCAAGACCATAGACCAACTGAAAACTTTTATAATATCATGACTTCCTTCCACTTCCTATCAACTATCTCCCAACCGACTGGAATCACCATGTCATCAGCTTCTCTTATAGATAACATTTTCACCAATGACGTAAGCAAAAACGTTATTCGTATAATCCTTGTGGATGATTTATCTGACAACCTTCCTATATTAACATGGATTGACCTAGCCCTCCTGAGAACTGAATAACCTTCAAAATAATCAGGCGATTTGACTCTGCGTCAGACGGCCGCTTTAGAGAGATTCTAACTGACATTGATTAAAGCAATCATTAGAATAGCAGCTTGCAGCAATGAAGACGTAGTGTTAGCATATGATCTATTCAACTCCAACATTAGAGCTGCTTACAATAGTACCTACCATCTTTGGTCACACTCATCTAAGACAAGAGCCTTTAGAAAACCCTGGATGACGCCTGCCATCCTCAAATCTAGCTCCAAAAAAAATAAGCTCTATCTAGCTTTTATAAAAAAAGACCTTCTGAAAAAAGTTAGATACACTATTTACAAAAATAAATTTAAGTCATTATTCAAAAACACTGAGAAATATTATTCCATGGAATTTCTGAAATATAACAACGATCTTAGGAATACATGGGCTACCATTAGATCACTACTGAAATAGAAACCTAAGGAGTCGTTAATACAATGTATAGCGCCTCAAATTATCCATATTGGCTTAAGCGTCTGGTGACTATCCGATAACGAAGATTTGCATTCGCTTTAATAATGGCTACCCTTCCTGCATCCGGATCGACTACATGTACACATATGAAACAAATTACGGTTATTAGTAGATGAAATTCTAAGCGGCTAGGCCAAAACCAATCAGCGACGAACATTCAGGTCACGTGACAAGAATGCTCAAAACCAATCAGAGTCGCACATTCATCGTTAAAAGAATGTGCGACTCTGATTGGTGTGGTCTCAGAAGCCTAGTTTTTTGACCGGACGTGACGTCACGAGCGTATTTATAGATCGCGTCGCAAACGACGGGTACTTTCCCGTGGTATCGACGACGCTATCGCGTGAGACCGACCAAGCGTGACCATGCACACATGCGGACCAAAGGCGTTGGTTGAAACGTAAACATTGGATTCTTTCCTATGGTTTCGATATCGTGACCTATGACCTTATGACGTCATATGACCTTTGACCTCGTTACCCATTATTGCTTAACAATTGTCTGCCGTTATTAACTGCTCTCTATCAACTGGTATAATGCCTGATTCCTTAAAGATCGCAAAGGTCACCCCATTTGCAAGCAGGGAAATAGGTAAGAAATTACTAACTGAAAGCCCGTTTCAATGCTACTATATATTTCTAAACAATTTGAAAAAGAAATGTGTGAAAGATTATACAATTATTTTAAGACCAAAAGCATATTATATAAATCTCAACATCGTTTCCAACGCAACCACTCTACTTTAATGGCACTACTTAGCGTCCAAGGTAATATATCAGCTGCTATCGATCGAAATGAATTTTTCATAGAAATATTTTCTTGAACCGTGCACACAAGGCCGTAGGTCGAGACGTAGGAAAACATTTTATTCTTTCCTATGGTTTCGATGATTACATTCACGCGTACACGAGTTATCAGAACGTCGTCAAGTTTTCGTTATCGAACCAGGAATTAAACGAATCTGGGTAACCGAACCATTTAACCAGCGACTTGTTTCCGCGTTTCCTGATTATCTTTTCGATCCTAAATATTTCTTGCGCAGTCTTTTGAAGCTCCTGTTCGAAGAACGGGCCCTGTATTTCTTCACCGTTATAATCAGCAATGTTATAAGTTTGAGGATACGTGTATTGAATGTTAATAATTGTAAAGACTTCTTTAGTTCATCTAGGTGTGTAGCCCTTTTCAAAGGTCGTATTTTTCTTCGTTATTCTTACCTTATCACCGACCGAGAATTTAGGTTTAATGGGTTCAGGAGTTTCGCGGCCGTATAGATTCATCCAGTTGACCTTTTCGTTTTCTTTCATGATGGCTTTAGCGGGCATCGTATTAATGGAAGAATGTCTAGTTTCGTTATAAATGTTAACCATTTCATCTAACACGTCGATATATCTTCTTGTCGAATTAGCCGACAAAAATTTAAACATTTTTTTCTCATCGTTCGATTCCATTGTTCGACGACGCACGATTTTTCTCTGTTCTCGGTCGAATACAACTCGATCAGTTTCTTGAAGTCTTTATTGTACAATTCTTTACCTTTATCTACCCAAAGGTTTTCCGGCTTCCTTCCGCTGCTCGCGGGTATCTTAGCGAACCCTTCAGCCGTAGATTTCCCGCTCTTATCGTTTAACGGAACGATCCAACCGTACTTGGAAAATACGTCTATTACGATCAACAGGTATTTAACGCAATCGTTTTCTTCGGCGAAAGTCTGCTTGTTGACTATATCAGCCAACCCAGATTTCATCGATGCCTCCAACGTACACCATCCTTTTCCGAAATTGCCTTATAACGGGCTTGTACAAATCTTCGGCGGGTTGATCTGTCCATATCAACGGAGACATTTTTTCTTGCAATTTTGTAGTTTTCTAAAATCGGGAACTCCTAACCCTAGATTCGATTTGGTGGCTTAGATAAGTTTGATTATAGTACGCTCGATCCGTTCTCGTACGCTATGGTTAGGAATGTTGTTTATTTTGTTTATCATGACTTTATCGGCTACATTCCTAGACGCTGTGTCGGAAAACCAATCGTAAGATAAATCGTGTCGATAAGCGGCGTTATCAACTCTGTTAACTGGTTTCAACCAATCTTTCGGAGTCTCGTCGGGATTTAATCTCAAATCCAATCTGGTTCCTGGTCCCGTAAGCGCGTGCCCGAGAAGATACATTTCACCGGGAAATTTAGACCAAGGCAATTTAATATTACGAGTGATTGAGTTTAAAGACCCAACTAGATCGCCGCCTTCTGCAGCTTTCACGAATTGCGTCTTTGTTATTCCGTACACGGCGCACGGAATCGGATCACAGGACGTTCATTTTTGCTAAAGACGCTTTGAATATTTTTAGTATCGGTTTGTGTCTTACATTTAACGCAGAACATTCAATGTAAATACAATGTTATTTATATTTAAAACGACTCCAATAGAAGTGAAAGATTTATCGTGGAACGATTCGTTATCCAAAAGATTCAATAATCCTCTGTCCCCGAGAAGCACCAGGGGACTTATCGTACGAAAAGTCTGGATGCGGTAAGACGACTCTGCTGCTTAACTTACTTCTTAGACCTGGATGATTAGACTACGATAACCTGCGAGTATTTGGAAGATCTCTCTTTCAACCGGAGTATAAAATTCACAAGAAAGCATTCGAAGAAAAAATACCAAAAGAATCGATCATCCGATTATTCTGTTGTCAAGACCAGATCATGAGACTCAGCGTATTTCCGGCATGCATCGTTGAGGAAATGGCTAAGCAATTAGATAAAAAATCCGATATGGATTGCAAGTTCTTCGAATCGTCGGAAGACGTACCAGAGTTGAGTCGCGAAAAGAAGAACCTGATGATTTTCGACGATTTACAATTAGAGAAACAAAACAAATGCGAAACGTATTACATTAGAGGAAGGTATAGAACGTGGATTGCTCTTACCTCTCACAGAACTATTTCAAACTTCCTAGACAGACGATCAGAGAGAATGCAAACTTTATCTGTTTGTTTCCTCAAGACCTGAAAAATATTAATCACATCTACAACGATCGCGTGAGTCAGGACATGCCTAGAGAGGAGTCTAAGAAACTATGCGAGACAGTGATTGATCAGACGAGTGAAAAGAACAGGGGAAAGTATAGATGCGGTTTCGACGAATTTTACTTACCCTCATAAATGATTAAAAAGAATATAATAAAAGCAATGGAATCTCTTTCTCAAAAGATCGTGACAATACGGAAAGGTCGGCTCGTACCACGGAGTGAAATTCGTCGTTTTATGTTTTATTGATCGAAAAGAGTTCGCGAATAAGGACTAGGTTCAATCCGTTGATCGAGCTCAACAAAAACAAAGAGTATGAAATGGCTCTAGTCAATCTCGAAACGCACTACTCTTGGCCTAATATTTACGCGACGAACAACAACTTAAGATATTCTCCGGATGATGGAGAGACGTGGTTTAACTTGGACGTTCCAGAAGGCTGCAACGAAATCACGGATATAAACGAATACGTGCAGAGAGTCATGAAAAAAGATGGACATTGCGACATTCAAAGCGATAGTCACACTATCGGGTTGGAAGCTAACAACAATACGCTAAAGACTGCTGAAAATTACGTGGTCGATTTTTCGACTGCGAACTGCGAACTCTATCAGAACGATTCTCGGGTTCAATATCCAATGATACACGTCGGGTTACAACGAATCGGATAACTTGGTCGATATAATGAGTACTACGAGTTTAAGGATAACGAGCGATATCATCGTAGCGTCGTATAGGAATGGAACGACTTAAAACGTTATTTATTCCATTTTCCCGAATGGGTACACGGTCGTTGAAACACCGACAAATTTGATATACCTCCCCGTCACTCTGTCAACGATTTCGTCGATGGAAACGACGCTTACAGATCAGAAAGAAAAACTGATTAACCTAACATGAAACCGTGGACGGGAAAAGGATTAGAGAACGCAGGAGAAGGAATTTTTATCCGTAATGGTCCTGGGATCGCACATGTGGAAAAAGGGCTAATATATAATCGGTCCCAATTCGCCGTTCCAAAACATTCCGATTCTCGGGTGGTTGCTATGAAACTTAATTTCCTTTAGATTAAATGCCACGACCAATACACAAAATGTGGTTTACAAAACCCGCTCGTCCGGGGTTCGGTTATAACTAATTAGGATTGGCGACCGAAAGCAGAAGTGGTACACATTAGGGAATACAAAGATCGGAGAAATTTGCTCAAAATGAAATTACGATTCAGCCTAGAGAGACGATCACTTTAGCGCTAGGATTAGGAGTGCGAATGGCTAGAGGAGTATGCCTGGTTTCGTTGAGACAGAATATCAAAACAGTCGAATGCATCATTCATGACGGAACCTTCGCTGAATCCGTTGACGATTTCACAGTTGCGATTCAAAACAACTCGGATTCCGCAGTTACCATAATCGAAGGAGACCTTCTTTGCTACGTTAATTTTCTCGTTAATTATTTCGAATTAAGGATATTTAAGAAAATGTATCGACTAGTTAAAAGAAAATATGGATAGAGTAAAGCGCTTGATACCATACTTTTCGATAGATGAAGTCGACGGTCTCGCGCATGAGTATCCACTTTAAAAAATCGAGAACCCCATATAAGATCGGCTTTGAGTATAAAATTCCGTGGAGGCGGAAATATAATCAACATGTTCAAATAATTATGGTCTAACGATATCCATGGTAGCACTCGCTATGACAGGGTTCGGTTTGTTAGGTACGGGGATCGCAGCACCGATTGCGATATTCGCGGGAGGAATAGCTTCAGTTGCTGGCACGTTGGGTGTTGTCGGTGACCTAATCAATCAAAAACTCAAGCCAAAGCTAAAGAAACACGAAAGGATCGTGTTGGCAGAGGCAAAACTTAATGCGATTGGCGTTCTCGTTTCGAATGCTTTAGAAGACGGAAGTATCTCGAACGAGGAATACTCGTTAATACTACGCGAACTCAAGACATCTGTGACTTGTCAGCACGAAACCAGTCACTTGTATACAAAATATTTTTTCCTGTTTTTTGCACCATCCTGAAGCTGCTAGATTTACCTTTCCAAAACAGTTTTCAGCTAGTTTATGCCTTACATACAGCCAAAGTTATAGAATTTACAATGTGACCGTTTACGTAAAGTGCTATTCGAGAAAACTGCGTGCAAAGTTTAGCCACATTATTTCTATAATCTCCTTAGCAACGGCTATTGTTTTTGAACCGATTTTACTTAAATTTGGCACCATTGCAGCTGCAGGTATAGGTATTGCAAATGTACTGTCTAAATTAGGTGTAGATATCTCAAGTAGGAACAAAGTTATTAAAGTTATTCCAGTTGACCAACGAAAAATCATTGAAACTAAATGTCAATTTTATTACAAAAGTCTCAAATTCCGAGAGAGGTTAAGCAGCTATTACCTGCTAAGGAATGAGATATTGCAATACAGTAATGGATAAAATTAACATCCAAATAATAAAAACACAGAAATAAAATGACAGTTTATTCCAGTCACACTATGTATTCAGCGTCAACTGGCAAAGTCACGAGTCTTTCACCACCACGACCTAGAGTTTTACATGTTCCAGGAGTAGGTGATTGTGAATCACCATTGGATTATGAGCTTTCTCTTTGCTTTGGCTCCTCTGTTGAAACAAGGTCCAATCGTTCAGTCTACCCACTGCCACTGTTTACAGGTCACCTGTTATCATGTCCTCCAGTTTGGTGCGAAGACGATTTGTGGTTCTGCATCGTCGGAAGACGATGAACAAGCTTCATTTTAACGATGCATTGTGATAAAAAGGATCATTGTCGTCGCCCTCCTCCTTTATCCAGACTTGAGACTGGCACTGCCAGAGTAATGGTAGTGGTAGAGTCAAAAAGGATTTGCTGCGTCTTTATTCAGTATTCTTTATCGACTCTGTTTTTGTCCATGGCGGCTTCTTCCTCTATGTGTAGCAACGGACAATCAAATTCTTCCATGGATCTACAACAATAAGACCTATCTTATAGTATACAGTCTCAAATACTAAAAGAGGAATAATTTGCACAGGAATTAAATGTCACAATATTAAATTTTAGATCTAAATTATAGATAAATGGCGAAGAGCATTTCCTTAAACTAATCTGAGAGGCAGTACTTGGTGTGAAGTGTCTGTGACTTCATATCTTAGCCTCAGCATATGAGAGCGAGTGACAAATTCTCTCCCTCGCCGTATTATCCTTCCATCGACAGTGTACGAGCAATGTATTCATATCAGCTGAGTTGGTAAAATGGCACAGGTGGAGCAGAAATCTCGATGCAAATCTCTTCACTAGAGAAGATTTGAATCTCTAATCTCTCTCTTAACAATCCAGCACACATCCCAAAACACAATCGAGCCCACCCACACATAAACAATATTTTATAAATGAATTAGCCGCTTAGTCCAGCAGGAGAACTGTCTTTATATTTCGGACAAAACGTGTGAATATTCAGCCAGTCACCGTTATGTTAAGTGCAAATTGTAATCTCAAATGTAAACAAAGCCCCAGGTGCTCCTCATACCAGAACACCACTGGAGCATTTCAGATTTATGAAAAATAATTTTTTGCTTTTCTCAGGAAAATCATAGAAACATATGCAGTTCAAGTCAAACCTTTATCATGATCCTCGATAATGGAACTACGGTAGATCAACGTGTTGTTTTGGGAAGTCCAACACAAATCAGTCATTGGCTTGCACGTCGTGATGAATGGAACGAGTTGAAGCCAGTACTGTTTGAAGATCGAAAATCCAGCGACTCGTTTTCCATGTTGTTCCATGCACGTTTGGTATAGGCCGTACACTTTGGTCTTGGTGTGGCTCGATGTCAGCAACTTGATATCATCCCGCTTAAATCCAGGAACCCTTCCAGGAAGCATCATCGCATGCTCGCTGGCCTAATTTGTCAGGATGAGAATGATATCTTCAATTTCGCTAAACTTAAAGCAGTGGGTGTTGTTCTTACGTCCACCGCTTTGTTTTTCTTTTGGTGTTAAACCTTCTGTTTTATACCACTTGAGAATCCCGTCAGTCTGTCCTGGGTAATCCCGTGGATGAACTTAAAGGTTGTACGGCAGATCTGACGGCTTTCCAAATAATAAAATGTTCGCTGATGTTGACGCACCGCTTGGCTGGATTTCCTGCTGCGACAAGTCTCATCGGACATGTTTATTGTGCAAGAAATTTTGCCTAGTAGCACCAACATTTGATCCCGTGGGACAAGTGCAGCCATTTCCATTCTACACCTGACCATGTCCTCCGGTGCATACTGGCTACTGCATGGGAGTCCATTATTAAGTTTACATTGACATCTACAAATAAACAACCCATATAAAAATATTTGTTTCTATTTATCAAATTCATTTCAGTTTGCTTTTATAAAGGCCATGCAACAAAAAAGCAAAGCCAATGCTAAAAGCCCTGCATTCAAAACAAATAGCAATTTACAAAATTTATCAACCGGTAGACTGCAAGTATTGATTATCGAGAAGAGTCCTGATAACAAATAAATTGCAATTGAAGTACTAACTATTATTTCCTATCATTAACTTAATCAATTAATGATAAACTTGTACATTGCACAATAAGGATTGTAAAAAATGAAGTAGTGCAGGAGAGGAAATGACATAACTTTTGCATAAAGACAAGCTCAATAATACAGGTTGTAAACCTAACCGTTATGCCTAAGGTCTTATAAAAACGAGCACAGTGAGAAGAGGGTCTAAACCTAGTAGTTGTTCCTGAATATTTTTAAAGACAAGCTCAAGTAAAACAGGCTAATCTTTACAGTTATGCCTGAGACTTATAATAATAATTAGCTCAATTAGAGCTTAGTTTAAACTGAGTTTCGTATAGGAGTGAATCAGAAGCAGTATGCGATTGCCTATAAACAAGGATCCTGTGGTGCAGTTAGAGCTTAGTTTAAACAGTGATTTTCGTATAAGAGTCGCAGTGAATCAGAAACAGTACGTGAATGTCTATAAACAAGGATCCTGCGGTGCACAGTATTTAAAAAATAATCGGGGCTTACCTGAATTCAACCGCTTTCTGATATTCAACGGCATTGTCATCAGTTACGAACTCGCTAGATGTTTTAGCGTGCGTCATGACCTCTTCGAAATCCGAAACATTCATTTAATTTTCTTCTTGGTTATCTGAATCGTTGTTAGCATCAGATTCTGTCCGAAAATCATCATCACTGAAAACCTCACTTTCATCGCGATCGTCATTGCGATCGATGATCAAATACTCTTGCAACAATTCGTGCACTTTTGCTCGATTCGACCCTTTAGCATTAATCAAATTCGCGATAATCTCTTCCATTTTCGAGAATTAAGTATTTCAAAATTAACAAACTAGAATGCATTCCGTGTGTGCGTGACATTTGAAGAGACCGGGTCATACCGAGTGCGCATGCGCATAGCTGACCTTAAAACCATCAGCCAACCGCAGTTCAAGATTATATCACGTGATCAAATCACGCGCTTCGGCTGCTAACCATGTATCGGCTATTGTTTACATAAGTTGACCTCTTTCTGGGCAATCTGTGTGCGTAATAAATAGGCTAAGGTCATATGTTATTAAAAGAACAGGAAAAGGAGATATTCTGCTTCAAAACGAGACCATGAAGGCGGGAAATCTCGAGCCATAACCTAATTAAATATGACAACAAAGATAGCGAAATTTGAACCGAAATTATGATTTTCCGTCTCGTAACATTATAGGGCTGTTGGTAAAAATCTTTTTTGAAGCCCTTATGAAAGTCCAAACAACAGTTTTAGATATTATTTGTATTAAATATATATTTTTGTAATCGATTCTGCAATAATATCAATTACGACCGGTTTGAGGTTTCACGTCATTTTTGGTCATTTTGAGCCTGATTGTAACCAGCGAGAAGCGACTGATTTCGAAAACATATTCCACATTTAAAGCGTTGAAAAAGGTTTAACCGTTTACGTTCTACGTTTAAGTTCTACGTTGAGTTTTACGTTGGGTTCTACGTTGGGTTTTACTTTCAGTTTTACGTTGAGTTTTACGTTCTAAGTTTGTGTTAAAACATTACGCTACCAAATTAAAAATGTCGTTTCTAAAAATTACGGATCCTGCAAAACGAGACTGTATCGTCGAACAGTATAACGAATTGAAAAAGAATATAAAACAAGACTTTTTATCTAAGAAATTGGGAGATATGGGGCTACGGGAATTAAAAAAGGCGTTCAAACCCATCATCGACTCTCAGTTTGAAATTTCCAAAGAGCTAGGTAATATAAAAGAGAGCTCTAAGATAACTGCAGTAGCGCTCCGAGCATTGTCAGCATCTTTTTCTGCATCGACAAAAGGTGCCCAATTTCAGCAGTACCCATCGATAGAAGCGTACGGAGATGATCCCGTTTCGGATATCAGAACTCTAGAATTAGAAGATATCGTGACAGAGTATTTAAAGGAATACGACTCGAACAAAAGTCGACGAATGCTACTTTCGTTATAAACTGTAGAGACGGAAAGTTTTTCGTCTGAGACAGTCCAATTTTGATTCAAAGAGAAGCTATAACGGTCGGTGAATCCACGTACTCTGGAACTCCAGGGCTCTGAAAGTTATTAACGATGAAGAGTCCAAACAAATCGGTAAATGGCCAAAACGATCTCCAAGGGTACGAGGGGATTCTTGAATCGACGAACGCCATCATACAACCGAATAATCCGAACAGACCTATATCTTCCAAGAGGAGAAAGTATGGAAATATCATTAAACCCTATATGGAATGCAAAGACAAAAGGCATTGCGAATGGCATAGGTGTCGTCGTTCACCCACAAGATCCTAATGCATTGGTGGACATGCTAGGTCTACGAATGGCTAGCTTCGAAGCGGGAAATACGGGATTAAGAAACCAGATTGTCTGAGTATGCGACGAATTGCTATGTCAAAGCTATATTTATAAAGACTGATATAAAAACATAATGATGCAATTATAAAAATGCTGATGGTTACCAAAATAAGGTTTCAGTAACGATACGTTATCGGTGGAGTGGGGATATTCGACACGATAACCGGATTTTTTAAAAGAATGATCGCATCTGATGCGGCTAAGCGTTAAACGCTGGAAAAGATGCCGCGAATGAGATCGGGAAGCAGGCAATATCGACCGAGATCAACTTCGGAATGACGTTGCAGCCATCGATGCCGGAAAGCGATTGGTGGATAAAGCCGCGGCTAAACTAGTAAATCCTAAATTACCGCCACCACAGGAGGTATGTCCACCGCTTACGCGTGGAAACATTAGCGCAATTAATCGGTGAGGGAGGCAACAACAACAACGAAAATATAAACATAAATAATCTACTTGCCGGTTACGGTTCCGGAATACCGAACCAAAAATCGAACGCTATAGTTATCCAAGATCTTGTTCGACGTTTAAATGGGACCTGGATGAAAATTGTTTAAAATAGTACCCTATCTTATAAAAAAACATGCAATCAGATATTCTAAGATTTACCGACGTTCCCTTAACTGAAGAGGGAATCGAAAGATACGAATGACACGAATGTGAGCCGGTACCGAGAATGAATCTAAACAGCGCCGGCGAGATTCGTATAAATATCGAACTCAAGATCTGTTTAGCCATCCATCCGAGTTGTACCTGTTATTCGAAGGTAGGCTGACGAAAGCTGACGGTACCGTGTATGTCGATGCTGACGCCGTAGCCATCACCAACAACGGACTCATGCACTTATTCAACCAGATATCTTATGCCCTTTCGAGTGAAGACATCGAATCGGTTTATCATCCGGGTCAAGCCACGAGGATGCTGGGCTTACTGAAATATCCTAACGACTTCGCACTCGCGCAAGGTCTTAACCAACTATGGACAAAAGATACCACGGCGACTGCCGCTATAGCGGATAACTCGGGATTCGCAATCAAACAAGCGTATCTCATTACGAAACCGACGTCTAAATGCATGTTCAGTTTCGTCGTGCTTCTCAAGCACATTTTTGGATTCTGCGAAGATTACGATAAGGTCATCTATGGCATGAAACAGACTTTATCGCTAGTTCGCAAATCCGATTATGCTATTTATAGGGCTAACGGAGCAGATGCCGGAAAAGTAAATATCTATAAAATCTCGTGGTTTATGCCGCCTGTGACTCCGCCAATGCGAGACCATATTGCTTACTCAAATGATTACGTTCAGTTGGCGTCTAGGCAGTAAAACGGCTCCTGAAAATCGAGATATATCATCGTCGGATTTCAGACGAATCGGAGCGGCGGCCAAGAAGCCAATCCATCGATTTTCTATCATTGCGATCTCAAAATCATGTACGTGATTATGAACTAGGAAGATATCCGGCGGTCGACTACAACCTCTCGTTCCAAAATCAACAGTTTTCGAGAGCGTACAGAGATGCAGCGGCGTTTAGCGAGAAATTCTATGGAATGGATCAACTCGTTACTCAGAGTAATATCACACCGGCCGATCATAAAGACCTTTTCCCGCTGTTCGTTTTCAACGTAAGCAAACAATTGGAGCGGTTAAAGTCATCGGTCGTCGATATCCTGATCAAGGCTACTTTCAAAGCCGCTGTCCCAGCTGGAATTGGGGTAAAGTGTTAAACTTACAATCCAATGGACAGAAAATGAATATGGTGTTTTAACGAAACACTCTTCGTGGGGATGCAAATTTACGAAAATGGTTTAGGACAAGGATTTTCATATTATAAAATATGAAACTCTCAGAACGGAAATCGTTAATGACACAACATACAATCGTCGGTGCATCGTACTTGAACAAACCCGAAATTATCGTCGTTCTCGTTGAAAATGGACATCTACCCGGGCTCAATTCCGGCTTGGTCCATTCGGATTTCTCAGAATGCAACCTAAAGAATTGAAATTTTGCATGGGACTCGATTTCAAATTCTTTATAAACATTACCTAAATAAATTGGATTAGGCGAGACGCACAAAGTGGTATAGAATCTGTTCTCATTTTCTGCCTCAAACCTCCATTTGCATATTCTGTCGGTATTTTTACTACTTTCTTTCAAAGAATTCAAGTTTTGAAACTCTTTCCACGGTTGAAAGTTATGCCCAGCCGCGACGCGACATTCGCTCGCACTAGCCACATAAGTACGACCATCGATTGTCGTTTCGTTCGAAGTCATATTGGGCATCGCAGTCACAGATAGTCCACTAATAATTTCGTTGACGTACTTCTTATTAACCAGCTGGTTATCGCTAGTCTTGGAAGCGCTATAATTATTCAATCTCGCATCGTTTACGAGAGCGGTAACTCGAACTCAGCTTACGGCTTTGTCGCCATTACTACGGAGCGCCGGTAGCGCCTAACGGAGGAGGATACGTTATCAGTAAACCTCTAATCGAATTACGGTGCATGTTTAAATCACCGTTCATATCGTTCGTGCCATATCGTCTTAGAAATGTATTACTCGCTTGAGATAGAGTAACGCCTCCTGAAACCGCTCTTTGCATAGATTCCGCATCCGTTCTTCCAAATTTATCGACTGGCATATTTGATTATTTTTAAAAACTCAGTGCAAATCGTTTACCACTTGATGAAAGCAACAACCGTCGGTCATCGTACGCTTTAACACGTACACACACAAATGTTCGCAAAACACTTCGCCATCAGGCTTCATTCGTTCGCTGTCGTAAAGACGGGCCTACGTTCGGAGGAGTTAAACCGTAACTATCGAAATATATTTCGTCGTTGGCACGTTTCATCCAACACGTTCAATGAGTTCTTTTCCCACTAGTATCGTCTAGATTAAGGATACTGCACTCGTTCTCTCTCGGTGGTCTCTTTGGCAACTGGTCCCACAAGAAGACCCTGTAAAATTACGAATCTTTAGTCGCTTCGCCGCATCGATCAGCTGTACGTTTGACAATAGAATATTTGGTAGCATCATACCGCGAACATCGGTATTTTTGTTACTGATAAAACTCATTTTATATTTAGCGGGTCTTTTCATTATAATCGCAGCGAGTAATGACCGTATGCCAACGTGCAAATTCCATCGTCCTGGATTACTCGCTTATTGTCATCCGCAGACAGCGCGACTTTGTTCACCTCTTCGGTAAAGACGTCGTGAATATGCAACCGCATGACGTTCATTTTTCTCGATTGTTCTCTTTTGGTGAACAGACAGTCCTTGTAATCGTCGCGAGTAATCGTCCTCTTGACGACGCTCTTCTCAGCGCCTTTACATTTCCTATGATCCTCTTCAGTCATTCTGTACGAGTACAGCTTCGATTTCAAACCGATAAATTCTTCGATATGTTTTCCACCGTCTTCGTCTTTGAACACGTCAATGACTTTCTTGTTGATTCCGGTGTCGATTCCAAAAGGATGATCTCTGGGATATTCGGTGGTATCGAATCTATTTCGAGCATCCTCTGCAATATCCGCGTAACGATCGTCGGTTTTGATTTCGTAAGCCAGCGAATCCGTGTCCATAAATAGCAATTTAGCTCTATGGTCGTATTTCTTCTTGATGTAACTGTAGTTAAAGTCGTACATCAACGTTTTGCTCAAATCGAGGATGTACATACCTAGATATATCGGTTTGTTGTAACACAGTTTCGTTCTTTTCATGTGAATGGCAATTAGATTCTCATCGAAAATGATTCGCCAATCGTAATTTTGTTTCGCCGCTTACTTAATGGCTTGCTTCTCGTCGCAAACCAATTTTATGTCATCACGATTACTGGATATTTCCACAAGTTTTCCCAAACACTCTATTATTCATCAGTTTAAAAAAATCTTTTAAAAATTGTTGGCGGCTTTCTTCGCAACTCGGTATTCAGATCGATATACTTTTTCAACCAAGCGCTTTCTTCGAATTTTATCCCTCGATGAATTTGGTTACCTTTTATCCCCTAGATGAATTTGGTTACCCTCAAGCCTAAGTTTTCGCACAGCTTAAAGTTTTCATGATGCATTACGTACTTTCCTTCATCGTTCAAGTTCGGAATGAGTGTAGAGACGGTTGATGATTCAGGTGTAACGCTCTCGGGATCTAGAGGATAGTCGTTATGAAGATCGTGTAACTCGTCGGGATATTCTAACTCGACTTCTAATATACCCGGCGTCGATGTCCAATCGTTTGACTCATGGTCGTACATCCACTCGAAGCCGTGAGTCGGTAAACTCTTACTCATAGCCATACAGGTTGCTCTCGTCTAAATAGGTAACAAAAAATGATGGTTTTCTACCGTCGAACTCTTCTCTCATGTACTTGTTGTTCGCCTTTATGTAACGATTCGAAATCGTGCTTATACATCCTCTAATTTCATTATTATCAGAAGTATCATGGCGTAATCGCTCAACAATTCCAAGTTAACACAGGTCATCTTTAAAGAGGCGTCCCAAGCAAGGCCCGGGGAAGTATAATACCAAGATGTGTAATACCAAACGGGATCTAGCCCGTAGTGCATGCCGCAAACGTCTCTAACATTCTCGAATACGTCGGCTAGCAGCAGAACATCGGATATGTTGTATAGATCATGATATTCTCGCAACATCTTTGTTGGTATTTCGGTTTCGTTCAGTCGTTCGACGGAATCAATGTAATCGTAAGGATAAATTTTTTTTCGAAGCAAAAGATCTAACTGATTACCATCGTAAAACTCGCATAGAATCTTACACTGATCTTTGCTCAGGTTCCTCGATAAAGCGTAGAGACTCGATGCAAGGAATCTAAGACTATTGATAAAGTGTAATGTGCGCTTAACGATGATAGCTTTGTTTTCTTTATTTACAAAACTTATCAACTACAACCTCTCTGCTAAACGATATATAATTTTCTTCGTTACAGTGACTGCAGGTAATATTCTCGTTATTGTTTCCACGTAACTTCTTAATGAATTGGTGACTATCGTATCCGGAGAGGTTGTGAAAGACCACCGGGATAAACTTTGGAACTTTATATTGTAGATTGCACTTGCTGTGAGCAGCACCTCTGAATTATACCGGTCACATGACAATAATCTTTTATTCGATCTTTTCCCAACTCACCTCCACAGATATGACAATAGGTAGCTGAGTCGTATGGTGCCTCTTCTTCCTCTTCGAATATCATATCCTTGGAAATTTTAAATCGATTATATATTTCTCTTATATTCCTTGTAAGAGTATCTACAAATATCTTAGCAACATCGTCGTCTTCGCTTTTAGCCGTGAAAGTCACTGGGTCTTGCGAATACAAGCTATCGTGGAAGCATTTCACGCAATAAAAAAAATAACTTGGGGTATGTTTTGGTACTTGCTGGTGTAGGACACGCGGGGGTCTGGTTGACACGCGTCGATCGGTTTGATGAAACATTCGAAATCGGCGTACACGATAAAAGGAACTCTCATTGATCTATAATAATTATTAAATCTCAACGTGGTTCCCGATAGTGGATTTTCTATTCTTTGAGCGTTATTCTGCGAGCAGTACTCGTCGTGTCTATTCAACGACTCTATCTATCTTTAACCGATGAAACATCTTATACAGTGATGCATCAAATTATGGGATTTTTCCGTTCGTGCCGCCATCAGTCTGTCAAAGTTCTTTATCCCAACAATAATGCTTCTTTTCTCCGTCAGAAATGAGTAATAGATTGACTACTCGCGTCTCCTGCGAGTGCTTTGTTACATAAAGCGCAAATACACCGCTTTCGTATCCGAAAACGTCAACCCATACATTGTTGTTCTTCTCGAACTTATTTATCACGTTGGCATCTGCAGCAACTGGGAATACGATGTCGATCCAATTAAGCACATCGGATTGTTTTATCAATTCTTTAGTTACTCTTTCAGGATAGCTGTCCGTTGGGTGTAACGCTCTCGCAATGCACCACATTCATCGTCTTCGTTCTTCATATTGGCAATAGGTTTTTTATTCGCTAAATTTTTCGGTAGTGGAATGTAAGAACATCCTTTAAGCGGTTTAAAAACAACCGTGTTGATATCTAGTTTCACAACAGCTCTGAGTCTCCAGTTACTACCACGCATCTGGAAGCTAGCCAAAAACTCTAAGATTTTGTCTCTCCCATTATTAAATATTTTTTTCGGGTCGGTTGAGTCTAAATCGACTTCAGGCTTAGAGATGAATGGAATCTACTTGCCCGGCTTTCATTTTAATGCGTTTCATTGTACATTTGATAACTATATTGACTTTTGTCTGCCGATTTCAGGACAACAGGCTAATTACCTGAGGCTGAACGATGTTAAGAAAAGACATGGCGTCGATTCCTTCGACTCCATTAATAGTGTACTGCTTAGTGAAGCCGTTAATGGCTGACGCCGTCTGTTGAGTCTCAAAATCATTTATATTGTTTTGACGGAATATAGATTTCACTTTTATTTTCAAGCATCTAACTTCTCGTTACCCTGTCTCTTTGGTTCTTCGGGTATGTACCCTTCAATCCACTTGGCGAATGCCGCAATCGTAGATTTAGTCTTATCGAAGATTTTACGTACTATTGAGGTCAGTATGTAAGGTGTGGAAACGAGAATTGGAACTGCAATGTCCGGAACCGGTGCGTCGAGCAGACTGCTATTCGCATCATACGTAACATCTGCGGTAACACCGCTATACTCTCCAGCTTGTCGGTAGTGATTGCCGCTATCAATTCCGCTTTCCGCACTCTGCAATGACCAAACATACCACTCTTTTTCGCGATATTTCGTAATTCTTCAACAGTCTTAGATGTGTTTTTCATTTTGTATTCTGTGTTGCAACGCTTTAAATATAGTCAAGAAAATATATTCAGAGCTCTCCATTTTACACACGACTGTCATCACTTTAAGTAGGGTCGCAAATCAAACATTTCACAACGCCATCGACACGGCTGGTAATTACCCATCATTTACGTCTCTATCTTTACCCTCAGTCAGCAGGATCGAAACCATAGGAAAGAATCCAATGTTTACGTCTCAAGCTAGGCCCTTGGTCCGAAAGTACCGTACGAAAGTACGATGCGATCTATGAATACGCTCGTGGCGTCACGCCCGGTCGAAAACTAGGCTTCAGAGACCACACCGATCAGAGTCGCACATTCTTTTAACGATGAATGTGCGACTCTGATTGGTTTTGAGCATTCTTGTCACGTGACCTGAATGTGCGTCGCTGATTGATTTTGGCCTAGCCGCTTAGAATTTCATCTACTGTTAAAAACTCTTGAATAACTAACTAAGTATCAACTAGCAGAATTTATGTATAAATATAAACGTAAAATACTTCCAACAATCGTTGATAATTACTTATTATCTCCACCAGAAGACATCCCCTATTTTCTGCGATGCTCGACTACTTAAACTTTCATACGTGCAAGAACGAAAACTCGAAGGTATGCAATAAAATATGCTGGCCCAAAAATTTGGAACAATTTTCCAGAAAATACAAAAACAATTTTTCCAAATATTCAGGAGTTTCAGAAAAAACTACTTGTTTATATGCCGAAAAATTTGCTCAAGGAATGATTGGGTCTGTTAACCTAAGAAAGCGTTAAACTTATGCTGTAGCTCCATCGCCGACCGACCAGTAGACCACCAGAATAACGATTTCTCTCCGTTGATTTATTCCTATTATTGTTCCTGTAACTATGATTGGCTAAGGTGTCCATTTTTGAGTGTTCTTTTTGAGTGTCTTTTTGAATTATGGAATCTAAATTTTTTTTTTATACAATTGCATACAACTATGTCTACATGCCACATGCACTTGATTTTTCTTGTCTCTTAAGTTGTATTTTATTTCCTAAATAAAATCATTGACCTTCTTCCTCTCAGCCTAGGAACCATGTGTAAGGAAGGTGGCCCCGCCTACAGGACCTCGGTCCTTCTTGGGGAATATCCTCTTTGTTGATCCTATTTGAATATTTTGTTTTGATTCTACTTGTCTGTACATTGTCACTTGAGGTAAATAAAAAGAAATTGTCATTGTTGTTGTTGTTGTTGTTGTTGTTGTTGTGATATTGTATCCACGAGCGCCGATGCGCACTTGACGGATATCGGCATGTTACAGTAGATTACGTAGCTTACCGATATCACATTTGGTAGAAAATGTCACGTCGGCCACGTGCCAAGAATAACATCACCCGTTAGTTATTATTGTTTGGAAGCGAACACCCCTTCTGATTAACTAAATAATAGAGTTTTCAGGGTGGTCAGTGACGAAGGATAATGTGTGTCCAACGATAACACTCGTTTCTGGCTAACTATCAACTGCCGAATAACTCTTAACAACTGGAACTCCGTCGAAGACCATATTTTGAGCATGTTCTAGTTGTCAAAGTTCTATTTTCGAAGAATCTTTGCACAAATTGATTTCCTGTACAGACATCAACACATGCAGGTCAAATCCATGTGTCTATGGAACATGTGTGGATGAGCCGAACAGATATGCATGCGACTGTGAATGGGGATACATTGGATCACACTGTGAAACAGGTCAGTCCCTGAGTCTATCAAGCTCTTAAATGATCCGTTCTAATCAAATTTAGGGTGATGGTGTAGTTTATTTAATGGAAATGAAGTTCGTTAATGGGAACGGCAAGAATCCGCATAGGGCTATGAACGAAATATTGTCTGCAGAACAAGGTGAAAAAAATGGCATATGAACGAAACTGACAGTTCGCTGCATCACTCTCTTCAAGACGAGTTCATTATAGATAGTTCTAAAATATTCCATGTCACGAACAAGTCGACTATTGTCACGGATTTCGTGAAATGAAAGCCGATCTATTGCGGGCGGACAGCTATAATTGATAAGTGCAGCCACGTAAGATAACGATCCACGGTACTTGCAGTCCAGTATGGAACAGCATCAGCTGAATAATCGAAGCACGACGTTTTGACTGAACTTCATCTGAACTCAGATGATTGTGCAAAATTCACAAAAAGGAGACAACAAGTCTCAATTTACTAAGACCTAGCTTAACGCGACTGGTCTGTATATTTTAATTTTCAGCCACCGTCATCTTATACAGACTCTAGGTAACGTACACCAAAGCCACTCCTAGCACTCCATCAAGGGATGGATATACTTAAAGGCCTAGTTTCACACCGTTCGTTTTCCCCATGAAAGCATGAATAGGAATCGTCGAGGGGTGGCAAAATGCTTCGATTTAAATCTAGCAGCTAATGTACTGTCGACCACACGACGGATTTTCTTTGCTGAGCTGTGAGGTTAGTGCTTTCCATTGTTAATAACTGACAAATGTTTCATATTTTTCAATGATATGTAGAGGCCATTAATACGTAACTGTCTTGGGTAATTCGAAACAATATTTTTTCGTCGCTAAATGTCGCAAATTGGTGAACGACGTTTTCTAAATTTATTTTCTCCAATGGTAAGAAGGGCAAGATCGCTCAATCAATCTTATACGATTGAAGCTCGCAAATTCAACAAAATTAGCTTCAATTTGCTGAATGGTCGCTCACATCGTGCAAATGAAACAGCAATCGTTAGATGAATTTGCTGTGAAATGCGTTACTTTGAAGTAACGTCATGAGTATCAAATCGCCTCTTTTGGGACCTTGATGATCACTGATCAGTGATCTGTGGGGTTGCTAAAATCATGCTTGACAACCTATTTGTCATTAATATAATTTTCGAGCGTCAAAATCAGATCCTACTTACTTAATTGTTATAAATTTTTTTGCATAAAATATTAGTTTAAATCCTCATTTTGGCGATTATCTATCTTGACGCCCGTGGGCATATGTCGCCCTATGCCCCTATGGCTACGCCTCGATATGCGAATTCCGACGATGACGTGCTCGGTCTCTACGTCGGACGCCTACTACACTTTGTCGATCAAGGAACCATTATGTTTTAGCAATGATAAGCCCAAAAGGTGTCGATTTCCATGTAAGATGGAACAACGTGCATATAATTGATTTTATCAAGGGAACCTACACCGAGTGTTTTTATTTGAGCATTCATGAAATTATATAAGGGATATGCGAATTTTAAAAAATGACAAAGAAAGGTAGAAGCAAATCCTCAAAATGTATTGTCGGCTGGAACTCCGTCGAAGACAATGTTTTGAGCATGTTCTAATTGTCAAGGTTCTATTATCGAAGATTATTTGTACTTATTGCTTTTTTCTTAAGATCTCACCACCTGCAGGTCAAATCCATGTGGCCATGGAGCATGTGTTGATGAACCGGGCAGACACACATGCAACTGTGAATCGGAATACACTGGTTCACACTGTGAAACAGGTCAGTCTTTGAGTCTATCAAGCTCTTAACTGATCCGTTCTAATCAAATTTAGGGTGATGGTGTAGTTTATTTAATGGAAATGAAGTTCGCTAAGGGGAACGGCATAGATCCGTATAGGGTTATGAACGAAATACTGTCTGCTGAACAAGGTGAACAAAATGGCATATGAACGAAACAGCCTGTTCGCTGCATCACTCTCTTCATCACGAGATCATATAGATAGTTCGAAAGCATGCCATGTCACGAATAAGTCGACTGTTGTCACGGATCAAAAGCCGATCCATCGCGGGCGGGCAGCTATAATTGATACGTGCAGCCACGTAAGATAACAAGCCACGGTACTTGCAGCCCAGTATGGAACGGCATCAGCTGAATAATAGAAGCACGACGTTTTGATTGAACTTAATCTGAACTCAGATGTGTGTGCAAAATTCGCAAAAGGAGACAACTAGTGTCATATCACTACGACCTATCTTAACTATACTGGTCTATACACTTTTACCTTTCCAGCCACCGTCTTCTTATACAGACCTTAGGTAACGTACACCAAAGCCACTCCTATCAGTCCATCAAGGGAGGGACATACTTAAAGGCCCAGTTTCACCCCGTTCGTTTTCCTCATGCAAGCATGGATAGAAATCGTCGAGGGGTGTCATAATGCTGTCACTTAAATCCAGCAGCTAATGTACTGTCGACCACATGAAGAGTTTTCTTTGTTGAGCTGTGTGGTCAGTGGTTTCAATTGTTAATCACTGACAAATGTTTCACATTTTTCAATGATCTGTAGAGGCCATTAATGCGTAACTGTCTTGGGTAATTAAAAAAAATTATTTGTTCTTGGTTTAACTGTTGCAAATTGGTCAATAACGTTTTCTAAATTTGTTTTCTCCAATGCTAAGAAGAGCAAATTCGATGCTAGGACGAGCAAGATCAATGAAACAATGTTATCCCATTGAAGCCCGCAAATACAACAAAATTAGCTTCAATTTGCTGAATGGTCGCTCACATCGTGCAATTGAATCAGCAATCTTTAAATGAATTTGCTGTGAAATGCGTTACTTTGAAAAAACGTCATGAGTATTAAATCGCCTCTTTTGGGACCTTATTGATCACAGATCAGTGATCTGTGGGGTCGCCAAAATCATGCTTGACAGCCTATTTGCCTTGGATATAATTTTGGGGCGTCAAAATCAGAACTTACTAACTTAATTGTGATAAATTATTTGTGCATCAGATTATAGTTTCAATCCTCATTTTTGCGATTATCTATCTTGGCGCCCGTGGACATATGTCGCATTATGCCCCTATGGCAAACTCCTCGGTTGGGATTGGGAGGTTGTAGTCGACCGCCAGATGCCTTTCTTGTTTTGTCATCACAAACATGTTTTTAAGATGGCAATGAAAGCAAATCGACAAATTGGTTTCTTGACCACCGCTCCTATTCGTCTGAAATCCGACGATGACGTGCTCGGTCTCTACGCTGAGACGCCAACTACACTTTTTCGATCAAGGAACCATTATGTTTTAGCAATGATAAGCCCAAAAGGTATCGATTTCCATGTAAGATGGAACCACGTGCGTATAATTGATATTATCAAAGGAACCAACACCGAGCATTTTTTATTGCGCATTCGTGAAATTATATAAGGCATATGCGAATTGAAAAAAATGACAAAATAAGGTAGTAGCAGATGCTCAAAATGCGTCGTCGGCTGGAACTCCGTCGAAGACCATGTTTTGAGCATCTTCTAGTTGTAAAGGTTCTATTTTCGATGATTCTTTGCACTAATTCATTTCCTCTACAGATCTCAACACCTGCAGGTCAAATCCATGTGGCCATGGAATATGTGTGAATGAGCCGAACAGATACGCATGCAACTGTGAATTGGGATACACTGGATCACACTGTGAAACACGTCAGTCTTTGAGTCTATCAAGCTCTTTTCTGATCCGATAAAATCAAATTTTGGGTGATATTGTAGTTTATTTAATGGAAATGAAGTTCGTTAATGAGAACGGTATAGATCCGTGTATGGTTATGAACGAAATGATGTCTGCTGAACAAGGTGAACAAAATGGCATCTGAACGAAACTGACTGTTCGCTGCATCACTCTCTTCAACACGAGATCATATAGATAGTTCTAAAGCATGCCATGTCACGAATAAGTCGACTGTTGTCACGGATTACAAGCCGATCCATCGCGGGCGAATAGTTATAATGTCAAAAAATGTCAAAATAAGGTAGCAGCAAGTGCTCAAAATGCGTGATCTGCTGGAACTCCGTCGAAGACCATGATTTGAGCATGTTCTAGTTATTAAGGTTCTATTTTCGAAAATTCTTTGCACTAATTGATTTCCTGTACAGTCGTCAGCACATGCAGGTCAAATCCATGTGTCTATGGAACATGTGTTGATGAGCCGAACAAATACGCATGTGACTGTGAATGGGGATACATTGGATCACACTGTGAAACAGGTCAGTCCCTGAGTCTATCCAACACCCACCTGATCCGTTATAATCAAATTTTGGGTGATATTGTAGTTTATTTATTGGAAATGAAGTTCGTTCATGGGAACGGCATAGATCCGTATAGGGTTATGAACGAAATATTGTCTGCAGAACAAGGTGCTAGAAATGGCTTGTGAACGAAATTGACTGATCGCTGCATCCGTCTCTTCAAGACGAGTTCATATAGATAGTTCTAAAATATTCCATGTCACGAACAAGTCGACTATTGTCACGGATTTCGTGAAATGAAAGCCGATCTATTGCGGGCGGACAGCTATAATTGATACGTGCAGCCACGTAAGATAACGAGCCACGGTACTTGCAGCCCAGTATGGAACAGCATCAGCTGAATAATCGAAGCACGACGTTCTGACTGAACTTAATCTGAACTCAGATGAGTGTGCAAAATTCGAAAAGGAGACAACTGGTCTCATATCACTACGACCTATCTTAACTATACTGGCCTGTATACTTTTGCCTTTCCAGTCAGCGTCATATTATGCAGACCTTAGGTAACGTCCACCAAAGCCACTCAAGAACATACTTAAAGGCCTAGTTTCACACCGTTCGTTTTTCCAATGAAAGAGTGAATAGAAATTGTCGAGTGGTGGCTGAATGCTGTCATTTAAATCTAGCAGCTTATGCACTGTCGACGACATGAGGAATTTTCTTTGTTGAGCTGTGTGTGTGATCAGTGCTTCTATTGTTGATCAAGTATAAATGTTTCATATTTTTCAATGATATATAGAGGCCATTAATACGTAAGTGTCTTGGGTAATTCGAAAAAATATTTTTTCGTCACTAACTGTCGCAAATTGGTGAAGGACGTTTTCTAAATTTATTTTCTCCAATAGCAAGAAGGGCAAGATCGCTGAAACAATCTTATACGATTGAAGCTCGCAAATTCAACAAAATTAGCTTCAATTTGCTGAATGGTCGCTCACATCGTGCAATTGAAACAGCAATCTTTAAATGAATTTGCTGTGAAATGCGTTACTTTGAAAAAACGTCATGAGTATCAAATCGCCTCTTTTGGGACCTTGATGATCACTAATCAGTGATCTGTTGGGTCGCCAAAGTCATGCTTGACAGCCTATTTGTCATGAATATAATTTTCGAGCGTCAAAATCAGATCTTACTAACTTAATTGTTATAAATTTGTTTGCATAAAATATTACTTACAATCCTCATTTTGTCGATCATCTATCTTGGCGCCCGTGGACATATGTGGCATTATGCCCCTGTGGCTACGCCTTGGTCGGGATCGGGAGGTTGTAGTAGACCGCCAGATGCCTTTCTTGTTTCGTCATCACCAACGTGTTTTCAAGATGGCAATGAAAGAAAATCGACAAATTGGTTTCTTGACCACCGCTCCTATTCGTCTGAATTCCGACGATGACGTGCTCGGTCTCCACGCTCGGACGCCAACTTCCCTTTGTCGATCAAGGAACCATTATGTTTTAGCAATGATAAGCCCAAAAGGTGTCGATTTCCATGTAAGATGGAACCACGTAATTGATTTTATCAAGGGAACCTACACCGAGCGTTTTTATTTGAGCATTCATGAAATTATATAAGGGATATGCGAATTTTAAAAAATGACAAAGAAAGGTAGAAGCAAATCCTCAAAATGTATTGTCGGCTGGAACTCTGTCGAAGACAATCTTTTGAGCATGTTCTAATTGTAAAGGTTCTATTATCGAAGATTATTTGCACTTATTGCTTTTTTCTTAAGATCTCACCACCTGCAGGTCAAATCCATGTGTCTATGGAACATGTGTTGATGAACCGGGCAGACACACATGCAACTGTGAATCGGAATACACTGGTTCACGCTGTGAAACAGGTCAGTCTTTGAATCTATCAAGCTCTTAACTGATCCGTTCTAATCAAATTTAGGGTGTTGGTGTAGTTTATTTAATGGAAATGAAGTTCGCTAAGGGGAACGGCATAGATCCGTATAGGGTTATGAACGAAATAATGTCTGCTGAACAAGGTGAACAAAATGGCATATGAACGAAACAGCCTGTTCGCTGCATCACTCTCTTCATCACGAGATCACATAGATAGTTGGAAAGCATGCCATGTTACGAATAAGTCGACTGTTGTCACAGATTAAAAGCCGATCCATCGCGGGCGGGCAGCTATAATTGATACGTGCAGCCACGTAAGATAACAAGCCACGGTACTTGCAGCCCAGTATGGAACGGCATCAGCTGAATAATAGAAGCACGACGTTTTGATTGAACTTAATCTGAACTCAGATGTGTGTGCAAAATTCGCAAAAGGAGACAACTAGTGTCATATCACTACGACCTATCTTAACTATACTGGTCTGTACACTTTTACCTTTTCAGCCACCGTCTTCTTATACAGACCTTAGGTAACGTACACCAAAGCCACTCCTATCAGTCCATCAAGAGTGGAACATACTTAGAGGCCTAGTTTCACAACGTTCGTTTTCCTCATGCCAGCATGGAAAGAAATCGTCGAGGGGTGTCATAATGCTGTCACTTAAATCCAGCAGCTAATGTACTGTCGACCACATGAGGAATTTTCTTTGTTGAGCTGTGTGGTCAGTGGTTTCAATTGTTAATCACTGACAAATGTTTCACATTTTTCAATGATATGTAGAGGCCATTAATGCGTAACTGTCTTGGGTAATAAAAAAAATATTTGTTCTTGGTTTAACTGTCGCAAATTGGTCAATAACGTTTTCTAAATTTGTTTTCTCCAATGCTAAGAAGAGCAAATTCGATACTAGGACGAGCAAGATCAATGAAAGAATGTTATTTCATTGAAGCCCGAAAATTCAACAAAATTAGCTTCAATTTGCTGAATGGTCGCTCACATCGTGCAATTGAAACAGCAATGGCTAGATGAATTTGCTGTGAAATGCGTTACTTTGAAAAAACGTCATGAGTATTAAATCGCCTCTTTTGGGACCTTATTGATCACAGATCAGTGATCTGTGGGGTCGCCAAAATCATGCTTGACAGCCTATTTGCCTTGGATATAATTTTGGGGCGTCAAAATCAGAACTTCCTAACTTAATTGTGATAAATTTGTTTGCATAAAATTATAGTTTCAATCCTCATTTTGGCTTTTTTTTATCTTGGCGCCCGTGCACATATGTCGCACTATGCTCCTATGGCTGCGCCTCGGTCGGGATCGGGAGGTTGTAGTCGACCGCCAGATGCCTTTCTTGTTTTGTCATCACAAACATGTTTTTAAGATGGCAATGAAAGAAAATCGACAAATTGGTTTCTTGACCACCGCTCCTATTCGTCTGAATTCCGACGATGACGTGCTCGGTCTCTACGCTGAGACGCCAACTACACTTTGTCGATCAAGGAACCATTATGTTTTAGCAATGATAAGCCCAAAAGGTGTCGATTTCCATGTAAGACGGAAACACGTGCGTATAATTGATATTATCAAAGGAACCAACACCGAGCATTTTTATTTGCGCATTCGTGAAATTATATAAGGCATATGCGAATTGAAAAAAATGACAAAATAAGGTAGTAGCAGATGCTCAAAATGCGTCGTCGGCTGGAACTCCGTCGAAGACCATGTTTTGAGCATCTTCTAGTTGTAAAGGTTCTATTTTCGATGATTCTTTGCACTAATTCATTTCCTCTCCAGATCTCAACACCTGCAGGTCAAATCCATGTGGCCATGGAATATGTGTGAATGAGCCGAACAGATACGCATGCAACTGTGAATTGGGATACACTGGATCACACTGTGAAACACGTCAGTCTTTGAGTCTATCAAGCTCTTTTCTGATCCGATAAAATCAAATTTTGGGTGATATTGTAGTTTATTTAATGGAAATGAAGTTCGTTAATGAGAACGGTATAGATCCGTGTATGGTTATGAACGAAATGATGTCTGCTGAACAAGGTGAACAAAATGGCATCTGAACGAAACTGACTGTTCGCTGCATCACTCTCTTCAACACGAGATCATATAGATAGTTCTAAAGCATGCCATGTCACGAATAAGTCGACTGTTGTCACGGATTACAAGCCGATCCATCGCGGGCGAATAGTTATAATGTCAAAAAATGTCAAAATAAGGTAGCAGCAAGTGCTCAAAATGCGTGATCTGCTGGAACTCCGTCGAAGACCATGATTTGAGCATGTTCTAGTTATTAAGGTTCTATTTTCGAAAATTCTTTGCACTAATTGATTTCCTGTACAGTCGTCAGCACATGCAGGTCAAATCCATGTGTCTATGGAACATGTGTTGATGAGCCGAACAAATACGCATGTGACTGTGAATGGGGATACATTGGATCACACTGTGAAACAGGTCAGTCCCTGAGTCTATCCAACACCCACCTGATCCGTTATAATCAAATTTTGGGTGATATTGTAGTTTATTTATTGGAAATGAAGTTCGTTCATGGGAACGGCATAGATCCGTATAGGGTTATGAACGAAATATTGTCTGCAGAACAAGGTGCTAGAAATGGCTTGTGAACGAAATTGACTGATCGCTGCATCCGTCTCTTCAAGACGAGTTCATATAGATAGTTCTAAAATATTCCATGTCACGAACAAGTCGACTATTGTCACGGATTTCGTGAAATGAAAGCCGATCTATTGCGGGCGGACAGCTATAATTGATACGTGCAGCCACGTAAGATAACGAGCCACGGTACTTGCAGCCCAGTATGGAACAGCATCAGCTGAATAATCGAAGCACGACGTTCTGACTGAACTTAATCTGAACTCAGATGAGTGTGCAAAATTCGAAAAGGAGACAACTGGTCTCATATCACTACGACCTATCTTAACTATACTGGCCTGTATACTTTTGCCTTTCCAGGGAGCGTCATATTATGCAGACCTTAGGTAACGTCCACCAAAGCCACTCCTATCAGTCCATGAAGAGAATAACATACTTAAAGGCCTAGTTTCACACCGTTCGTTTTTCCAATGAAAGAGTGAATAGAAATTGTCGAGTGGTGGCTGAATGCTGTCATTTAAATCTAGCAGCTTAAGCACTGTCGACGACATGAGGAATTTTCTTTGTTGAGCTGTGTGTGTGATCAGTGCTTCTATTGTTGATCAAGTATAAATGTTTCATATTTTTCAATGATATATAGAGGCCATTAATACGTAAGTGTCTTGGGTAATTCGAAAAAATATTTTTTCGTCACTAACTGTCGCAAATTGGTGAAGGACGTTTTCTAAATTTATTTTCTCCAATAGCAAGAAGGGCAAGATCGCTGAAACAATCTTATACGATTGAAGCTCGCAAATTCAACAAAATTAGCTTCAATTTGCTGAATGGTCGCTCACATCGTGCAATTGAAACAGCAATGGCTAGATGAATTTGCTGTGAAATGCGTTACTTTGAAAAAACGTCATGAGTATCAAATCGCCTCTTTTGGGACCTTGATGATCACTAATCAGTGATCTGTGGGGTCGCCAAAGTCATGCTTGACAGCCTATTTGTCATGAATATAATTTTCGAGCGTCAAAATCAGATCTTACTAACTTAATTGTTATAAATTTGTTTGCATAAAATATTACTTTCAATCCTCATTTTGTCGATCATCTATCTTGGCGCCCGTGGACATATGTGGCATTATGCCCCTATGGCTACGCCTTGGTCGGGATCGGGAGGTTGTAGTAGACCGCCAGATGCCTTTCTTGTTTCGTCATCACAAATATGTTTTTAAGATGGCAATGAACAAAAATCGACAAATTGGTTTCTTGACCACCGCTCCTATTCGTCTGAAATCCGACGATGACGTGCTCGGTCTCCACGCTCAGACGCCAACTACACTTAGTCAATCATGGAACCATTATGTTTTAGCAATGATGAGCCCAGAAGGTGTCTATTTCCATGTAAGATGGAACCACGTGCGCGTAATTGATTTTATCAAGAGAACCTACACCGAGGGTTTTGTTTGAGCATTCATGAAATTATAAAAGAAAAATTCGAATTTTAAAAAATGACAAAGAAAGGTAGAAGCAAATCCTCAAAATGTATTGTCGGCTGGAACTCCGTCGAAGACAGTGTTTTGAGCATGTTCTAATTGTCAAGGTTCTCTTTTCGAAGATTCTTTGCACTTATTGCTTTTTTCTACAGACCACAACACCTGCAGGTCAAATCCATGTGGCCATGGAAAATGTGTTGATGAACCGACCAGACACACATGCAACTGTGAATCTGAATACACTGGTTCACACTGTGAAACAGGTCAGTCTTTGAGTCTATCAAGCTCTTAACTGATCCGTTCTAATCAAATTTAGGGTGATGGTGTAGTTTATTTAATGAAAATGAAGTTCGTTAATGGGAACGGCATAGATCCGCATAGGGTTATGAACGAAATAATGTCTGCTGAAAAAGGTGAACAAAATGGCATATGAACGAAACTGCCTGTTCGCTGCATCACTCTTTTCATCACAAGATCATATAGATAGTTCGAAAGCATGCCTTGTCACGAATAAGTCGACTGTTGTCACGGATTAAAAGCCGATCCATCGCTGGCGGGCAGCTATAATTGATACGTGCAGACACGTAAGATAACGAGCCACGGTACCTGCAGCCCAGTATGGAACGGCTTCAGCTGAATAATAGAAGCACGACGTTTTGACTTAACTTAATCTGAACTCAGATGTGTGTGCAAAATTCACCAATGGAGACAACTAGTATCATATCACAACGACCTTTCTTAACTATACTGGTCTGTACACTTTTACCTTTCCAGCCACCGTCTTCTTATACAGACCTTAGGTAACGTACACCAAAGCCACTCCTATCAGTCCATCAAGGGAGGGACATACTTAAAGGCCCAGTTTCACCCCGTTCGTTTTCCTCATGCATGCATGAATAGAAATCGTCGAGGGGTGGCTGAATGCTTACATTTAAATCTAGCAGTTAATGTATTGTCGACCACATGAGGGATTCTTATTGTTGAGCTGTGTGGTCAGTGGTTTCAATTGTTAATCACTGACAAATGTTTCACATTTTTCAATGATATGTAGAGGTTGTTAATACGTAACTGTCTTGGGTAATTCAAAAAAATTATTTGTTCTTGGTTTAACTGTCGCAAATTGGTCAATAACGTTTTCTAAATTTGTTTTCTCCAATGCTAAGAAGAGCAAAATCGATGATAGGAAGAGCTAGGAAGATCGATGAAACAATGTTATCCCACTGGAGCCCGGAAATACGACAATAATGGCTTCAACTGCTGAACGGTCACGCACATCGTGCAATTGAAACAGCAATCGTTAGAAGAATTTGCTGTGAAATGCTTTACTTTGAAAAATCGTCATGAGTATCAAATTGCCTCTTTTGGGACCTTATTGATCACAGATCAGTGATCTGTGGGGTCGCCAAAATCATGCTTGACAGCCTATTTGCCTTGGCTATAATTTTGGGGCGTCAAAATCAGAACTTACTAACTTAATTGTGATAAGTTTTTGTGCTTCAAATTATAGTTTCAATCCTCATTTTGGCGATTATCTGTCTTGGCGCCCGTGGACATATGTGGCATTATGCCCCTATGGCTGCGCTTCGGTCGGGATCGGGAGGTTGTAGTCGACCGCCAGATGCCTTTCTTGTTTCGTCATCACAAACATGTTTTTAAGATGGCAATGAAAGAAAATCGACAAATGGTTTCTTGACCACCGCTCCTATTCGTCTGAATTAAAACGATGACGTGCTCGGTCTCTACGCTCAGACGCCAACTACACTTTGAGCGATCAAGGAACCATTATGTTTTAGCAATGATAAGCCCAGAAGGTGTCTATTTCCATGTAAGATGGAACCACGTACGTGTAATTGATTTTATCAAGGGAACGTACACCGAGCTTTTTATTTGCTCATTCATGAAATCATATAAAAGATATGCTAGTTTAAAAAAATGACAAAATAAGGTAGCAGCAGATGCTAAAGATGCATTGTCGGCTGGTACTCCGTCGAAGATAATGTTTTGAGCATGTTCTAATTGTCAAGGTTCTTTTTTCGAAGATTCTTTGCACATATTTTTTTTTCTACAGACCTCAACACCTGCAGGTCAAATCCATGTGGCCATGGAACATGTGTTGATGAACCGGGCAGACACACATGCAACTGTGAATCGGAATACACTGGTTCACACTGTGAAACAGGTCAGTCTTTGAGTCTATCAAGCTCTTAACTGATCCGTTCTAATCAAATTTAGGGTGATGGTGTAGTTTATTTAATGGGAATGAAGTTCATTAATGGGAACAGCATAGATCCGTGTATGGTTATGAACGAAATAATGTCTGCTGAACAAGGTGAACAAAATGGCATATGAACGAAACTGCCTGTTCGCTGCATTACTCTCTTCAACACGGGATCATACTGATAGTTCTAAAGCATGCCATGTCACGAATAATTCGACTGTTGTCACGGATCAAAAGCCGATCCATCGCGGGCGGGCAGCTATAATTGATACGTGCAGCCACGTAAGATAACGAGCCACAGTACTTGCAGCCCAGTATGGAACGGCATCAGCTGAATAATCGAAGCACGACATTTTGACTGAACTTAATCTGAACTCAGATGTATGTGCAAAATTCGCAAAAGAAGACAACTAGTCTCATATCACTACAACCTATCTTAACTATACTGATCTGTACACTTTTACCTTTCCTGCCACCGTCTTCTTATACAGACTTTAGGTAACGTACACCAAAGCCACTCCTATCAGTCCATCAAGAGAAGGACATACTTAAAGGCCCAGTTTCACCCCGTTCGTTTTCCTCATGCAAGCATGAATAGAAATCGTCGAGGGGTGGCTGAATGCTTACATTTAAATCTAGCAGTTAATGTACTGTCGACAAGATGAGAGATTCTTATTGTTGAGCTGTGTGGTCAGTGGTTTCAATTGTTAATCACTGACAAATGTTTCACATTTTTCAATGATATGTAGAGGCCATTAATACGTAACTGTCTGTGGTAATTAAAAAAATTATTTGTTCTTGGTTTAACTGTCGCAAATTGGTCAATAACGTTTTCTAAATTTGTTTTCTCCAATGCTAAGAAGAGCAAATTCGATGCTAGGAAGAGCAGGATCAATGAAACAATGTCATCCCATTGAAGCCCGCAAATACAACAAAATTAGCTTCAATTTGCTGAATGGTCGTTCACATCGTGCAATTGAAACAGCAATCGTTAGATGAATTTGCTTTGAAATGCGTTACTTTGAAAAATCGTCATGAGTATCAAATTGCCTCTTTTGGGACCTTATTGATCACAGATCAGTGATCTGTGGGGTCGCCAAAATCATGGTTGACAGCCTATTTGCCTTGAATATAATTTTGGGCCGTCAAAATCAGAACTTACTAACTTAATTGTGATAAATTTTTGTGCATCAAATTATAGTTTCAATCCTCATTTTTGCGATTATCTATCTTGGCGACCGTGGACATATGTCGCATTATGCCCCTATGGCAAACTCCTCGGTCGGGATCGGGATGTTGTAGTCGACCGCCAGATGCCTTTCTTGTTTCATCATCACAAACATGTTTTTAAGATGGCAATGAACAAAAATCGACAAATTGGTTTCTTGACCACCCATTCGTCTGAATTCCGACGATGACGTGCTCGGTCTCTACGCTCGGACACCAACTACACTTTGTCGATCAACGAACCATTATGTTTTAGCAATGATGAACCCAGAAGGTGTCTCTTTCCATAGTAGATGGAACCACGTGCGTATAATTGATTTTATCAAAGGAACCTACACCTAACATTTTTATTTGCGCATTCATGAAATTATATAAGAGATATGCGAATTTAAATAAATGACGAAATGAGGTAGCAGCAGATGCTCAAAAAGCGTTGTCAGCTGGAACTCCGTCGAAGACAATGTTTTTAGCATGTTCTAATTTTCAAGGTTCTTTTTTCGAAGATTCTTTGCACTTATTGGTTTTTTCTACAGACCTCAACACCTGCAGGTCAAATCCATGTGGCCATGGAACATGTGTTGAGGAACTGAACAGACACACATGCAACTGTGAATCGGAATACACTGGCTCACACTGTGAAACAGGTCAGTCTTTGAGTCTATCAAGCTCTTAACTGATCCGTTCTAATCAAATTTAAGGTGATGGTGTAGTTTATTTAATGGAAATGAAGTTCGTTATTGGGAACGGCAAAGATCCGTGTAGGGTTTGTAAACGAAATAATGTCTGCTGAACAAGGTGATATAAATGGCATATGAACGAAACTGACAGTTCGCTGCATCACTCTCTTCAAGACGAGTTCATAATGAAAATTCTAAACTATGCCATGTCACGAATAAGTCGACTGTTGTCACGGATTAAAAACCGATTTCTCGTGGGTGGGCAGCAATAATTTAAAAAAATGACAAATTAAGGTAGAAGCAAATGCTCAAAATGCGTTGTCGGCTGGAACTCCGTCGAGGACCATGTTTTGAGCATGTTCTAGTTGTCAATGTTCTATTTTCGAAGATTCTTTGCACTAATTGATTTCCTCTACAGACATCAACACATGCAGGTCAAATCCATGTGTCTATGGAACATGTGTCGATGTGCCAAATGTATACGAATGCAACTGTGAATCGGAATACACTGGTTCACGCTGTGAAACAGGTCAGTCTTTTAGTCTATCAGGCTCCCAGCTGATCCGTTATAATCAAATCTTAGGTATTGGTGTTGTTTATTTAATGCAAATGAAGTTCGTTAATGGGAACAGCATAGATCCATGTAGGGTTATAAACGAAATAATGTCTGCGGAACAAGGTGTTACAATGGCATATGAACTAAATTGACTGTTCGCTGCATCAATCTCTTCAACATGAGTTCATATAGAGAGTTCTTAAGTGTGCCATGTCAGAAATAAGTCGACTGTTATCACGGATTAAAAGTCGATCCATCGCGGGCGGGCAGCTATAATTGATACGTGCAGCCATGTAAGATAACGAGCTACGGTACTTGCAGCCCAGTATGGAACGGCATCAGCTGAATAATAGAAGTACGACGTTTTGGCTGAACTTAATCTGAACTCAGATGTGTGTGTAAAATACGCAAAAAGATACAACTAGTATCATATCACTACGATCTATCTTAACTAGACTGGCCTCCATACTTTTACATTTCCAGCACCGTCTTCTTATACACACCTTAGGTAGCGTACACCAAATCCACTCCTATCAGTCCATCAAGGGAGGGACATACTTAAAGGCCTAGTTTCACCCCGTTCGTTTTCCTCATGCAAGCATGAATAGAAATCGTCGAGGGGTGGCTGAATGTTTACATTTAAATCTAGCAGTTAATGTACTGTCGACCTTATGAGGGATTTTCTTTGTTGAGCTGTGTGGTCAGTCCTTTCAATTGTTAATCACTGACAAATGTTTCACATTTTTCAATGATATGTAGAGGCCATTTATACGCAACTGTCTGTGGTAATTCAAACAAAATATTTGTTCTTGGTTTAACTGTCGCAAATTGGTGAATGACGTTTTCTAAATTTATTTTCTCCAATGCTAAGAAGAGCAAGATCGCTGACACAATGTTATCCCATTGAAGCCCGCAAATACGACAAGATTAGCTTCAATTTTCTGAACGGTCACGCACATCGTGCAATTGAAACAGCAATCGTTAGAAGAATTTGCTGTGACATGCGCTACTTTGAAAAATCGTTATGAGTATCAAATTGCCTCTTTTGGGACCTTATTGATCACAGATCAGTGATCTGTGGGGTCACTAAAATCATGCTCGACAGCCTATTTGTCATGAATATAATTTTGCGGCGTCAAAATCAGATCTTACTAACTTAATTGTTATAAATTTCTTTGCATAAAATAAAAGTTTCAATCCTCATTTATACGAATATCTAGCTTGGCAACAGTGGACATATGTCGCTTTATGCCCCTATGGCTACGCCTCGGTCGGGATCGGGAGGTTGTAGTCGACTGCCAGGTGCCTTTCTTGTTTCATCATCACAAACTGGTTTTTAAGATCGCAATGATAGAAAATCGACAAATTGGTTTCTTGACCACCGCTCCTCTTCATCTGAAATCCGACGGTGACGTGCTCGGTCTCTACGCTCAGACGCCATCTACACTTTGCGGATCAACGAACCATTATGTTTTATCCATGATGAACCCAGAAGGTGTCTCTTTCCATGTCAGATGGAACCTCGTGCGTATAATTGATATTGTCAAAAAAACCTACACCAAGCATTTTTATTTGCGCATTCATGAAATTATATAAGGATATGCTAATTTAAAAAATGACAAAATAAGGTAGCAGAAGATGCTCAAAATGCGTTGTCGGCTGGAACTCCGTCGAAGACCATGTTTTGAGCATGTTCTAGTTGTCAAGGTTCTATTATCGAAGATTCTTGGCACCAATTGCTTTCCCATACAGATCTCAACACATGCAGGTCAAATCCATGTGTCAATGGAACATGTGTGAATGAGCCGAACAGATACGCATGCGACTGTGAATGGGGAAACATTGGATCACACTGTGAAACAGGTCAGTCTTTGAGTCTATCAGGCTCTTATCTGATCCGTTCTAATCAAATTAAGGGCGAAGGTTTTGTTTATTTAATGGTATGGGAATACACTGGTTCACACTGTGAAACTAGTCAGTCTTTAAGTCTACCTATCTCTTATCTGATCCGTTCAAATCAAATTGATGCTGTTCATTTTCTGAAAATGGAGTTCGTTATTGGGAACGGTATAGATCCGCATAACGTTGTGAACGAAATAATATCTGCTGAACAAGGTGATAGTGGCTTCTGAACAAAATTAACTATTCGGTGCATCACTTTTTTCAAGACGAGCTCATATAAATAGTTTTAAAGTAAGCCACGTCACGAATAAGTCGACTGTTGTCACGCATTTCGTTAAATTGAAGCCGATACATTGGATGCGTACAGCTCTAAATGTGACGGGCAGCGCAGTGAGACAATGAGCCACGGAACGGCATCAACTGAAGAATAGTAGCACGATGACTTATCTGACCTTAAGCTGAACTTTCAGATGTGTTGGCAAAAGTCGTAAAAGGCGACAACGAGTCTCATACCACTACGATCTCTCGTATTTGACTGGCCAACACGCTTGACCTTTCCAGCAACCGTCATCCTAGACAAACCTCAGTCTATCACTTGCAAAACATATTTAAAGGCCAAGTTTCATCGCGTTCGTTTTCCCCATGAAACCATGATTAGAAATAGTCGAGGTTAGTGTGAACGCTGTCACTTAAATCTTACTGCAAATGTACTGTCGACCGCGTGAGGGATTTCTTTTGTTGAGCGGTGTGGTCGGTGCTGTCTATTTGTCAATCACGGGTCAGTATTTCACATGTTTCAAATCTAATGTGAAGGCCATTTATAGGAAGCTGTCAAGGGTTAGTCAAAAAATTATTAGTTCTTGGCTTAACTATCGCAAAATGGTCAATAACGTCATAAAAATTTGTTTTCTCCAATGCGAAAAAAAAAACAAATTCGATGCTAAGAAGACCAAGTTCGCCTCAGCGATCTTATCCCATTGAAACCCGTAATTACGACAAAATTAGCTTCAATTTGCTGAAGAGTCGCTCACATCTTTCAATTGAAACAGCAGTTTCAAAAATTTGCAGTGAAATGCGTTTCTTTTAAAATACGTCACGAATATCAAATCGCCCCTTTTGGGACCTTATTGATCACAGATCAGTGATCTCTGGGGTCGCCAAAATCATGCTTGACAACCTAATTGCAATGAATATATTTTGGGGACGTCAAAACCAGATCTTACTAACTTATTTGTGATAAATTTCTTTGCATAAAATAATGGCTTGAATCCTCATTTTGGCGATTTTCTATCTTGGCGCCCGTGGACATATGTCGCCGTCTTCCAATATAGCTACGCCTTGGTCTGAATCGGGAGCGTGTAGTCGACTGCCAGTTTAATTTCTTGGTTCATCATCACAAACATGTTTTTAAGATCGCAATGATGGAAAATCGACAAATTGGTTTCTTGACCACCGCTCATATTCGTCTGAAATCCGACGATGACGTGCTCGGTCTCTACGCTCGGACACCAACTACACTTTGTCGATGAAGGAACTATTAGGTTTTAGCAGTGATGAACCCAGAAGGTCTCTTTCCATGTAAGATGGAACCACGTGCGTATAATTGATATTATCAAAGGAACCTATACCGAGCGTTTTTATTTGCGCATTGAGGAAATTATATAAGGGATATGCGAATTTTAGAACAATGAGAAAATATGGTAGCAGCAAATGCTCAAAATGCATTGTCGGCTGGAACACGGTCGAAAACCATGTTTTGAGCATGTTCTAATTGTCAAGGTTCTTTTTTCGATGATTCTTTGCACTTATTGCTTTTTTCTACAGACCTCAACACCTGCAGGTCAAATCCATGTGGCCATGGAACATGTGTGGATGAACCGAACAGACACGCATGCAACTGTGAATCGGCATACACTGGTTCACACTGTGAAACAGGTCAGTCTTTGAGTCTACTAATCTATTATCTGATCTGTTCAAATCAAATTGATGGTGTTCATTTTCTGAATATGGATTTCGTTATTGGGAACGGTATAGATCCGCATAACGTTGTGACAAAATTAGCTTCAATTTGTTGAAGGACCGCTCACATCTTGCAATTGAAACAGCAATTGTTTCAAGAATTTGCAGTGAAATGCGTTTCTTTGAAAATACGTCACGAATATCAAATCGCCTCTTATGGGATCTTATTGACCACTGATCAGTGATCTGTGGGTCGCCAAAATCATGCTTGACAACCTATTTGCTATGAATGTATATTGGGGGCGCCATAATCAAATCTTACTAACTTAATTGTGATAAATTACTTTGCATAAAACAATAGTTTCAATCCTCATTTTGGCGTGTATCTATCTTGGCGCCCGTGGACATATGTCGCCCTTTGCCCCTCTGGCTACGCCTCGGTCGGGTTGGCGAGGTTGTAGTTTACTGCCAGCTGCATTTCTTGTTTCATCATCACAAACATGTTTTTAAGATCGCAATGATAGAAAATCGACAAATTGGTTTCTTGACCACCTCTCGTCTTCGTCTGAAATCCGACGATGACATGCTCGGTCTCGACGTTCGGACGCCAACTGCACTTTGTCGATCAAGGAACCATTCTGTTTTTTAGCAATGATGAGCCCAGAACGTGTATCTTTCAATGTCAGATGGAACCACGTGCGTATAATTGATATTATCAAAGAAACCTACACCTAACGTTTTTTTTTGCGCATTCATGAAATTTAATAAGGGATATGCGAATTTTAAATAGTGACAAAATATGGTAGCAGCAAATGCTCAAAATGCATTGTCAGCTGGGACTCCGTCGAAGACAATGTTTTGAGCATGTTCTAATTGTCAAGGTTCTTTTTTCGAAGATTCTTTGCACTTATTGCTTTTATCTACAGACCTCAAAACCTGCAGGTCAAATCCATGTGGCCATGGAATATGTGTGGATAAACCGAACAGACACACATGCAACTGTGAATCGAAGTACACTGGTTCACACTGTGAAACAGGTCAGTCTTTGAGTCTACTTATCTCTTTTTTTGTCCGTTCAAATCAAATTGATGGTGTTCATTTTCTGAATATGGAGTTCGTTATTGGGAACGGTATAGATCCGCATAACGTTGTGAACGAAAAAATGTCTGTTGAACAAGGTGATAATGGCTTCTGAACGAAGTTAACTATTCGCTGCTTCACTTTTTTCAAGACAAGTTCATGTAAATAGTTTTAGAGTAAGCCACGTCACAAATAAATCGACTGAAATGCGTTTCTTTTAAAAATACGTCACGAATATCAAATCGCCTCTTATGGGATCTTATTGATCACTGATCTGTGATCTGTGGGGTCGCCCATATCATGCTTGACAACCTATTTGCAATGAATATATTTTAGGAGCGCCAAAATCAGATTTTACTAACTTTATTGTGATAAATTACTTTGCATAAAATAATAGCTTGAATCCTCATTTTGGCGATTTTCTATCTTGGCGCCCGTGGACATATTTCGCCCTATACCCTTATGGCTGCGCCTCGGGCGGGATCGGGAGGTTGTAGTCGACTGCCAGATGTCTTTCTTGTTTCATCATCAGAAACATGTTTTTAAGATCGCAAGTTAGAAAATCTACAAATTGGTATCCTGACCATCGCTTCCATTCGTCTGAAATCCGACGATGACGTACTCGATCTCTACGCTCGGACGCCAACAACACTTTGTCAATAAAGGAACCATTATGCTTTAGCAATGATGAGCCCAGATTGTGTCTATTTCCTAGTCAGATGGAACCACGTGCGTATAATTGACATTTTCAAAGGAACCTACACCGAGCGTTTTTATTTGCGCATTGAGGAAATTATATAAGGGATATGCGAATTTTAAAACACTGAGAAAATATGGTAGCAGCAAATGCTCAAAATGCATTGTCGACTGGAACTCCGTCGAAGACCATATTTTGAGCATGTTCTAATTGTCAAGGTTCTTATTTCGAAGATTCTTTGCTTTCATTCCTTTTTTCGACAGACCTCAACACTTGCAGGTCAAATCCATGTGTTCATGGAACATGTGTGGATGAACCGAACCGATACGCATGCAACTGTGATTTGGGATACGCTGGATCACTCTGTGAAACAGGTCAGTCATTGAGTCTACTAATATCTTATCTGATCCGTTCAAATCAAATTGATGGTGTTCACTTTCTCAAAATGGATGTCGTTATTGGGAACGGTATAGATCCGCATAACGTTGTGAACGAAAAAATGTCTGCTGAACAAGGTGAAAATGGCTTCTGAACGAAATTAACTATTCGCTGCTTCACTTTTTTCAAGACAAGATCATTTAGATAGTTTTAAAGTAAGCCACGTCACGAATAAGTTGACAGAAATGCGTTTCTTTCAAAATACGTCACGAATATCAAATCGCCTCTTATGGGACCTTATTGATCACTGATCTGTGATCTGTGGGGTCGCCAAAATCATGCTTGACAACCTATTTGCAATGAATATATTTTGGGGGCGTCAAAACCAGATCTTTCTAACTTTATTGTGATAAATTAGTTTGCATAAAATAATAGTTTCAATCCTCATTTTGGCGATTTTCTATCTTGGCGCCGTGGAAATATGTCGCCCTCTGCCTCTTTGGCTGCGCCTCGGTCGGGATCGGGAAGGTGTTGTCGACTGGCAGGTGCCTTTCTTGTTTCATCATCACAAACATGTTTTTAAGATCGCAATGATAGAAAATCGACAAATTGGTTTCTTGACCACCGCTCCTATTCGTCTGAATTCCGACGATGACGTACTCGATCTCTACGCTCGGACCCCAACTATACTTTGTCGATGAAGGAACCATTAGGTTTTAACAGTGATGAACCCAGAAGGTCTCTTTCCATGTGGGATGGAACCACGTGCGTATAATTGATATTATCAAAGGAACATACACTAAGCATTTTTATTTGCGCATTGAGGAAATTATATAAATGATTTGCGAATTTAAAAAAGACTGACAAAATAGGGTAGCAGCAAATGCTCAAAACGCATTCTCGGGTGGAACTCCGTCGAAGACCATGTTTTGAGCCTGATCTAATTGTCAAGGTTCTTTTTTCGAAGATTCTTTGCGCCTATTGCTTTTTTCTACAGACCTCAACACCTGCAGGTCAAATCCATGTGGCCATGGAACATGTGTAAATGAACCGAACCGATACGTATGCAACTGTAATTTGGACTACGCTGGATCACACTGTGAAACCGGTCAGTCTTTGAGTCTACTAATCTCTGTTCTGATGCGTTCAAATCAAGTTGATGATGTTCAATTTCCAATGCTAAGAACAAAAAATTCGAGGCGAAGAAGACCAAGTTCGCTGAGGCAATTTATCCCATTGAAACCCGCAAATACGACAAAATTAGCTTCAATTTGCTGAAGGACCGCTCTCATCTTGCAAGTGAAACAGCAATTGTATCAAGAATTTGCAGTGAAATGCGTTTCTTTGAAAATACGTCACGAATATGAAATCGCCTCTTATCGGATCTTATTCACCACTGATCACTGATCTGTGGGGTCACCAAAATCATGCTTGACAATCTATTTGCAATGAATGTGTTTTTTGGGGCGCCATAATCAGATCTAAGTAACATAATTGTGATAAATTAGTTTGCATAAAATAATAGTTTCAATCCTCATTTTGGCGATTATCTATCTTGGCGCCCGTGGACATATGTCGCCTTTGCCCCTATGGCTAGGCCTCGGTCGGGATCGGGAGGTTGTAGTTTACTGTCAGGTGCCTTTCTTGTTTTATCATCACAAACATGTTTTTAAGATCGCAATGATAGAAAACCGACAAATTGGTTCGTTGACCATCGCTCTTATTCGTCTGAAATCTGACGATGACATGCTCGGTCTCTACGTTCGGACGCCAACTACACTTTGTCGATCAAGGAACCATTACGTTTGATCCATGATGAGCCCAAAAGTTGTCTATTTCCATGTAAGATGGAACCATGTGTGTATAATTCAAATTATCAAAGGAACCTACACCGAGCGTTTTTATTTGCGCATTGAGGAAATTATAAAAGGGATATGCGAATTTTAAATAATGACAAAATATGGTAGTAGCAAATGCTCAAAATACACTGTGTGCTGGAACTCCCTCGAAGACCATGTTTTGAGCATGTTCTAGTTGTCAAGGTTCTATTTTCGAAAATTCTTTGCACTAATTGATTTCATCTACAGACCTCAACACATGCAGGTCAAATCCATGTGTCTATGGAACATGTGTGAATCAGCCGAACAGATACTCTTGCAACTGTAAATCGAACTGCACTGGTTCACACTGTGAAACAGGTCAGTCTTTGAGTCTACTAATATATTTTCTGATCCGTTCAATTCAAATTGATGGTGTTCATTTTCTGAAAATGTAGTTCGTTAATGGGAACGGCATAGATCCGTATAGGGTTATGAACGAAATAATGTCTGCTGAACAAGGTGATAATGGATTCTGAACGAAATTAACTATTCACTGCTTCACTCTTTTCAAGACGAGTATGCCTACATATACATAGTTTTAAAATAAGCCGCGTCACGAATAAGTTGACTGTTGTCCCGCATTGTTTTAAATGGAAGCCGATAAATTGGATGCGTACAGCTCTAAATGAGACTGGCAGCCCAGTAAGACAACGAGCCACCGAACGGCATCAACTGAAGAATTGAAGCCCGACGACTTAACTGACCTTAATCTGAACTCTCAGATGTGTTGGCAACACTCGTAAAAGGAGACAACGAGTCTCGACCCACTATGATCTATGTTATCTGGACTGGCCAACACGCTTTACCTTTCCAACAACCATCATCCTAGACAAACCTCAGTCTATCACTTGCAGAACATATTTTAAGGCCTAGTTTCATCGCGTTCGTTTTCCCCATGAAACAACGATTAGAAATCGTCGAGGTTAGTGTGAACCCTGTCACTTAAATCTTACTGCAAATGTACTGTCGACCGCATGAGGGATTTCTTTTGTTGAGCGGTGTGGTCCGTGCTGTCTATTGTCAATCACTGGTCAGTAATTCACGCGTTTCAAATAAGCACGCAAATACAACATAATTAGCTTCAATTTGCTGAAGGACCGCTCACATCTTGTAATTGAAATTGTTTCAAGAATTTGCAGTGAAATGCGTTTCTTCGAAAATACGTCACGAATATCAAATCGCCTCTTATGGGACCTTATTGATCACTGATCAGTTATCTGTGGGGTCGCCCATATCATGCTTGACAACCTATTTGCAATGAATATATTTTAGGAGCGCCAAAATCAGATTTTACTAACTTTATTGTGATAAATTACTTTGCATAAAATAATAGCTTGAATCCTCATTTTGGCGATTTTCTATCTTGGCGCCCGTGGACATATTTCGCCCTATACCCTTATGGCTGCGCCTCGGGCGGGATCGGGAGGTTGTAGTCGACTGCCAGATGTCTTTCTTGTTTCATCATCAGAAATATGTTTTTAAGATCGCAAGATAGAAAATCGACAAATTGGTTTCCTGACCACCGCTCCCATTCGTCTGAAATCCGACGATGACATGCTCGGTCTCTACGCTCGGACGCCAACAACACTTTGTCAATCAAGGAACCATTATGCTTTAGCAATGATGAGCCCAGATGGTGTCTATTTCTTAGTCAGATGGAACTACGTGCGTATAATTGACATTATCAAAGGAACCTACACCGAGCGTTTTTATTTGCGCATTGAGGAAATTATAAAAGGGATATGCGAATTTTAAAACAATGAGAAAATATGGTAGCAGCAAATGCTCAAAATGCATTGTCGACTGGAACTCCGTCGAAGACCATGTTTTGAGCATGTTCTAATTGTCAAGGTTCTTTTTTCGAAGATTTATTGCACTTATTGCTTGTTTCTTCAGACCTCAACACCTGCAGGTCAAATCCATGTGTTCATGGAACGTGTGTGAATGAACCGAACAGACACAAATGCAACTGTGAATCGAAGTATACTGGTTCACGATGTCAAACAGGTGAGTCTTTGAGTCTACTTATCTCTTTTTTTATCCGTTCAAATCAAATTGATGGTGTTCATTTTCTGAATATGGAGTACGTTATTGGGAACGGTATAGATCCGCATAACGTTGTGAACGAAAAAATGTCTGTTGAACATGGTGATAATGGCTTCTGAACGAAATTAACTATTCGCTGCTTCACTTTTTTCAAGACAAGTTCATGTAAATAGTCTTAGAGTAAGCCACGTCAGAAATAAATCGACTGAAATGCGTTTCTTTTAAAAATACGTCACGAATATCAAATCGCCTCTTATGGGATCTTATTGATCACTGATCTGTGATCTGTGGGGTCGCCCATATCATGCTTGACAACCTATTTGCAATGAATATATTTTGGGGGCGTGAAAACCAGATCTTTCTAACTTTATTGTGATAAATTAGTTTGCATAAAATAATAGTTTAGATCCTCATTTTGGCGATTTTTTATATTGGCGCCCGTGGACATATGTCGCCGTTGCCTTTATGGCTGCGCCTCGGTCGGGATCGGGAGGTTGTAGTCGACTGCCAGGTGCCTTTCTGGTTTCATCATCACAAAAATGTTTGTAAGATCGCAATGATAGAAAATCGACAAATTGGTTTCTTGACCACCGCTCCCATTCGTCTGAAATCCGACGATCACTTCCTCGGTTTTCTACGCTCGGACACCAACTACACTTTGTCGATCAAGGGACCATTATGTTTCAGCAGTGATGAACCCAGAAGGTCTCTTTCCATGTAAGGTGGAACCACGTGCGTATAATTGATATTGTCAAAAGAACCTACACCGAGCGTATTTATTTGCACATTCATGAAATTATATAAGGGATATGCGAATTTTAAAAAATTGACAAAATAAGGTAGCAGCAAATACTCTAAATGCATATTCAGCAGGAACTTCGTCGAAGACCATGTATTGAACATGTTCTAATTGTCAAGGTTGTTATTTCGAGGATTCTTTGCTTTCATTCCTTTTTTCGACAGACCTCAACACTTGCAGGTCAAATCCATGTGGCCATGGAACATGTGTGGATGAACCGAACCGATACGCATGCAACTGTGATTTGGGATACGCTGGATCACTCTGTGAAACAGGTCAGTCTTTGAGTCTACTAATATCTTATCTGATCCGTTCAAATCAAATTGATGGTGTTCACTTTCTGAAAATGGATGTCGTTATTGGGAACGGTATAGATCCGCATAACGTTGTGAACGAAATAATGTCAGCTGAACAAGGTGATAATGGCTCATGAACAAAATTAGCTATTCGCTGCATCACTCTTTTCAAGACAAGTTCCTACAGATAGTTCTAAAGTATGCCATGTCACGAATAAGTCGACTGTTGTCACGCATTTAGTTAAATTAAAGCCGATAAATTGGATGCGTACAGCTATAAATGAGACTTGCAGTCTAGTAAGACAACGAGCCACCGAACGGCATCAACTGAAGAATAGAAGCACGACGACTTAACTGACCTTAATCTGAACTCTCAGATGTGTTTTCAAAACTCGAAGAGGAGGCAACGAGTCTCATATCACTGCGATGTATCTTGTCTAGACTGGCCAACACGCTTTACCTTTCCAGCAACCGTCATCTTAGACAAACCTCAGTCTATCACTTGCAAGACATATTTAAAGGCCTAGTTTCATCACGTTCGATGGGCCGCTCACATCTAGCAATTGAAACAGCAATTGTTTCAAGAATTTGCAGTCAAATGCGTTTCTTTGAAAGTACGTCACGAATATCAAATCGTCTTTTATTGTGGGACCTTATTGATCACTGATCAGTGATCTCTGGCGTGCCAAAATCATGTTTGACAACCTATTTGCAATGAATATATTTTGGGGGCGGCAAATTCTAATCTTACTTACTTGATTGTGAGAAATTAGTGTGCTTAAGAAAATAATAGTTTCAATCCTCATCTGGGTGTTCCTTTTTCTTAGCGCCTGTGGAAATATGTCGCCCTCTGCGCCCATCGCTACTTCTCGGTTGGGAGGTTGTAGTCGACTGCCATGTGTCTCTCTTGTTTCATCATCACATACATGTTTTTGAGTTCGAAATGATCGAAAATCAACAAATTGGTGTCTTGACCACTGCTTGTCATCGACTGAACTGCGGCGATTATGTGCTCGACTTCTACTCTCGGACGCCAACTGCACTTTGTCGATCAAGGAACCATTATGTTTTAGCAGTGATGAACCCAGAAGGTGACTTTCCATGTCAGATGGAATTACGTGATATACATGGTATTATCTATAGAAACCTTCACCGAGCGTTTTATTTGCGTATTGTTGACATCTTAATTTGGATATGTGAAATTTAAAAAAATTAAGTTTTTCAAAATAAAGTGGCAGGAAATGCTCAAAATGCTTTGTCGGCTAGACCCTGTTTTGAGCATGTTTTAGTTGGCAAGGTTCTATTTTCGTAGATTCTTTGCACTAGTTGCCTTCTTCTACAGACGTCAACGCATGCAGGTCATATCCATGTGTCCATGTCCATGAAATTTGTGTGGATGAACCGAACAGATACGCATGTAGCTGTGAATTGGGATACACTGGATCACACTGTGAAACAGGTCAGTCTTTGAGCATATTAGGCTCTTATCTGATCCGTTCTAATAAAATTTAAGGTGATCTCGTGGTTCATTTTCTGGAAATGAAGCTGATTAATGGGAACGGTAAAGATCCGTACTGCGGTCTGAACGATATAATGTCTGCTGAACAAGGTGATAATGGCTTTTGAACGAAATAAACGATTCGCTGCATCACTCTCTTCAAGACGTGTTCATATAGATAGTTTTAAAGTAAGCAATGGCACGTAGAAGTCGACTGTTGGCACAAATTTCGTTAAATAAAAGCCGATAAATCGCATGTGGACACCTATAATTGAGACATGCAACCCAGTAAGACAACGAGCCACCGAACGGCATCAACTGAAGAATAGAAGCACGTCGACTTAACTGACCTAATCTGAACTCAGATGTGTTGGCAAAATTCTCAAAAAGGAGACGAGTCTCATATCACTACGACTTATCTTTACTATACTAGCCTGTATACTTTTACCTTTCCTCCTTCATATACAGGCCTCAGGTAACGTCCACCAATGCCACTCCTAGCAGTCTATCAAGGGAGGTACATATTTAAAGGCCAAGTTTCATCCCGTTCGTTTTCCACATGAAGGCATGAATAGAAGTCGTGGAGGGGTGGCTGAATGCTGTGATTTAAATCTCAGAGCAAATATTCTGTCGATCGCGTGAGGGAGTTCTTTGGTTGAGCAGTGTGGTCATTGCTGTCTATTGTTAATCATTGGTCAGTATTTTACATTTTTCAAATATACATAAATGCCATTTATACGTTGCTGTCAAGGGTAGGTTAAAAAATAATTGTTCTTAGTTTAACTGTCGCAAATATGTCAATGACGTTTTCAACATTTTTTTCTCCTTAGTGGTAGAGAATTGGATAAGTTGGGACAATCAACCTAATCATAGGTCAAAACCTCAACCTAACAGGTGCCATGGATATAAGTTGCCTATCCTAGGTCACATAATTACCAAAACGACACCACGCCACCAACGTATGGGTCACCAGGCCATTACCGATGAGTCATAATTCATGTGCAAACTTACCGCCTAGATCATACGCTAACCTACGGCTCAAAACACCGGGAATTTCCAGTTTCGATATTGGGAATATCCAATAGTTTCGATGATTCATCAGTTTCGATGGTGACTCATAACATGGTCACCGTTCAACATACAAAAAAATCACATTTTACCGCAATCTCAACCGATGGCTACAAAGAACATTTTGCTTGACGCACCTGTTGCCGACATTAGATTCTCAGCACTCGTTCCTATACCACCCACTACAGTACGAAAAATAAAATCAGCGATTAATACAATTCGCAACGGGGATTGAAGGATATATACTTGAAAAACCAAAGATAAAGGTGAACAAGAAGATGGAAGGACTGAAATCCAAAGTGGATTCTATATCCAGTAAAATTTTTATGAAAACACGCAAAATTAGAGAGAGCGCCTCAGCTATCAAGGGCTTCACGAAACAATACACGATCGAAGGAGCTAACGAATCGATGCCGCATCTTTTCTTAACGCCATTCAAACACAGGCAGTAGACTCGTTGGCAAGAAATCGTCAGACTAAAGTTAATTTTGTTATTACCTGCACGATGGAACGTGTCAATTTGAAATCCGGACAAGTAGATTTCACGAATGTACCTTTCGTTTGGAGAACTGAAGTGGTTTTAGATTCTACCGATACGAGAGAGATTTATAACACCGCGAAAGATAAAATGTTAGAATCAATGGCTGATTTCCAGATGCGGGGTAGTAATTAGAGACTTCGAGCAGTTGTAAAATTATATATCAACACGGTCGTTTATAAACCGTTGTAAGGTAGTTCTTATATTCCACTTCCGAAATGATTAGCGAGTAAAGAGGCTATCATCAATATGAGGAACGAAGATGACAAATGTTTCAAGTGGTGTGTGATGAGATCCTTAAACCCCGTTGACGACCATTCAGAAAGAAATACAAAAAATATAATAAAACAATCTGAGGAACTTAATTGGTCCGGCATCGAATTCCCTGTACCTGTAGCTGCTAATATAATGAGTAAGTTTGAGAGTACTAATAATATTAGTGTTAATGGCTTTGGCCACGATCAAACTTTTGGCCTATATTCCCGCTGTTTCTATCGAAACACGAGAGTGCTAGTTGTGTAGACCTATTATTCATTTCCAATGAAGAAGGAAAACATTATTTTTGGATAAAGAATGTCAGCAAACTGATGGCGGTACAGACAGAAAACTCCGTTCATTCGATGCATTGCTGCAAACGATGTCTGATGGGGTATAAAGATGTACATTCATTAAATAAACACACCGAGTACTGTTCCCAACATTCATCACAAAAGATAGAACTTCAAAACCCAGGAACTATGTTGAGTTTTAACAACGATTATAGAAAGATAAGAGTTCCTTTTATCGTGTACGCCGATTTCGAATCTTTCATCCAGCCCATAGACTCGTGCCAACCAGATCCTAGCCGGTCTTACACCAACAGGTATTAAAAACACACACCTATCTCCTTTTGCTATTATGTGAAATGTTTCGATTATAGTGCATACTCGCAAGGCCCCGTGTTTTTACACCGAAGAGCGAAGACGAAGTTATTGCTCAGATATTCATAGACGCTCTTACGAATATAATAAAACAAATATATAATGAGTTCAAATTTCCAGAAGAAGTGCAGAGTAGGGAAGCTTGGGACCAACGCAAAACTGCAACCAATTGCTACAACTGCGTTGGCGAGTTGCCTCGGTCGCGAGTCGGCAAAAAGCTGCAGTAACAAATCGATGAAAAGCTGCAGCAACAAATCAACCAAAAGCTGCAGAGGCAAATCGACGAAAGGCTGCAGGGGCAAATCGACCAATTGCAGCGGAAGCGGGAACAATACAAGGAGCCAGACAATCGGGATCGATTCAACGATTGTTGCCTCCTGAACGGCAAATTTAGAGGCACCACGTGTCGCCGTTGTTGGGAACGGTGCAGTAAAGTACCAAATTGTATTCCTGTTGTCTTTCAGAATCTAACCGGCTACTACAGTCATCTATGCATTAAAAACTTACGAGGTGACGTTAACGAGAAGATTAATTGCATTCCCTGCAACGAAGAAAAGTACATCTCATTCAGCAGAGATGTCATTGCTGATAAGTTCATAAATGAGGATGACAAGGAAGTGAAGGTCAAACGCAAATTACGCTTCATTGATAGCTCTAGATTCATGGCGTCGAGTCTCGACGCTTTAACGAAGAACCTAAGCAAAGACCAGTGTAAGAATACCAGCAAATACTACTCCGGTGCTAAACTCGATCTTCTACTACGAAAATTTGTCTGCCCGTACGATTACTATGCTTCCGTCGAGCGATTACACGATACAGAACAACCGCCAAAGTCCACGTTCTATTCGAGACTTAACGACTCTGGTCTCAGTGACGAGTACTACGAGCACGCACAGACGGTGTGGAAAGAGTTCAGATTCACAACGCTGAAGCAATGCTACAAATTATACAACGTGTTCGGCGTTCTACTGCTAGTCGACGTGTTCTAGAATTTCAGAAACGTTTGCGACCAGCACTACGGTCTTGATCCTGCGTGGTATTATGCATCACCAGGTCTTGCTTTGAAGTCAACCAGAGTCAAGATGGAGTTGCTGAGCGATTACGATATGATACTAATGGTCAAACATGGAATAAGAAGCGTCATCAGAACCATATCGAATTGCTACGGATGGGCAAACAATAAGTAAGTAAATTGCTTCAACATTTGACGAGAATACGCCTTCATCGTTCGTAACCTATTTAGACGCAAACAACCTGTACGTGTGGGCAATGTGAAAGAATTTGGCAACTAACGGGTTTCGTTGGATGGGTGCCCGCGAGCTAAACGATTGACGAGCGACGCCGTGTATAGTAGAAGTGGACTTGGAATACCCGAAGGAATTGCACCATCTGCACAACGACAATCCACTAGCTTCTGAGAGTGTTAAAGTAAAATGGTTGGATGTTCTTAAACTTATTCCAAACCTTAACCACAAGGCAAAGTACATAGTCCATTACGAAAACTTAAAGCCTAGGTTTGAAGATTACCAAGAATTAGCGTGGAATTAAATTTGAAGAAAGTGCTTGGCTGAAAAAGTATATCGATCTAAATACCAATTTGAGGACGAAAGTCACCAACGATTTCGAGAAAGACTTTTTAAAACTTATGAACAATAGCGTGTGTGGCAAGACTTGCGAAAATATCGAGAATCGCGTGGACATAAAATTGGTACTTGGCGAGAAGGAGACCATAAAGTTAGCGGTAAGAACGAATTACGACACTAGCACAATTTTTGAAGAAAACCTAATCACCATTCACATGATAGGAACGAAACTGTATTACAACAAACCGATATATCTCGGACTGCATATTTTGGAATTGAGTAAAACTCTGATGTGCGATTTTTATTAAAATTACATGAACAAAAAATACGGCGATAGAGCCAAGTTACTTTCACCGACACGGATTCGCTGGCCTACGAGATAAAAACCGAAGACTTCTGCGCCGATATAGCTCCCGACCCTAGATGCAATTTGGACACTAATGATTACCAGAAAGACCATCCCTCTGGTATCGAAACTGGCACCAGTAAAAAGGTTATCGGTATGTTCAAAGATGAAGCAGCTGGTAAACAGATCGAAGAGTTTGTAGGTTCGAGATCGAAACTGTATTCGTACAAGATGGCTGGCCAAGACCATAAGGAATGCAAAGGCGTGACGAAAACGATTACGCACGAAGATTACAAAGACTGCTTATTCACTAAGAGAGATCAATCGAGAAAGATGAACGTCATTCGGTTGCATCTTCACGATATCTACAACGAAGAGGTCAATAAGGTTGCCCTCTCAGCCGATGACGATAAACAATTAATTCAGGAAGATCGAATTCAAACTTTAGCATTTGGACATTATTCTCTAATAGAAAATGAGCAGTAAAGAAATCGATGTCGAAGACGTAACGCTACCAAATGTTGCCTTGTCTTACGTGGAACTAATCGAAGCGTCAAAGAAACTTGATATAAATATTTTAAGATGAGTATTTATAGGAGATGAGTTAACAAAAAGACCGAGAGCGAACGAGTGCGTCATCCTTAATCTGGACGATATTGACAGCCGAGGAACACATTGGACGTGTTGGATCAAGCGTGCCAATGATAAGATTTATTTCGTCAGCTACAGACTGCTTAATCCTACGGAATTGATGAACTATCTACGAAGACCGCTGTTCTACAACAGCGAGCGAATACAGCTCAATGACCAATTGTTTTGCGGTCACTTACGTCTGTGTGTATTGAAGAAGACGAGCAACGATGGTTGTAAATTTCAGGAAGCATGAACGAACTGTATTAAATAATATCATATACATAAAAACATGCATGTTGATAAGTTTGAACGTACTGATACTGGATTAGTACAAATGGTGTCCGGTGGTGTTACCCTATCTCAAGCGAGTAGTACCTTTCTAAAACCAGATGGAACGAACGCAATGGATGGCGATTTGAACATGAAAGGCAATTTGATGAAAGGTCTACCGACCGACATTCATCCACCAGTCATCGCCAATGGGGTTGTAAGCTTTGGTCAAGTGGAAACCTTACTTAACCAGCTATATCGAACAATACAGCTACTGATCACCAAAGAGTTTATGTGACAGCGGCACCAACTCTGACTTCCAATATAACGACAATCAACGGTTTCACTTATGAAGCTAGTGTGGTGAGTTTAAATATCTTTTCGAAGCTTGGAGAGCGTTTCAAAACGCATCTGACTTTCCTTATAAGAGTTGGCTCTCTGCATCAGTAACTTATGTTTGGATGCATATGAAATACCTGATTCCTCTGTCAATGACAGGATTTTACATCATCGCTGCTACATCGCAGACCGAACAAATTATTTGTCGGAGAGGCCAAGCTAGTAACGATGGAATAGTATTTACGGATATTATACCTCCTAAAACGGATGCCTTCGATGCTAGATTTTTGAATAAACTTACATTTCCCGCTTCGTCTTGTTACACGTGATGGAGATTTGTTATTATATCCATGAGTCTAGGTGCCGTTTACACTGGCATCAGCCTGCTACAGTGTATTCCAACGCTGGGCGATGACACACACGGAAGAAAATGTAACGTCAGTTACGTGCCGAGATTATCTTCAAATACTAGTAATTACGGTTTTCGTGCGATCACCGGTTCTGAATTTCAAAATATTAAAGCCTTCCGCGCGTTCAAAGACGAAGGACAATGGGTATCTGCATTTAACGCCGGCCCTGCCACCTGGATATCTATCAAGTGTCCAACCGTAGTGAGAATCTGGAAGATCGGTTTGAAAGGAAGTAACAAAGACACAGAAAGAATATACAAATGGGTGTTAAGAGCATGCACTGAAGAAGGACACTGGGTTATTTTATATATGGCACCTAATCCTACTTATTTAAGAAATACTTACCAAGAATTTTTAATCGATTCTATTAGAGAATTTTCGCGTTATCAGCTACATTGAAACAGTGCTGAACCGGGTAAGCCTGGATTTAGCGTGATGCAATTTTTCGTGTACGATTTTTAGAAATTAAAAGTCTATTTCGGCTTAAAGAAACATTTTTCTTTATAAAAAATGTTTAATCCAGATAAAATTATATTTAAATTGGCGAAAAAGGCGGGCATGTTTGGCCAACGTATTAAGATAGGAAACGAATACCCGAACGGTTTCGAAGGTGATTTACATATCGCGACTCCGTCATTAAAAAGTTGGGGAAAATCACAAGATCACGCTTTTGTACAATAAGTTTACCGTATCGACTGAGGAACAATCGGACACTATCGATATGGTCGAAAATACTTTTGTAACGCAGGAAAAAGTATTTGCGCGATCCTGTAACAAAAGCGGCTTTGAATTAGAAGCACGAACATTCGCAGGTTGACCGAATGAGTATTTTATACGAACGAAATGACGATGATACAATAAAGCTGTACCCAGCATTGTTAACTGCGTATGGAACAGTGGATATAACAACTGGATTTTATGATTTAGATGATATTTCAATCGACCCTCTAACACTACTATCCACTCCGTGAAGTGTCGTGCTAGATTTGACATGTAGTATATTTATCAGAAATAAACCATCCGTACAATTAAAAGTAGAGGACGCTGTAGTAGAAAGAACTGAAGTATGGACGCGACATCTATTTGCCAAGAAACTCAAGAAGTGTTAAATAACCAAGTGTCGATAATTTTCAATGACTATTCTCATCGAAGATTTAAACCTTAAGATCAACAACTTTACTTCCTCCCGATATCAAGATAAACGGCATGATATATTCCGGTTCTGTTTCTATCGTCGTTTTTATTAAGCTAAATGTCTTGTTCGTTTCCACCTTGTCATGCAAAGGCCCCTAGAACACGTTCATGTAATACTCTGCTTCGTCCGGTGCCTCTACCGTAATCAGGTATAAACAGACGCTGATTCGTTTTAACCGTGTAAACCACATCTTCTTCTAAAGTTTCGAAATCTAAAAAAATACGAGTTCCCACTTTAAGTAACCGGGATAAAACTTTATGGCAATACGCGGATCTCGTATCTATTTCTCAACACTTTACCGCTGTTAATCTGTAGTTTTCGTACCGATTTTTTACGCCATACTTTCCTTATACAAAGATGGGTAGGTGGTGGTTTCGTTCGTCTCTCTGTCAAAGAATTCAACGCCTATCGGGTTTGTTACGAATCGTTTTTAGAAATTCGTATTTACATTGTAAGTAGTACATCGTTTTTCTTCTTCACCGGTTCCAGCAGTTCTGATTCCGATAAACTACCTATCTCGACGAGTATCCTTAACATACCCGGTGTGTTCATCAATCTATAATTTATTCCGTGTTCCTTCATTAGCGATTTCAGCTGTGAGAGTTTCATTTTTTTAATTTAAATAGATAATAATTTCTTTTACATACTACGCTCATTTTCTGACCATCCGATTGGAAGTTTAACAATTTATCCGAAATGACAACGGCGTATACTTTCGTTCCAGCTGGCACCGCGTTATTAAAAGTAGCCTTGATCAGAATGCCAAAAACAGACAATTGTTGATTCGGGAACGAGAGGCTATAGTCCACTGCCGGATATATTTCTTGGTACATTACCACGTACACGTTTTTGATATCGCAGTGATCGAAAATTTATGGATTAGGTTCTTGATTACCGCTTCGATTCGTTTGAAATCCGACGATATACCTCGGTTTTTCGGGCGATGTCTTTACATTAAGTCGCCAACTAAATGTGGTAGACTGAGGAACGGTTTTGGTATCATAATTGTGAGCTCGATAGGTTAGTGGTAACGTTGTCTTTGATTCGATCGTTTTAAGCATCTGCATTCTTTCCATGTAAGAAGGAATCACATGCGGCATGAACCAGGAGATATTTGCGATGTTGACTTTACCCGCCGCTGAAGCTTTTGCCCTGAAAATCGCATCGTCGTCGGATTTTCGAACGAGCGTTAAAGTCTGTTTCATACCGTACACTATCTTGTCGTGTTCTTCACAGAATCCAAAAATGTGCTTCAGTGGCACGATAAAACTAAATGTGCCATTTGCAGATGGTTTCTGAATGAGACATGCCTGTCTGAACGCGAATTCAGAGTTGTCGCCTATAACGGCAGTCGCGACGGTATCCTTTGTCCTTAATTGGTTAGGTCCTTGTGCAAGAGCAAAGTCGTCGGGATACTTAATCAGCCCCAGCATAGTTTTGGACTGTCCAGCATGAAACACGCCTTCGATTTCTTGATTCGATAGCGAATACGACATTTGACTGAGAAGATGCATGAGTCCGTTGTTGGTAACGGCCACAGCATCGGCATTGGCGTGAGCTGTTCCATCGGCTTTATTCAGTCTACTCTTGAATAGCAGGTATGATTGGATTAGATGATCGAAAAGATCTTGAAGTTCGATATTTGTGCAAATTACCCAGGAGCTGTTTAGATTCGTTCTCGCTACCGGTTCATACTCTTGTCATTCGTATCTGTCGACTCCCTCATCTATAATTATATTGTCGGTAAATCTTAAAACATCTGATTGCGTCTTGTTTTATTGTAACGATATAGTATTTTTTAAGCCAATTTCATTCCAGACCCACGCACAAGATCTCCATAAGCAGACAGTAAATTATTTGTATTTGTATCACCGATTAAACTATTTATCGTTTCCTTGCTAATTTGACTAAGTGATGGCGGCTTAACCATTTTAGCTGCTGTTATATCCGCCAATAGCTTTCCGACATTGATAGCAACGGTCTTGCCAGCATCGATGACCTTTTTCCAATCTCGGTCGGCGTCTTTGCCAATATTCAATGCTGTAGCTGCCATCTGTCCTGCCGCATTCGACGATAGAATTCTTTTGAAATATCCTGATATCGTTTCAAATATTACAGTGCCTCTGTCAACTATTTCGTTTCGTAATCTCGTATTTCACGCTCTAAATCTAGCGATTCGTATAGACAATATATCAACTAATGAATAAGGATCAGATTGGAGAATTTCTGGTACGACTCCTTTATCCGTCGAGCTGCCTTTTCTATTCTCCCATATCGGTTTAATGATTTCATCATATTTTTTACTTCTAGGTTTTTTTTCGGATTTCTTGGTTGGCGAATGGCGTTCGTTGACCAAAGAATTTTGTTTAATGCTTTGAGATCGTTTATATCATATATCGTCTTGTCTGAATTTACCATAGTTACAACTCCCAAAGTCCCGGAGTTCCTTTGTGTCATCGCCAATTTATATACCATCTCCTTCAATCGTGTTTAGGCTGTCTCTGATGTATGGTTTACCACCTTTGGAGTGTATTCTGAAGGTCGTATCCGTCAACTTCTTAACGGTACAGTAATCGTTTCACTCGGCTATTACTCGTTGGGTATAAAAGGACCATCCTAAAACACCCTTTCCTCTAATCAGTTTATATTTGGCGTTTTTACTCATACTTCAACGAACCGATCTCGATTGAGTTATTTCTTTTACTGGTTCATTTTTAGGCTTCGTCCACCCCATTTTGTGCATCGGAAATAGATACATTATAATTAATATTATTGTTTTTATTGTAACAATCCGAGTAGCGTTATGTTTTTAAAAGGTGAATCTGGTCCAAGGAAAAGTCCATCTTCGTTTACGAATCCAGAACCTGTTTTCAGTTACAGACCTTCTCATGCACCGTTAAGTCCAGAACCTTGCCATGGCTTTGAGTAAAGGCCATGCCCTTGATGCACTATCTTGTAGTTTTTACTTCGACTATTGAAATATATCGCTCCGCTCGATCCTCTTATTTTATCTATGGCTTTTGACCCAGCTGCTGCACCAATTTCAGTTAATGCAACCGTTGCTACGCTCGGTAATACGCTCGATGGCAGGAATTTACCGGCAGTAGCTATAAACGGTAATTTAGCACCGATAAATCCACATTCGACTTTGACGTTTTGCATTAATTGCGTTTTACTCATTTTTATAATCGCACCCGTTCCGCCCTAATACGCTTTGGCTAACTTACTGACCTGCCTCTGAGTAAGAGTTAAAATGTATTCTCTATTTAAATCGTTGTGCTTTAATCCAATGCTAACGCCGGTTCCTGCTTGTACCGATCTTTTGATTTTGTTGTTTCGTCCTTCTGAAATATTAACTCTGACGTTCGTATATTGACTCATTTTATATATCAAAAAAACTGTTAGCGTTCTTTTATATGAAATCTTATTGATCGTTCCTATCCTCGTAGATTAATTTCTTACTATCTTGATCGGTGAGAGTCTTTTCCATTGACGATATCGTGGATAGGGTGATTGGAAGATATATCAAATTGCTCGGCATTTTGTTAATCTTGTACCCAGGTCTTGCATTCTGGAAAAAGGAATAAATTATGTTATCAGTCGTTCCATCGCTGTTTGAGGCTCCAATGTTATCGCTCGTTACCCGTAGATTACTGACACTCATTATGTACACTATATTCTCAGATTCCTATGTAATTCTCCGCTATATGAGCAGCGGTCTTCACCGTATTGGTGTTTGGCTCTATCTTAATATTGTATGCATCGTTTAACATATCATAATGCTCGTTTTCTTTCACGTTTCTCAGCACGTATTCGTTAATATTGATTATTTCGTAGCAACCTTCGGAGATGACTATAGTAACCTACATATGCCCATCATTAGGCGGATACGTAAAGTTGTTGTTCGTCGCGCTGATGTTTGGAAAAGAAAAATATGTTTCGAGTTTGACAAAAGCCATTTCATACTTTTTATCTTTATCGAATTGTATCAACGGATTAAACCGAGTCCTTATTCACGAACTCTTCTCACTTAGTTACATGTAAAACGATGACTTCGGTTCTTTGCAGTAGCACAGATTTTTAATGATGGAATGAAGAATTCGTCAAAACCGCATCTGTACTTGCCAATATTCTTGTAAGTAGTTTGGTCAATCACCACAAATCCGTGAGGATGCTTCCAGGCTGTTTCACATTGTTTCTTGAACTCCTCTATTGACATGTCAATACTGGCGTAATCGTTGAGAACTTGCAACCTATTACAGATTTATTAATCCAATTGTTTAGCTATTTCCTCAACGACGAATACTGGAGATACATTAAGTCTTATGATCTTGTCTTGGCAACAGAATAACGCGATGATCGATTCTTTCGGTATTTTTTCTTCGAATGCTTTCTTGAGTATTTTGTACTCTGGTTGAAAGAGATCTTCCATATGCTTGTAAGTTGTCGTAAACTAACCATCCGGGTTTTAGAAGTAAGTTCAACAGTAGAGTCGTCCTACGATCAACCTTCTTATACTTCTCAGTAAAAGAGGAGAAATTGAATCTATTTGACAACGTGTGGTTCCACGATAGATCTGTGACTTCCATTTAAATATATCTAATGCATTTAGATAGAATATATTGCGTAAAGTGTAAACCTCGTACTGAAACTAAAAATATTCAGAATGTTATAACGAAAAATGGAAGGCCGATGCTTAGAGGCTTATGTGATGTATGTGGGAAAACTAAAACTCAATTCGTGAAAGCCGTTGAAGGTGGCGATCTTGTTGGGTCTCTAAATTCAGTTACAAGTAGCATTAAGTTGCCGTGGGCTAAATTTCCAGGTGAGATGCATATGCCGGGACATCAGTTTACGATCAGCATGCGATACAGCTTCTAGGAATGTCGCTGATAGAGCGATGATTAACGAATTGAAAAATATTCCAAATTCTAGCTTACGGGATCGCATAGAGAGGAATTTTGTCAAACCTATATTATCAGCGAAAGCGAGTCTGGGGTTAGGCTTAAAAACCAGAAATTACAATCTGCTTTGAAATGGACCGGTCAACTCGCGGATGAAGTACATAAACCCGTAGTGAGGCATTTAGAAAAATTAAGACGTACGTTGGTAGAATAGATGAAACCTGGGTTTCTGATGTAGTCGACATGCAGAGTTTCGCTAGAGATAACGATGGTGTGAAATATTTATTAACTGTGATTAATGTGTTTCTCAAGTACCGTTAGATCGTGCGATTAAATGACAAGAATGGAAAAGTAGATTTTAGAAAACACTCGAGAGTTGCGGTAGAAGACTGGGTAAAGTATGGGTTGATAAAAATAAAAACATTTACAGTAGAAATCTCCAAGAATTAGTTGAGTGGTGTTATACCGAGAATGAAGAAAAATCGTGCGTGGTTGAGCATTGGAACAGAACGATGAGTGAGGAAATGTTTAAATATTTTATAGCTAATTCAAAATGGAGATATATAGATGTATTGGGTGAAATGGTTAATAGTTATAATGAAACTTGGCATTCTTCCAATAAAATGGCACCCTCTAAAGCTAGTATGATGGTTAACGGTAAGGCAGAATGGATGAATTTATACGGATCAGAAATTCCGGAACCAATTTTGCCTAAGTTCACGATCGGTGATAAAGTTAGAATTGCAAAGAAAAAAATTACTTAGAAAATAGTTTGCACTGAGATGGGAGGGGAAATTTTTACAATTTCTCAGATTCAGTACACAGGTCCTCCAACTAATATGATTACTGAATATAATGGTGAGAAAATACATGGCTCATTCTGCGAACAGGAGCTTCAAAAGACTATTCAAGAAATAATTAGAATTGAAAAGATAATCAGGAACGAGGAAACAAGTCGCTGGTAAATTCGCTTATACTGAGTAATTTAATTCATGGGTTGATAATTAAGATCAGGCGACCATGTGATGAGTCACAATTGATACTAATGACTCATCTAAACTTTTAGAAATCCCCAATATCGAAACTATTGGAAATACCCGGTGTTTTAGCTATAGGTTGGAATTTGACAAAAGCATTAGGTTTTTGCATAAATGACGCATCGGTAGAGTTGTGATGACCTACACCGGTGTTTGACCTATGGTGTAGGATGATGTCATTTTGGTAATTTTGTGACTTAGGGTCTTATATGCATGGTAACCTATTAAGTTGACGTTTTGACCTAAGGTTAGGCAGATTTCCCTGCTTATCCAATTCTCTACTACTCTTTAATGCTAAGAAGAGCAAATTTGATGCCAAGAAGAGCCAAAGTATCAAATCGCCTCTTATGGGCCCTTATTTTCGAAAATTTTAAAATTTTATCTGATTTTAAAATCAGATCTTATTAAATTAATTGTGATAAATTAGTTTCCTTAAAAATTATAGTTTCAATTCTCATTTTGGCGATCCTCTAACTTGGCGCCCGGGGACGCTTCTGTAAGGATCAGGAAGTTGTAGTCGACTGTCGGGCACCTTTTTGTTTATATCGTCACATACATGTTTTTAAGATCGCAATGATCGAAAATCGATAAATTGGTTTCTTGTCTACCGCTCTGATTCGTCTGAAATCCGACGATGATGTGCTCTATCTAGGACAACTAAACTTTGTCGATCCAGGAACCATTATGTCTCAGCTTTAATGAACCCAGAAGGTGCCTGGTGCAGTCGCCTTTGATTAGATCATTTTTTACAGCTGCACTCTGGCCGTTGCATTCATCAATTAGTCAAGGTTATACTTTCGAGGATTCTTTGCACTAATTGCTTTTCTTTACAGATATCAACGAGTGCAAGTCAAATCCATGTGTCCATGGAACATGTGTGGATGAACCCAACGAATACGCATGCAACTGTGAATATGGACATATTGGATCACACTGTGAAATAGGTTAGTCTTTGATTCTATTTTGCTCTTATCTGATCGGATCTAATCAAATTTAAGGTGATGGCGTGGTTGATTTACTTGAAATGAAGTTCGTTAATCGGAACGGCATAGATCCGTTTAGCGCTATGAACGAAAAAATATCTGCTGAGTAAGGTAAAAATGGCCACTGAACGAAATTAATTATTCGCTGCATCACTCTCTTCAAGATATTTTTTAAAGTAAGATGTAGCGCGAATAAGTCGATTGTTGTCAAGCATGTCATTATATAGAAGCCGATTAATGGCATGCAGACAGTTATAATTGAGACATGCAGCCCAGTCAGACAACAAGCCACGGAACAACATCAACTGAAGAATAGAATTGTTGCGCTGTGTGGTCAGTGCTGTTTATTGTTAATCACTGGTGAGTATTGTCAATTGAGCTATGGGCCCAACATTTAGCTTATGCACACTCACGGGCAAACACACATGCATACCTAAAATACACATCCGAGAAGTCAGGCTGCGCAGGATATTAGCAAACATTTCGCTAGAGTTATGGTGACCAAGGAACATAGAATTAGGCTGTTTTAAATGTAGGACTTTGAGAACAATTATTGACCGACCAATTACCGTCTGTCGGAGTTCAGGTGGAAGGATGAATATATGCCGTATATATTATTATGTTCACAGCCTTTGTTTTGCCGGCCTTTCAACTTTACATATAGCAAATGCGATGCGAAGTCTTGCGGCGAATTGTCCGCGGCGTGCTGTCCACAGCCAAATGTCCTGCGGCATATTGCCCGGACACCCGTGAAGACTTTCCTTTTCTCTGTTTAGCTTTGTGTATCTTTGTTTTAAGTTAAATGAGTTGCGAGCGCCTCTGATGACAGTGGCGCTATATAAGTGCTCCATTACAAATTCATTGAGATCAGCCTAAATAATAGCAATATGGAACGAGTTAAAACAGTCAAAACCAATGTATCGGCTATTTGGATTTCTGATTTCGGGCAACATACTTATACACTTTTCTTGCCTGATGAATGAGCGTATCAATTCAAGCTCTCGTTACTTCTTATATCGACTAAGCAACTCTGTGTCATCCGGTTTTTCTTCGAGAGGATTTCGCCATAGGTCTACTCCGCAGAAACTAGAAGTTTCATTGGTCACAATAGACTGACAGTTAAAGCTCGCCGTGAATTTTCGGTTGTACTGTGTCGTATGCCCGATTGGACGTCCATTTGGTTATCGTTTAGCGTACCGCTGGATGCAGAACTGAACATCCTGCTACCAATAAATGCGATGACATGGAACAATTGAGTAACCAACTGATCGTCAGGATTGCAAGAAATGATCGCATTCTGTTGCTGTCGACACTAGAAGTGTGGCTTCGCTTCGGCCCGGCATGCTTAGTAGATCTGTCGCACTCAAACTGAATATGGTCATCAAATAATAGCTGACCATTCCTGTCGAAGAAACTTTGACTTACAATGTACGGGCTGACGATTCAAGAACATGCGATGATGACGGTAGATTACGATTGCACCAACTTTGAGGTTCTTGCTGCTTCTGCTGTGCTTTGCATCCGTTTGTTGATTTCAGGAACTTCATCATTGTCGGAATCGCTGTGTAGCTCACGTTTGACGTTGCCTAGGCCTATGTCTTGCCTCTCAGTTCCAAGATGTGTTGTTGCAACAGCCTCAGCTAGGAATTGCCCCTTTGACAAGTTGTTTATGGTGCCCTTACACATCACCACATCTTTCATCAGTTACGTCCCCAAAATCCGGTGGAGCAATAAATATTATTACCCATAGTGAAGTGATCGGACAATTAGAGTTCATATAAGCCTAATAACCTACTTCAACAACCTACATCATGTGCCTTCATCAAAAATCAACACCGTTTTCTAAGTATATAATCATTCTTCCACTGTGTAACCGTATCGTGAACATACGATGCATTTTGGAGCGCATAAATAGCATGGTTTGCACACTAGGAAGTAGGTGCGGGCTCTCGTGCCTACAATCCCAAATATGGGATGGGGCTACTGGCACCCAGCTTTAGCTAACAAAGTCATAATCTGCAAAAATGGTACATACCTGATAACTAAAATACATTTCTCTAACCAATTAATAGGTTGCTTTTGTTTAGCAAGAAATTGGTTAATTATACTAACATTTTTCGAGCAGCCATGTTGGCAGAAAGTTAATTTAAAACATGTATCAGGATATGACGTTACTAGACCAAAAAATATATAAACTCTGCTGAATATAAAATAATTTTCTGGAAGAACAAATGTCAGTTAGTAAATCAACATAAAAATTAGTTGTCATTATGTGGAATTACAGTCTTTTACAGCCATTTTTAGTGCCATGCCATATATGAAATAATAGGCACTAATGGGTTAACTTTTCTTAAAGTCAGATAGCATACAGTTGCAATAATCAACACATAACACAATAATTTATGAATAACATATCTGTGTGCAAGTAGCAACTGATATATCAACACAATCATCACTTACATATTTACCTGTGTACACCTAACATGTTAGACATTTAAGACATGTTCAAAATTAATTATGACACTCAAGTCAAAGCTCTCGGATAGAATGTAATGCACAAATAAACATTTAATACAGTTCCAATATTAGTTATATCACCTGGAATAAGGCCTAGACCTCAGAGAGACTGTGTGTGTGTACATGGCGAAACTCTCGTATAATTTATAATGTAATGCACAAACACACACACACACACACACACACACACACACCACACACTATCAGTCAAAAGATGATGTAAGATTGTAATTATGATTACATATGAACGAAAAAAATTTCCAATCCAATCTTATGAACTGATTTCAACATCTCTGTATGTAACATAACTTGTCCAGCACTTTGATAATTAGTTGTGTTACCCTAAACTCAGTTGTTTTACACAAAAATCTCAAGCATAAACAACAGACATAATTACAATACAACTGAAATATCGGAATATCTGACATTTATGAAGTGTCAATTCAAGGAAAAAACTCATCCATGGCATTCCTGACCTGAGCCAGACAGAGGATCCACATAGCAGATAACATCCTTTTCCACAATGCGTGAGTTCTTTACAATGATGCATGAAGTTAACTGATATTAGTCTAACTGACATTAGCGAGACATTAGAGAGCCTTAAACTTATTTACTTTTTTAAAGTACAGTACCAGCGCCTCTGAATAGATATCTTGAAGTGGCACTATATGAAGTATTTTTGATGGATTGATTGATTGATTGACCATGTGAGCTCTGGAGCTATAGAATACAAAAGAAATAATTACTATTATGACAGGAAAAAACCTTGAAACAAGTCCAAGATTTCTAGACTACAGAATTTGTAACAACAATTATATTATTATTTCTAAAACACAATAACATACATAACCACAATACTTTTTTTAAATTCACGACTATGCGGCTTTGCATATCAGGAAGAAGGCTGGAACTGTTGAGTATTGTAACCATTTATTAATTACACACTACAATCGCGCTTGCCTTAATTGGCCAAATCAAACAGCAATTGCAGCAACACGTTAAGCAATGGTTACACTAATTTATTCATTTTTTTAGATCTACTCCACCAGTCGCCCTTGGGAGCTGCACAATGCAGAGGATTTTTCAGTAGTTAGAATCTGTCCAACAAATAATAGTTGATGAATTTAAATAACGGCATTAATATCGTAGAATGACACTAGACAAGTGACTAGAAGTAGTAGGAAATTCGATATGCTAGCGCATTAGCCAAAACATAGGTCAAAACACAAACCTATAGCTGACCATGCATATCAGTAACCTACCCTAGGTCACAAATTACGAAAAGCGACAACAACCAAAATCATAGGTCAAACACCAACCTATAGCTAACCACAATATTGCCAATGAATCATGATTCATGCGCAAAGCTAGGTCCTTGGTCAAACACCAACCTATAGGTCAAAACGCCGTCTTTTCTATTCTAAGTATTTATTGAGTAGTCCACTGAAGCTCTAGTTCATAAAATGAGCCCTGTATTTTCTTGCCGTTATAACCAGCAATCTTATAGGTTGGTGGATCCGTGAACTGAATTTGTGTAATTGTAAAAAAAAACTTCTGCGATCCATTTCGGTGTATATCCCTTTTCAAAGATATTCTTTTACCTTGTAATGTTAACTTTATCACCGCTCGAAAACCTAGGCTCAATGGGTCCTGGAATTTCACATCCGTTTAAATTCATTCATACAACCTCTTCATTCACTTTCATACTGGCTTTAGAGGGTGTCATTTTATTGGAAGAATGCCAAGTTTCATTTTAACTATTAACCATTAACCATTTCGTTGAACACATCGATATATCTTCTTGTTGAATTAGCTGTAAAGTACTTAAACATTTTCCCCTCATCGTTCTGTTCCATCGCTCAACGACGAAACACATGTATTACAGTTAGCAAGTATTTCACACCATAGTTATCTCTAGCGAAACTCTGCTTGTCGACTAAATCAGCAGCCCAGATTTCATCGATACCACCAACGTGCACTTTCGTTTTTTCTAAAATTTCTTAATATGGATTTATACAATTCATCCGCTAGTTGGTCGGTCCATTGTAATTATGGGCTTTTTTAAACCTAACCCAAGACTATCTTTGGCTGATAATATTGGTTTGACAAATTCTCTCTCTATTCGCTCTCGTAAACTAGGGCTAAGAATATTATTCAATTCGTTAATCATCGCTTTATCAGCAACATTCCTAGACGCTCTATCCGCGTGCTGATCACGTGCCAAATCATGCCGATAAGCAGCGTTGTCGACTCTGTAAACAGATTTAGACCAATCTTTAGGAGTTCCATCGGGATTCATTCTAAAAATCTAGTCTAGTTCCAGGACCCGTAAACTGATGTCCCTTAAAATGCATCTTACATGGAAATTTAGCCCACGGCAACCTAATGTTACTGGTGTCTGAATTAAGAGACCTGACTAGATCGCCACCTTCAACCGCTTTCAGGAATTGAGTCTTTGTTTTTCCGCATACATCACACGTGCCTCTAAGCATCGACCTTCTGTTCTTCGTTATGACATTCTGTACATTTTTAGTTTCAGTACGAGTTTTACACTTTACGCATTACATCCTTTTTATATCTCAATAGCCGTAGTAAAAAACTACAAGATAGTGCAGCAAAGGCAGGATCTATACCTAAAGCCATACCAAGGTGCTGGACTTGATGGTGTAGGAAAAGGTCTGCATCTGAAAACAGGATCTGGATTCGAAAATGGTGAAGGACATATTTTTGGACCAGATTCGCCGTTTAAAAACATTCCACTTCTCGGATATTTACTATAATTTTTTCTTATCCCAGCTAAAATAAGAAGTCATTCCAACATAAAATGTCACGACTACTTTACAAAATAGGGTGGACGAAACCAAAAATCGATTAATCTACAAGAACACAACCGAGATCCGTCTCGTGGAAGATGAATGAAGCTGCGTGGAATGCAAAGTATAGACCGCAAAGGCAAATAGGTGGTTTAGGATGGGAGTTTTTTTGCCCAAGAAGCGATAATTATTCATCCTCATGAGACGGTTGTTTTACAGTTATGCTTAGTTGTCCGAATGACAAAAGGATCGTGTAAAGTTTCGCTCCATCCGGAGTTTATAGAAGCGGGGTGCCGCCTGCTAAGCGATACCGTAACAGGATTCGCGGAAGGCATTTTACTCGATATTAAGAATTACAGAGATCTTAGAAGTCACCATAAACGAAGAAGATTCGTTATGTTAAGTCGACTACCGAATTGAATTCCATTAAAAAATATTATTCGTATTACAAAAAAATGGAATTAAATCACGCTGCCACTTATCGCCTTCAGAAAATATATGAAATTCTGCAGGAAATAATACTTGAACTAGAAAAGAGAGAAATAAATTTGCCAAAAAATATTAAAAGAGTGTTAAAGTAGTCGATGCGTTGGGAGGTTTGTTTGTCCTTACATCTTCTGGCCTCGGTATATTAGGCGTAACTTTTCTAAGTACCGTCGTAGCCGCACCAGCTGCAGCAATCGTGGTATCGCTATCAGCGGGTGCTGGAGCTTGGTGTTTGTTAGGAAGGCAAATCCGCAGAATATTATCGCTGCGGCAAGAAAAAACATGCAAAGATCAAGACTATAGCTGACGGGAAACTCAATTCAATCAGCGACCTTGTTTCGATGTCTTAGATGACAATAATATCTCAGACTTGGAATATTCTGTTATTCTAAGTGAATTCGAGAAATTTAATGAAATGAAGGAAGAGGCTAGAAGTAAAAGCAATGCCAACATAGATGAAGCGACAAAACAATCGTTCATTAGGGAACAGGCATTCAAAAGCGTATTGAATACAAAGTGAACTTTAGTTTACGTTTTACGTTTTACTTTTACGTTTTACGTTAAAACATTATTCCACTAAATAAAATGTTGTCTCTAAAAATCAAAGAGCCAAAAAAAACGATATTTTATCATTGGAAACATTCTCAAGATGAAAGAGAATATTAAACAAGACTCGATATCGGGAAAAATTAGGGGATATAGGGCTGCAGCGGAAATTGATAAAGGCGTACAAACCAATCATCGATTCACAGTCTGGAATATACAAAGAATTAGGTACTATAAAAGAGAACTCTGTGGCAACAACTGCCTCGCTTCGAGCATTGCTAGCCTCGATATCGACATCGTTGAAGGCGATTGAATTCCCACAATATCCGTTGATAGAAGTGTTTGACGATGATCCAGTTTCAGGTATTAGTACTTTGGAATTAGGTGATATCGCAACAAAATATTTAAAACAATACGCTTCAACCAAAAAGTCGATGGATATGATCTTCAGAATAAACTCTCTCTAAAGGTGGTCAATTTTTCATCGGCAACTGCCAAATCTCGATCGAAGGAAATGATATAACGGTGGGTAATAACACCTACAAGGGAACACCGGGGCTATGGGAATTGATGATGATGAAGGAACCAAACGAGTCGGTATACAGTCCAAACTATCTGGATGAATACTGGGAAATTCTTGAATCGACGTTGTAGGAGGCGCTGGAATATTTGAGACGATATCAGGATGTTTCAACAGAAAATGTTATTATCTTCGAATGCGGCGAGACAGTTAGCATCAACTGCATTGAGCGCTGGGAAAGACGCTGCAACTGAGATAGGAAAAAAGGCTGTAGCTGTCGCTAAGACCGTTGCCATCAATGTTGGAAAGTGACTGGTGAATAAAGCAGCAGCAAAGATATTTAGTCCACCACCGCCGCAGGCAGCCGTACTTAACCAATGGAACAAGGATTTGTTAAAGTGTTTAATATTCCCAACGGAAATACGGCACTTAGTCGAGGTAGCGAGGGAACGTTAAAGAGTTTAATATCCTCCGATGGAAATACGAATATAAATAATTTACTGTCTGGTGGTGCTGTTTCGATCCGATCTCTAGTGCGTGGGTCTGGAATGAAAATGGCTTACAAATATTTTGTCGGTATAACAAAATGCAGTCAGATATTCTAAGATTTACTGAAAATATTATTATAGATGAGGGAGTTGAAAGATACGAATGGCACAAGTACGAACTGGTAGCGAGAACTAATCTGAACAGCGCTGGGAAAATTCGCATCAATATCGAAATTCACGATCTTTTCAGCCATCCCTCCGAGTCATACCTGCTTTTTGAAGGTAGACTGACTAAAGCAGATGGAACAGCTTACGCCAATTCCGACGCTGCTGCCATTACCAACAACGGGCTCATGCACCTTTTCAGCCAATGTCGTCCAAATGTCGTATTCCCTGTCGAATCAAGAAATCGAAAGCGTGGTTCATCCTGGACAACTATGCTTGGCCTATTGAACTATCCCAACGACTTCGCTCTCGCACAAGAACTTAACCAATTATGGACTAAAGACAAAGCCGCGACTGCCGTTATAGGCGACAACTCAGGATTCGCGATCAGGAAGGCATATCTCATTCAGAAACCAACTGTCAAGGGCACATTTAGCTTCATCGTGCCTCTTATGGCTTCCTTCTCACTGCAAACCAGTTTTTTGTCTACACGGGACTCTATATTTTCACATGTCTTTGCCAAACACGCTATTGTTCATTAGCTTGAAAAAGTCTTTCTCGAAATCGTTTGTGACTTTGATCCTCAGGTTGGTATTTAGATCGATATACTTTTTCAGCCAAGCACTTTCTTCTAATTTAATTCCACGATGAATTTTGGTTATCTTCAAACCATACAGCTTGAAATTTTCATAATGAACTATGTACTTTACTTTATGGTTCAAGTTTGGGATAAGTTTTAGCGCAACCGATCCTTCGAATTTAACACTCTCTGGAGCAAGAGGATAGTCATTATGCAGATCGTGCAAGTTCCTCGGATATTCCAAGTCGACTTCTAATATACACAGTGTTCCTCTCCAATCATTTAGTTCATCGTTGCTCATCCACTGGAACCCATGAATTGGTTAATTTTTACACATACTCCATCCGTACAAATTGATCGCGTGCAAATAGGTTATAAATGTTGAAGGCTTGCCATCGTTAAATGCTTCTCCCAAATATACTTATTGTTTGCCTGTCCATAATGATGTGAAATGGTGCTAACATTACCTCTTATTCCATGCTTAACCATTAGTATCATATTGTAATCACTCAACAACTCCAACTCTACTACAGTCAACTTCAATGCGGCGTCCCAAGCAAGACCTGGAGAAGTATAATACCAAGCGGTATCTAGACCATAGTTCTCACTGCATACATCTCTAAAATTCTCAAATACAAGCAAGCAGGAGAACATCAGTCACATTATATAAGTCGTGGTATTCTCTCAACGTCTTGAATCCTAATTCATTCCATACCGTCTGCGCATGGTTGTAGTCATCGTCACTCTTATCTGAGTCGTTAAGTATTGACTAGAACGCTGATTTTGGTGGTAATTCTGTTTCGTTCAAAGCGATCGATGGAATTAACATATTCGCAAGAATATAATCCTTTTACAGGCAAGAGAACGAGATGATTACCAGAATAGTGTTTGCTTATATTCTTGCACTGATCTTTGCTTAGGTTCCTCGATAAAGCGTCAAGACTCGATGCCATAAATCTAAAACCATCGATAACACGTAATTCTCGTTTTACTAATATTTCCACATTCCCTTCATTCGTAGATTTATCGACCACGACCTCTCTGCTAAATGAGATATACTTTTCTTTGTTGTTAGGAATGCAGTTAATCTTTTCGTTATCATCACCTCGTAATTTCTTTACGAATAGTTGACTGTCATAACCGGATAGATTATGAAACAATACCGGAAAAAAACTTGGGGATTTTATATTTTAAATTACAAATCTTATGAGCGGCGCCTCTAAATTTACCGGAAAGGTGACAATGGACTCTTACTCGATCATCACCCAGTTCGCCTTCGCATATGTGACAAACAGTAGCTGAGTCGTAAAACGCCTGTTCTTGCTTTCCGAATATCATTTTCTTAGGAAATTTATATCGATTATAAATATCTTTTACATTATCTATAATAGTGTCTATGAATATCTGAGCTACATCGTCGTCTTCGCTCTCCGCTGTGAAAGTCACGGGATCTTGTGAATATAGGTCATCGTCAAAACATTTAATATAATAGCAGAAGGAACTTGGGACGTGCTTTTGATATCTGTTGGTGTAAGACATGCTGGGATTGGGTTGACAAGTGTCAATAGGTTTGTTGAATGACTCGAAATCGGCGTACTCTACAAAGGTCATTCTCACCTTTCTATAATAATTATTGAAATACAACATAGTTCCTGGTTCTGGAAGTTCTATCTTTTGAGTGGCGTGTTGGGAACAGTACTCTGTGTGTTTATTTAATGACTCTATTATACTGAATCCTGCTAAACATCGTTTACAATAATACATCGAAGTGTGTGAGTTTTCGGTATGAACCGCCATCAGTCTGTTGAAATTCTTTATCCAACAATAATGCTTCTTTTGTTCTTCAGAAATGAGTAATAGGTCTACACTGATATCGCTCTCGTGCTTCGATAAATATAGTGGGAATAGGTAAACATCTTTCTCATGACTAAAAACTTTAATACTAATATTATTATTACTCTCAAACTTACTTATCCCATTAGCATCCGCTGCGACTGGAAATTCGACGCCTGACCAATTAAGTTTCTACGACTGTATTTTTAATTCTTTCGTGATTCTTTCCGAATCTCTCTCAACAGGATTTAAGGCTCTCGTTACACACCACTTGAAACATTCTTCGTCTTCGCTCTTCATATTAACAATAGCCTTTTTACTCGCTTGACATTTCTGCAGTGGAATGTAAGAACTGCCTTTCAACGGTTTATAAATAACCGTGTTGATGTCTAATTTTTTATCGCTCTAAGTCTCCAGTTACTACCACGCATCTGGAAGGCAGCCATTGATTCTAACATTTTATTTTCGCGTTGTTATAAATTTCGCTCGTATCGGTGGAGTCTAAAATCACCTCGGTCTTCGAGACAAACGGAAAAAGTTCGGTATCTACTTGCCCGGATTTCATATCAACAAGGTTCATTGTGCAGGTGAGGACAAAATTGACCTTTGTCTGTCGATATCTAGACAAAAGGTCTTCCAGTTGTGGTTGATCTGCTTTGAGATAAGATGTGGCGTCAATTCCGTTTGTTCCTTCGATCGTGTATTGTTTCGTGAAGCCCTTGATAGCTGCGGCCGTCTCTTTTATTTCGCGTGTTTTCATAAGAATTTTACCTAATATAGAATTCACTTTGGATTTCAGTTCTTCTATCTTCTCGTTCACCTTTCTCTTTGGTTCTTCAGGTATATACCCTTCAATCCCCTTTGCGAATGTATTAATCGCTGATTTAGTCCTAACGAATATTTTTCCTATGTACCTGTGTCCTCGCTCTAAACTTGGTAACGCTCTAAACTTGGTAACAGTCCAATCAGATGGACGACTCATCTCTTACGTACCGTGTCGATTATCGACATTTTAATCAATGGTACTTTCTGAACTCGCCTTTTTGGCAATGTCTTTTGACAGATATCGCAAGACCTGCAGTACCTAGCCATGTCACTGGACAAAATAATTGTGATAAAATTCTCTTCTGTGTCTTGTGAATGCCCAAGTGTCCACCTAAAATAAAAATATGCGCTAACTCCATCACTCTAGTTTTCACACTAGATGGCAACATCGGCTGCTTTACTTCATCTCCAAAGTAATGATGTGGCGTTTGAAACCTGCGATAAAGTAATCCTCGTTCTACGACGAAACATACGATGCGATCTACATTGGTCGTAAACTGGCATTTCTTTATGTGCAGAACTTTCCCAAAATTTCTTCAACAAACTGTGTTCGCCTTGTTCCTTCTTCAATGTTTCCAATGTATAGTCATTCCAAATCCTGGAACACGCAAAGGCTTTGGCAGTGATTTTGCTTTATTTTTCATGCCTCTTGTTTCCACGGCTGTAGCCACGTTAATCTGCTCTGCGTGAAGATGCTTTGACTCTTGATTCCGGTAAAATATCTTTCGAGACCAGTATTTTTAATATATTCAGTTTGTTGGTGAAGACCCGACCCGTTGTACCGTGCTTTTTCAGTTCTAGAAATTTCTTGTTTTTGTAAAAAAATTATTTTCTTTATACATGGTTATTACACAGCGCTAATCATTTTATGTCCGTTCGATTGGAAGTTTACCAGTTTATCCAAATTGACGACGGTGTAGCTTCCGTTCCAGAAGGGGCCGTGACATTGAAAGAACTCTTGATCTGAATGTCTACGACCGTTGATTTTAACCGTTCGGATTGCTTACTTAGATCGAGAACGACAACCGGTTGTAGTTATCTGTAATCAAACGTTGTGATGTTGCTTTGAGTGACAAGTTGAGCCATTCCATCAAACTTTTTCCTAAACGTCGCCGAATATTTGTTCGCTCTCGAAAGTTTTTGATTCGGGATCCAGAGGCGTAGCCTGGGTATTTTGTGCCCGGAGACAAACTACGCGATTGGCACCCCCCCCTGGAGCCGCCTACTCGTGTACGGGTAGGGGTCACACATTTGTGACGATATGTAACGAAGGCACGGATCTGAAAATTACGATATCACACCCTCGCATCAAACATCATGATGCGTCATCTTATTAGAACAATGAACCCAATTAAACAAGTTCCATTTATTAATAGTAATTAAGGGATTGCCACAATTTGAGAACAGCAATTTTGATTAATTTTAAAATTCTTTACTTTTACGCCCGATGTTAATTTTGAGGTTTTGGTAGTGAGGCAACAATTCTGTAACACACAAGCAGGAATCAATTAAGCAGCCAAATGCATCAGACCGGTGAGAGTCGTTGCTTGTCGGCAACGGGAATTAATGGTAGTAATTGTAAGCGAGGAAATGAGAGAGGGTAGAATGAAAAGACGAAGAAGCATTGTATCTGAATGAATGTCAATTGAACTGTGAGAGGAGCTTTATAAATTCGTTAATGGAATAGAATAGGATAGAATAGAATAGAACAGACGTCCAAGCTCTTTTTAGTTATTCGATGAAAGAGCATTTTGTTTCTAAGTGGGAGAATGAAGAAGCATAAGGTTTGGATTGTTGAAGTTATTATTATGAAATTACTTTTTAAATGTAAGGATGACATCACAGCTTTTCATCTTGTGGAATGCATGATGAGTGTAAGAATTCTACTTTCTCCACTTTTCATCGTTCTACTATAATTGATATAAGTTTTTATAGTTATAATTACAGTTTTGATAATTATGAGAAAATGTGCATATAACATTCTGGACAACTGGTTTGTCGGGTGTGCAAAGCTTTGTGACGTCATGTTTGAGGGGTAATGACTTTTGTCACGACGTGTGATGCGGATAAGGGTGGGGTTAGGTGTAAAAATCGTCGTTGATTGCAATACTTAATTTATGGACAACCCCCTTTTCTATTTTATTTCACATTTTTCAAATATATGTAAAGACCATTTATGCGTAACTGTCATGGATAAGTCAAAAAAATAGTTTCTCTTGGTTTAACTGTCGCAATTTGGTCAATAACGTTATCATAAAATGCTTTCTCCAATGCTACGAAGAGCAAATTCGATGCTAAGAAGATCAATATCACTGAAACGATCTTATCACATTAAAGCCCGCATATACGACAAAATTAGCTTAAATTTGCTGAAGGGCCGCTCACAGTTTGCAACTGAAACAGCAATTGTTGTAAGAATTTGCACCGGGCGTTTTTATTTGCGCAAACATGAAATTATTATATGGATATACGAAATGGCAAAAAGTAAATTTGACAAAATTAAGTGGCAGCATATGCTCATAATGCGTTGTTGGTTGGGACTCCAAGAAGACCATGTTTTGACCATAGCCCCATCCAAGACATCGCTGGGGAGGTTCTCACTATCTCATAGATTCTGGCCGTGGCATTATTCTAATTGCCAAGGTTCTACTTTCGAAGATTCCTTGCACTAATTATTGTTTTCTTCTACAGACCTCGAAACATGCAGGTCAAATCCATGTGTCCATGGAGAATGCCAGAATCGACAAGACTCTTCTTATACATGCAACTGTGACTATGGATACACTGGATCACGCTGTGAAACAGGTTAGTCTTTGAGTCTATTAGGCTCTTATTTGATTCGTCCTATTCAAAGTTAAGGTGAATGCGTTACTCATTTACTGGAAATGGAGTTCGTTAATCGGAACGGTATAGATCCGAATAGCGTTATGAACGATATAATGTCTGCAGAACAAGGTGATAGTGGCTTGTGAACGAAATTAATTATTCGCTGCATAGCTCTCTTCAAGACCAGGGCCAAAAGTTGTGTGTTTTACACAAAGTGTGCAGTTAACTTTACCAAGTGTGCAGTTGACTTTGCTGGAGCGTGTTATCACTTTTATGTAAAGATTTAGATAATTTTAATTTCAAACCATTTGCAATTTAAATAATTAAATCGCTGTGAACGTCTGAAAACATGATTTTATAACATGAAGAAACTCGGAAACTAGGCTCGGTTTTACTTACTTGTTATTGTCTTTTCTCGCACTCATGAGTCACTAACATTGGGAACGTGCCTAGAAGTGACGTAACGTCGTTACGATTAACACACAGATGTGTGGTTCATGGGCTACATTGCTGTTATTATTTTACTTAATAATTAGTTTAAATAGACAAATTTGTGATTAGAAAGCGAAAATATAATCAAATATCCGAAGGATCCGAATTCTAAATTTGATTGTGCTCATGTTTGAGGGCCCATCATGTCATCATGATCCAAGTCTGTTCATATTGGAATAAGTCTAGAGTCAAGACTTGTTAAATTTACGAAAACTAAAAATTACGAAACGTTGGATGCAAAATGGGTGGAAATAGACCCGAAAGGTTTGAAAGTGTAGGACGAATTAGCCCCGCCATTTTGGCATTTTTAATGGACCGTTCCTGTTATCTTGATTTTAAACGTCTGCAGCTGCAAGTTTATTGGATTAATTTGATAATTTGTTTGTAAGCATTTATAGTTGCTGTATTGGACAAGGCTCAATGAGTCAAAATGATATCGGCTGTGGCATGCAATGTATAGGCATGGCACGCTCTTACCTTCTCAGCAACCCTCGTTCTATGCAGACCTCAGGTAACGTGGCTCATTGTTGCCAATTGAATCTCGAAGGAAATGAGCTGCCGATCGCCTGAGAGACATCTTAAAAAGAACACCAAGGTTGAAGAGCAGGAATGGTTTACTGACATTTTTCAACAGGCTTCTGGGGATGGAAGACGGCAACACAAAATGAATTCTTGTGCCACGGCAGGAGAAAATGATGATGATGATGATGACGATGATGGTGATGATGATGATGATGATGACAATGATGCATCAAATGCTTGTATTTTTAACCTTGAATATAAGTGACTCTCACTTACTCACACTGTGTGACATTAGCAATAACATGCACACACGTCAGAATTTCTTCCATTTGTTCGATTTCAATTCAGAGTCTCCTCAAATTGGAGTTATCTATAGGTCTCCAGAACCAAACCTTGCCCAATTCAATGATGATTTGGAAGTATTCCTCTCAAAATTAAATTGTCTCAATAAGGATGTAATGATCGTTGACGGATTTCAACGTCGACCTCATTGAATCTTCCCAACATAACGATACAAATACCTTCTACAACAGTCTAACTGCTAACTATTTTCTACCGGTTATCACCAAACCTACATGGCTGAATGTGTGTCTATCGTATTACATGTAGGTTTGATGATAACCGGCAGATTTTGTTGAATGCTGCGGCGGCCAAGTCGTGGGAGGAGTTGAAAAGTACAGTTTAGGTAAATGTTGCAGGCGCGAAAGGGTGTAAGGACCTGAAAGCGTATAGTTTGTGTGATTATTGGGAGGAGGGCGAAGGTGTGTGAGGTGTTCAATACTTGCAGTTTTCATGTGGTACCTCAACCCGATTGAAAGCATGTAGAAACAAGAAATTAGCAGATTCGTAACCCAATAGAAATTGAATGTTGCGATTATCACAAAAAGGATTGGGAGATTATCCAGGTCTTATATTATTGTGATAGCAGAACTTGAAATAACTGTCTTTGGCATAGTACAAAGGAAGAATCAGTAAGTCGGTGTCTTCCTTTATTACTGATGTAGTGTCAGTTCTTGATGATGATACAGCATCATGAACAATGTCCACATCAGAATCCCCATCTGCGGGGTGCACAGAACATCCGTTCTTCCTCAACATCTCACCTACAAGGACAATCAGTGCTTGCTTATTGTTTTTATTAGCCAAAAATTGCTTCATCTGTTCCACACACTTCATGCCTGCAGTCAGGTTCACATCTCTGTTTGTCATGGAGTTCCTTCCACTGTGTGGTGTGTGCCATGTTCTTTATCGTAGAAGATCTGCCATAGCCATCGAAAACACGTACGCATGTATGTATTTGTGTTTATGCATCGGTCGCTAAACAAAGGAAATTAGATACCAGGAGGCGAGTTGATGAGGCACATGTACTACAGGCATACAGGTATACAAATACTTGACATGCATTATCAATATATGATGTGACATCCACAGCACTATATATATATAATATACATCAATATATATATATATATATATATTTATGTTGTTAGGGGACAGTGCAGCGTATTTCGTAGAGTCAGCGTATCATAGGGTTATTATATAGACAGTGCAGGAGTCCGTTGTGCATTAGGCGTGTTGTATAACGAGAATGGACTAAGCTGCCTAGATTTCTAAGTCGTGTACAAACGACGACCGTCAGAGCAGTATCATAACAATATATATATATATATATATATATATATATATTATTGTGGTCCACGATACAATGGTCAACATTCAACTTTGTCAGAACTAGTCTCCACAAGTTTTAATCTGTTCTACCTCACCAAAGTAAAATTTGGTCCAAATTTGAAGCAGATTGGAGCATTGCTAGAGTTCGCTCAATAGCCTAACATTATTCTCATAACATCACGGTCTAGTGGAAAATATTGACTCGCTCAGAAAAATTATTCAAACTGCTTACTCCCTTAGTGTAGAACTATTGGGTCGTACACTGATTTTTTTAAATATCAAATGCAACAAAATCCACATTATTATTAATTATTGATTATTCTTTGCTACATTGGGAAATGCTTTTGCATTTAAAATACGATTGAATGTCCTCTTTCTGCTGTTTTTGGAGCCTCAGTTTGACCAACTGGAGGACCTGATGTTACTTTGTTCAGAAGCCTCCATTCAATACATTGACTTGGCGACGTATGAAGTGGCTTCCGACACGTCATCGCAAGCCATTTCATATATCGCCAAGTCAATGTATTGCCATCTTTTGACGCACACACTTCTGCGCTTCGAGAAGAAATGGGGAAATTCTGCAAGGCAGCTCTGTAAGCGCTACATCCATGAGAAGACTACAAGGAATTCTTGAATCTCAGCTTGGTCTTGATGGGCTATGAAAATGGAGCATCGGTTTCCTTCTGGGCACCAGGAGCATTCCATCATGCATGCTGGTTGGCAGAAACCATAATGTGGTATTTAAATATTTCTTTTCTATCAGCAGATCTCTCTCACTGTTAAAGAAAGGCACTGTGTAAAAGAGCTGGCACTATTTGTGAGCATGGCCTCTGCTGGGTTCTGGCACGATGCCCCTCTGCCCATATGAGCACCACTTAGTGACCAACTGTTGCTTGAGGAGCTGAGTAAAAATTTCAATATGACAGTGGCAAAGGATGCCTCGACTGTGTTGGCAGGCATCTACGGCACATTCAGAAGTTTTGGCTTGCCTGTCGTTGTTTGATGATAGAATTGGAGCAGATGTGAAAACAACTTATGGTGACAAATCTTCGCCTTCCACGGTCTATCAGTTATTTGGTGAAAGGCCTCGGTCATCCCCCCGAACCTCTCAGCTCAGTTGGCTTTGCATTTTGCTTCACACAAAGATCTCCAAATGTCATCTTTGTGACAGAATGCGACTGTCATCCTTGACACTCTGCACCTGAATGGATAAGAGAAGGCTCAAATCTTCATGGGAAAGGATCATGACGAATAGTGCGACCTACCAGGACCTCTGGACGGCATCATTGAACGTGGCAATTGTGAATGACTCTGCTGAAAGAGAACGATTGCCTTGCTGCAGCTGTACAATTCATCATTGACAAAGAATGAAGAGTAGAATCAGTTACTTCTTTGGCTGAGAAACACCACATGAAGCTCTATCCATCCTGCTTCAAGGCCAGGCTGATGAAGATGACGTACGGCAGTCATTGCAGGAAATGACTGAATGACTGTTATTCAAGAAGAGTTCTATTGTGTCCGTAACATTCCACAGCAACTTTGAATACTTAGGATCCCTCTCCTTTATAGTTGACGTATTACAGTTTTTTTCCAACTCGAATTGCGTTTTTTATTCCTCAATGCACAATTTGCACATTGAGGATTTCAAGTTTACATGATGGAACACTTTGACCTTGAGCGACCTCTAAATACTCAGCAATCTCTCTCAAATTTGGTTGAAGTAATAGTAGGCAGACATAAAACAAAAAGAGAGTTGTGGAGCAAAATTATGAGCAAGTTCATTTTTAACCACTATAATATATATATATATATAGGCCTACATAATATTATTATTATTTTATTATTTTGCGAAATTTGATACCGCCCTTCTTCCAACATTTTTTGCTCAGAAGTGCATACACACGCCTCGACGGCGCAATTAAAGTTATATATATATATATATATATTATATATATAACTGTTGTCAATCACAGGTCATCATTGTCAATAATTGAGCTATATATATATGCATATATATATAGCTCAATTTTTGACAATGATGACCTGTGATTGACAACAGACAGCATTGACGACACATTGCAATAACAAAAAATCACTCAGGCGATCGGCAGCTCATTTCCTTCGATATTCAATTGACAGCAATGAGCCACGTTACCTGAGGTCTGCATAGAACGAGGGTTGCTGAAAAGGTAAGAGCGTGCTGGCCAGTCTAGTTAAGATAGGTCGTAATGACGTGAGTCCCGTTGTCTCCTCTTGCGAATTTTGCCAACACATCTGTTTTAGATTGAGTTCAATTAAGTCGTCGTGCCTCTATTCTTCAGTTGATGCCGTTCCGTGGCTCATTGCCTGACTGGGCTGCATGTCTCAACTATTATTGTTCGCATTTCATTAATCGACTTTTATATAATGAAATGCGTGACAACAGTCGACTTATTCGTGCTATAGCCTAGTTTAAAAAATATCTATATGTACTCATCTTGGACAGGGCCTCAAATTTGTCAGAAAGTCAACTACACGCAGCCATCCTGGGTAGTGTTTCTAGGGGGAATAGAAGAGGGAGCGGGCGAAGGAAGCCGTAAAGGCGCTGCTTAGAGTTAAGCTGGGATTTGGTAAGAGGATGTGCCCTCCCCAACTGTTGATTTTTTATTTATTCAGGGGAATGATCCCCTCTCCAACGGATGTTTTTTCCTTATTTCCTTTACTTTAGCGGGAGCAATTTAAGATGCCACCTTGCGATATTGCTCTATTATTTAGGTGCTGATAGGAGTGGTTAAAGGTAAAATAAGTCAGCCTTCATATAACAAAATTAATAATTGTGTAATTGTCAAGTTCATTTCATATTTTTATGTCAACATTAGTACATTGAAATTGTAACTTTCATGCTCTTATCATCTCAGACTTTTACATCTGAATTTTAGGGTTGATTTTTTTACGACTTCAGTGAATATACTTATAAGAAAAATAGTAATTTTATTCATCAAGCTTTTATAATAATTACGTAGAGCCTATATAAGAATGTAGAAATTGTTTCTTTAGAAGAACGTAAACGGACAAGCTAAGTCCATGACAAGCATCAAGCAACGTGCATTATTGTGAATTTTGAAACCACTCTTCGTTTCCAAAAATCCAACATAACTTACTTAGACACTGATTTTTAGCTGACTTTCTATTCATGTATGTTAAGGAATGATTGACAAGCGTGTCTGACAACAGATTCTTGGGCATATCGCCAGCAATGTTCGCACCCTTGACTGCGTCACACTCACAGCTAACAGTGACACTTACTAGCTCAAACGCTCTTAGTGTGTCACAGAATAGGGAATTCGACAGAGAATGAACATACTACACGATCTGGCAAATCGATGTTGCCTGCATTACAACCGCCTTGCCACTCACAAACCGCAAGACTTTTGTGTCAGTTGCATGTGAATCAAATGACAAATAACGTTTGTCATTAACTTTCACGACTGCAGTGGTATATCCAGAACTTCCACCTTTTCTAATAGTCATTAAACATTATGATGACTGTTCATAAACATTTGTGGAAGCCATCACCAAGTGAAAAAGTGAGTGATTCAGCCTCAGACTGCCAAGTACTAATTAATCCCGTAGGCATACTAGACTGCATACTAGACTTCAGTTGCAAGTAGGTATCGGGGTTTACCAGAAAATCCTTTAGCAATGTGCAGATTATATAGTTCGTTGCCGTCATGTGCAACATTATCAATCACTTGCGGCTGGTGTAAGTCCAACAATGGCTTTGGTTTGGATGAAAGACATAAAAAGTCAACTCCATGCATATACATTGCATGCCACAGGCGATATCACTTTGACTCATTGAGCCTTGTCCAATACAGCAACTATAAATGCTTACAAACAAATTATCAAATTAATCCAATAAACTTGCAGCTGCAGACGTTTAAAATCAAGATAACAGGAACGGTCCATTAAAAATGCCAAAATGGCGGGGCTAATTCGTCCTACACTTTCAAACCTTTCGGGTCTATTTCCACCCATTTTGCATCCAACGTTTCGTAATTTTTAGTTTTCGTAAATTTAACAAGTCTTGACTCTAGACTTATTCCAATATGAACAGACTTGGATCATGATGACATGATGGGCCCTCAAACATGAGCACAATCAAATTTAGAATTCGGATCCTTCGGATATTTGATTATATTTTCGCTTTCTAATCACAAATTTGTCTATTTAAACTAATTATTAAGTAAAATAATAACAGCAATGTAGCCCATGAACCACACATCTGTGTGTTAATCGTAACGACGTTACGTCACTTCTAGGCACGTTCCCAATGTTAGTGACTCATGAGTGCGAGAAAAGACAATAACAAGTAAGTAAAACCGAGCCTAGTTTCCGAGTTTCTTCATGTTATAAAATCATGTTTTCAGACGTTCACAGCGATTTAATTATTTAAATTGCAAATGGTTTGAAATTAAAATTATCTAAATCTTTACATAAAAGTGATAGCACACTCCAGCAAAGTCAACTGCACACCTGGATAGTCAACTGCACACTTTGTGTCAGAAAACACACAATCTTAGGCCCTGTATTCAGTAATGGGAGAATAACACTATTTCAGGTTAGTCATGAGAGTTAAGGTGTATGCTGACTCTGTGCAAATAAAATAACGATCAGAAAAATAAGCACCACTAATATAACAGATGCATAATGGCATAGTAAGAAGTAACATCTAATCTAATAATAATTATTAGACAAACAGGTCAACAAACCAGTAAATAAAAAGTTAGATGAATCATATCAGCAACCAAGACGAACATCCTAACATAGAGGATAGGTCGAAGTAAAAACTTGCTGTAGTCAAGACCAATATGGTAAATCCAGATGTATCGTCTTCGAGGGATTAAGCAGCGACCTTGAGAGCACGATCTTGATCATCATTTGATCCCCAATCTTCACTAGAGAATGGTCAAAGAGGGGTGGTCGTAGACGAACAAAGTTTATAAGATGTCTCATTAGGGAGATTGAAGTTTGTGTGTTGGCGAGATTTCGGAGTCTGAATATTATTCCAATTCTTTACGCCTATTTTCGCGAAATAAAGTCTACATCTTGCTTCAACAGTAATCAATCATGTATGTAGACTCTGATACCAATGGTGTAGCAGATGTCTCGAGCTGTATTTTCATCCTAAAACTTCGACATGGCTAACATGAATGATACTCACAGCCAACCAGCTCCGATAAGATAGAGCTGCCAGGAGGCGTCAAGAACGGTCTGTGGATGGCGTTATCAGATACGACTGGTTCAATGGTTTCTGCAGGTGAAGTGCGAATGAAATGCCGGCAAAGTCTATCACATCGGCGAGCGATCCGACCGGTATCCATCCTTTGAAGCAAGTGTTTCGAAAATTGGGCCTTGGAGCTCCCGGTGTAGGAACTGTCATCGTCAATAAATGGATCTGTAGTTCTTTCAGCTATGGAGATTCTCTCCTTTAACTCCCGCTGCCATTTCCTCTGGTCCGAGTGAAATCCGACACCGGCTTCGTTGGGTCTCAGGATAGTTTGAGGATCGAAATAATTTTCGCGTGCTTCCAGTTTCGAGGTAAACTGCAGTTGTTCCACATACGATGCTGTAGGTCTTCGGAAAACCTTCAGTACTGGCACGTGCTAATAATGGATCATCGTGTACGGATTCCAGTCCTATCCATGGCTTCGATTCTTCTTGGCACTAATCGCAACCTCCTTCAACTCATGAAGAATGAAGGATCAATTTAAAGCCTCTACGTTGGAATTTGAACTAGTTTTCCAGGTTCTTTAATTTCTGCTGTCTTGTTTCGTAGCTGGCCCTTGAACAGTTCTCATTACAGAACAGTAACAGCTTATGCCATTTGATTTTAGGGATTGGCTTTAGTTCCCGTATAGCAGAAGATGAAGTTTCGTGCAATTTTCCCATGAAACTCGTGAATGTTGCAAGGAAATAGTCCGATACTACGCCGTCTTTAATAATACTGGACTGTTGATATACCTTGCAATCGGCTTTCCTTATTCTCATCGGTACGGTCCTGTATTCTACTCAAGACCACATGCATACAACGTCAACTCTGGTAATCGTGACATTGTTGTTGGTCCCAGGGCTAGAACGCAATCGGTTTATTCTAATGCGACATCTTTAGCTCTAATGTCACGAATAATGACAGATTTATTTACTCACCCTACCCTTGAATCCTCTTCTGTTTTTGGTAGTACGTTTGTATCATTTTCTGTGGACATTGATGCTTCCTACCACAATGCTTCTGCGATCTGGAAATTACGCACATAGGTGATCATTAGCTAACGTTGTGCTCGGAGATATGTGTTCACTGATTATTCTAATCATATCAACATGATCAATATTTGGATTTCTCGATGCCAGATACTTCATCCAGCAGCAGTAAAGGTTGGTTCATTCCTTCAACAGCATTACTAGTCAATCGCCCTTAGAATGTGGTCACATTGTCGGAGTAGCGCATAGCATTAAATGCGATGTACCTGGTTGGCCTTGAGAAATGTTTTCTTTACACAAATTATATCCGGAGCAGCTACGCAACTCTGTTTGTGCCCTCTGACTCGGTATAGTTGAGCTCGGAATCTGCAGAAGTTCACATTGGATTGCAGAGATTATTTTGTTTCACTGGTGCTTCTCGTCGGCAATACGCTAGTTGGTCTCGCAATGTCTGGAATTAGGTTTCTGTCGACTTAGGTTATAGCGTTTTTAAATAATTTCATGCTCTCTCAATTTTACATACAAGATGAACTGATGACAAGAATTCTTGTTCAAATTGAGGCTGGATTAATTAAAAAAATCTTGCTTGCTGGACGCTGTATTGATGAAAATAAATTTTATGCTTAATTAGAAGTTGGAGTTATTAAAATAATAATTTAATTAGAAGCTGAAGTGATGAAAGGAATAATGTTTAAAATGGATGTCCTCGATAGTGCGGTTTTAAAATAGAATACATATTCCGTTAGGGTTTACTCCTAATTATGCGTATGCCCAGGCCTATTGCAATTTCATAAAGCAAACATTCATAAACCAAAGATGGGATGGAGATTTTAGGTCATGGGGCACTAAGCCTTAACAGATAGGTTTTATCAGTAAAAACAAGAGCATAAATGGTTGTATTTTTAGGACGAACTAACTCAATACGCATGTAGTTGGTACACTTAGCAGGAAACCTATTCGTCAACATGGACATAGCGAACAACTTCAAAGAGTAACTGTTTTCGATGTCTAGAGAATTGCAAGATTGGATCTTTCTATAGGGTCGTACACGCGTGAGAGTTATTTTATATTCGCTCCCTCCATGATTGTGGACCTACCGCATCGGCTTTATAACTCTGTTCTATAGGCCTACACCAGCTCTCGATGAGTGAAAGCATCTACTGTAGACTCTCCATCAAAATCCAATTACAAATAAGTATGGCAAAAAGAGGCATTAGACCAGAGGATATAATCGACTGCTTGCAGGAGGACACGGTTGTCGATGCTATTATTGCTTGTATTGAATCGCGATTTGAGGCCGAACTTGTGACGATGTTAGATCGCATTTTGGAACAATACGCCACCGCACACACAGCCAAGATCAGAGGAATGGTGGAGGAAATCACTGAGGCCACAGTCCAGAAACTGACATTCGAGCACAATGCGGTCCTTGTGAATACTAAAAAGAAAATACCCTACTCGCCTTAAGAGTGGAGGACCTTAACAACGAGCAAAGGCAGGGGAATAAGGTCATTTACGGACTAAGCGACGTCAAGACCAGATAATCAAATAGACTACAAGAGAAGAAAGACCTCACCGACTCCATTCCCAGCCTCTGTGATGGAGCCCTTCAACTTGCTCTTGCAGAAGCAGACATCTCCAAGGTGTACTGCATCTCCGGAATTCCAAAGATGCCACGGCCCCTGTTGTAATCTCTTTCAGCTCAAAAAGAGTAAGAAACTCAAGTCTACTTTGCAAGAAGTCGACTCAAGAACCTTCAAAGCTCCCAAAGGATCTTCATTAACGAGTACCTGACGCGTAATAACACAACTCTGTCACTAACGTTTATATCCTGATTTAGAAAAACTTGCTTCGACAGCGGGATATAACTTAGTTCGTCAAAGTCGAACTACCGGTAAAGGAGGTGGAGTGGTTTTTTTCATTAAAAAATAATATAGAGTTTAGCTTCATTAAATTGCCACCCACCTGCAACAATCATATCACGTAGGCCTATGAATCTATGTTCCTGCGTTTACTTGGTCCTGATAGAACTTACATGTAGTTGGTACAGTTTATGACCGCATGGGAGCTGCCTAGACGATTTTATAGATGAATGGGAAAGTTTACTAATGAATATTCAACCTAGGGCCAAAGATATAATTATAACGGGGGATTTTAATATTGATTTAATAAAAAATACAGGACCATAGACCAACTGAAAACTTTTATTATATCATAACTTCCTTCCACTTCCTCCCAACTATCTCCCAACCGACTAGAATCACTTAGTCATTAGTTTCTCTTATAGATAACATCTTCACCAATGACGTAAGCAAAAATGTTATTCCTATAATCCTTGTGGATGATTTATCTGACAGCCTTCCTATATTAACATGGATTGACCTAACCCTCCTGAGAACTGAATAACCTTCAACATAATCAGGCGATTTGACTGCGTCAGAAGGCCGCTTTAAAGAGGTTCTAGCTAACATTGATCGATGCAATCATTAGAATAGCAGCTTGCAACAATGAAGACGTAGTGTTAGCATAATTATGATCTATTCAACTCCGACATTAAAACTGCTTACAATAGTGCCTACCGTCTTATTTCCCACTCATCTAAGACAAGAGCCTTTAGAAATCCCTGGATGACGCCTGCCATCCTCAAATCTTGCTCCACAAAAAGGCTCCATCTAGCTTTTACAGAAAGACCCTCTGAAAAAATATAGTTAGATAAGCTATTTACAAAAATAAATTTAAGTCATTATGCAAAAACTCTGAAAAAATATCATTCCATGGAATCTCTTAAATATAACAACAATCTTTAGAATACCTGGGCTACCATTAAATCAATAATGAGACAAAAAAATAAGGAATCTTTGTTACATGTATAGCGCTAAATGAATCTAGGGTTACGGATGGAAGTCAGTTAGCCGAGTTATTTAAAAACTATTTAATTAACATTGCGGATTCTGTAATAGAGAGAATAAAGCCACCGGACGGAACAACCGCCGATTATTTAAATCCTCCTAGTCTCCACTCTTTAGTCGTTTATCCTACATCAGCAGAGGAAATAGTAACCATGAGCATAACGTTAAAAGCTATCCATAGTGTGGGACCTGATGACTTCAACTCTTGTATAGTCAAGACCGCTTTACCCATTATTGATGAACAGTTGTCTGCAGTTATTAACTGCTCTCTATCAACTTGAAAAACTAATGTATGTGAGATTGCACAACTGTATTCAGACCAAAGGCATATTATATACATGTCACATCGTTTCCAACGTAACTACTCTACTTTAATGTCACTGCTTAGTGTCCAAAGTAATAAATCAGCTGCTATCGATCGGAATGAATATTCTAGAGGAATATTCGTTGGTGTTGCTAAAGCTATTGACAAAATTACAAAATATTGTTACACAAACCAGAAAATATTTTTTTACGAGGCAATGCCCTGCATCCAAAGAAACCTTAATGAAAGTCACCAGTTTGCCAGTTTGCGAAATGTAATAATCACACTTCCACTATGGGCTTCATGAAACTTGGTGTTCCGCAGGGCTCAATTTTAGGTCCCCTGCTCATTTTTTATATATTTATCAATGACCTTCATAATGTGTCCTCAGCTCTCTAATTATTTTATTTATTTGCAGATGATACAAATATTTTTGACTCCCATCAAAATTATGATAAGTTGATACAATTGCTTAATTCAGATCTTGATAGAGTGTACAACTGGATTGCAACTAATAAATTATCTTTAAATGTAAGCATAACCAACTACATTCCATTTAAGTTACAGCGCAAAAAAACACCTGTTCCTGAACATAACTTATTCATAGATACCATGCCAATTCCAAAAGTGATATCAACCACATTTCTTGGGGTAACAATTGATAATCACCTTACGTGGGGTGAGCTCATCCACAGTATTTCAATTAAAACAGCTAAAAATATGGAAATCCTCGGTACAGTGGCTTATTTCCTACCACCAGATATACGTAAAAATTTATACTACACGATGGTATGCCCATACTTGAACTACTGTAATGGGAATCAATTCGCTTGTTTAATGGCTACCCTTCCTGCATCGGATTGACTACATGTTCACATAAAAAACTGCGGTTATTAACTCTTGAGCAAATAACTCTGTAACAACTAGCTCAATTTACGAATAACTATAATTGTAAATTACTTCCAACAACCTTTGATAATGACTTCTTGTCCCCACCAGAAGACATTCCCTATTGTCTTCGATCCTGACTATTTCAACTTTCATTCCCATAAATAACACACGAAGGTTTGCAATAAAATATGCTGGCCCAAAAATTTGGAACAATATTCCAGTAAATTTTTTAAAAAATTCCAAATATTCAGGAGTTCAAGAAAAAACTACGTGTTCATATCTTAAAAAAATTTGCCTAAGGAATGACTGGGTCTGTTAACTTAAGAAAGCGTTAAACTTATACTGTGGCTCCATTGACTGGTCGACAGGGAAGACGAGCAGAAACCCGATTTATATCCGTTGATTTGCTGCTATTAATGTTTCTGTAACTATAATTGGCTAAGGTATAAATTTTAAAGTGTTCTTTTTGAGTTTATTTTTTGATTAGGTTATATAAAAATTTTTGTATAGGCTACAATTGCATAAAACTATGTTTATATGCTACATGCGCTTGTTTTTTCTTGTCTGCTAAGTTGTGACTTATTTACTAGATAAAATCATTGACCTTATTTATCTTCGTCTAACAACCATGTGTAAGAGGGTGGTTCTCGCTCTCCATGTTTCCCATACAAGTTTACAGACTGTATCCCTGTTTTAATTAATGTAGCCCATATTTATTTAAATTAGTATGTATGTGGTAAGTTTGTGTGTAAATATATGTTTGCATATATGTCGGCCTGTATTGTTCCCGTCTCGGGTCGGAGTCCTCTCAGTGGGCCAACTTCGCACATTTAATTGCTTCCTTTCATCATGGGCGTCTATTGTTGGCGTCTCCGCTCTACCCACTCCCATGGAACCTATATCTCGTTCACACCTACAAGCAAAGGAAAGACAGGTGTTGACACATCCAGATTCCCTCCTTTGATCATTGAGACCGAAACAGGGTGTTAAAACAAGTAGGAACTTTAATTGGTGCAATTAAATAGCACGATCCCAATAGAACGTGTACATTAAAGGATTCTTTGGACTTACCTGAAATGAATACATCAAAGCACGACGAGACAAACCAAAAAAACTGGTTCAAACCAGTTTCTGTTGACACGAGGCAAGCGTGTAAACATGTCATCGAGTCAGCGTCACAGGTCAGCGTACATACCACTCAAAACCAGTTCAAACCGGTTTCTGCTAACGTGGTACAATTTTGTAGACTCGGCTTGTTGATGCTCAACCAATCAGCGTGCAGAATATCCGACAAGAGACCTTGTAATAGAGCTCAAAACTTGCAGTTTTTAGTGTATTTGGTGTAAAGTCGTGTGAGGAGTTGAAACGTGTAGTTTGGATGAATGTTGCGAGTTCGAAGGTGTGTGAAGAGTTCAATACTTGCAGTTTTGGGTTTGAAAACTTGCAATTTTTTGTGAATGTTGCGGGTGCAACGTCTTGTGAGGAGTTCAAAGTGTGTAGTTTGTGTGAAGTCGTAGTGTGCGAAGTTGCATGTGAAGCCGAAAACATAGGCACTGTAGTTTGAGTGAATATTGCGGGTGTGAAGGTGTGTGAGAGGAGTCGAAGAACTTACAGCTCTGTGAAAATATTGCGGTTACGAAGTCGTGTGAGGAGTTCAAACTTAAGAAGCTGTTGGCACGAATATTATGTGAAACGCATGAAAGTTGTTCTCTTAATATTCTTTATCATTGAATTTTAAAATTTGATGAAGAATTATTGGCAATTAAATTTAAATTCCGTAAAAATCTTAAATAAAAGTTTGTATGAAATATCAAACATGGGAATGAACACAATACAATTTTTAACGAAATCGCATTCTTGCAATTTAATTTACTTTGGCGTTATCGTCAATTAAATATATTATTAAGAATATTATTAAAATAAATTTATCTCAAAATCGGAAAATGGAATTGTCGAAAATAAAATTTTACATCAAGAATAAAATTAAAATATATTTCTCACAAAATTGGAAAATTCGAATTAAGCACAATTGATTTTAAATCAAGAATTAAATTAAGATAAATTTCCCAAAATCGCAGAATTGCAATTTAATTTCACCCTAGAGTTATATAAAATAAATTTTAATATCAAGAACAACATTAAAATATATTTCTCACGAAATCGCAAAATTCGAATTAAGTACAATTTATTTTAAATCAAGATTTAAAATAAATTTCCCACAGTATGGCAGTCTCACAATTTAATGCAATTAAATTAAAATATTTTTTTTGACGAAATCAGTGTCGCAATTTAATTCACTCTGACATTGTCGTCAAATAATTTTAAAATCAAGAATAATACTAAAATAAATTTAAATCAATATGGAATTATCGGCAATTAAATCTAAAATCAAAATAAATTCTTCACAAAATCAAAGTCTTCAATTTTATTAACTCTAGAATTATAGAAACTTAGATTTGAAATCAAAAATAATATTAGAATCAATTTCCCACAACACATATAAACATAAATCAAGAATATAATTAAAATAATTCGTTCACAAAAATGCAGTCTTGCAATTTTATTCACTCTGGCATTATCGACGATTAAATTTAAAATCAAGAATAATCTTATAATTAAATTTTGCATCAAATCGTAAACGTCCAATTAATCACAATTCATTTTATATCAAGAATAAAGTTAAAGTAATTCTTTCACGAAACTCCACACTTGTCAACGCAATTAAAATTGAAATCAAGAAAAATATCAGAATATTTTTCTAACAAAATCGCAAATACGGAATAAGACGCAATTAAATATCAAACAAAGAGCATTATTAAAATAAGGTTATCACAGTATTGCAGGCTCACAATTTAAATAATTTAAGTCCTGTGTTCTCTCTGATCTTAATTCACTCTGTTTTGGGCGCTTTGCTTGTAGGTGTGAGCGAGATAGAGGTCCCATGGGAGTTCGTCGAGCGGAGACGCTAACAATAGACGCCCATGATCAAAGGAAGCAATTAAATGTGCGAAATTGGTCCTCTGAGAGGACTCCGATAGGAGACGGGAACAAAATAGAGGCCGATGATGAAAGGAAGCAATTAAAGGTGCGAAGGTGGTTCTCTGAGAGTACGCCGACTCGGCGAGGTGTTAAGAATGTAAACATTCACTTGGCCGCTGCGAACAATAGAGAACATTATGCAAGGTTCTACGCATAGACACACACACAACCACAGAGGCATGCACGGATATATACAAACGTATATACACACATATTTACTCACGTACATACCAATTCAAATAAAAATGAGCTACACAAATTAAGACCAGGATACTGTCTGTAACCTTTTATAGGAAACATGGAAAGCAGGGAGCCAGCGTAGGTGTACCCCACCCTTCTCTCTGTCACTTGATTCCACTTACCTTGTGACGTCACTTCCGGCCGAGTGTCCGCCCTTTGCTAACTACTATAGAAGGATCAAGCGATTCACGCAACTGGAATATTTTATACACCACTCACAATTGCACTTATTTAGATAATACGTTTGGAGAATTTTTTATCGGTTATGGTGGTATATAAATAGACTGTACTGCATCAATACCGAAGCGGGTAAGTCGGACTTAACCGTGATGTAGTTATTAGCTTAAGATGAGTAGCCACGATTTTCAAAGACGATTCTCATTAAAAATCTTAACTACCGGTATGAGATCCAACACACCGATCTCGTATTTCCCACACTTTCCCATTGTAGGCTCACAACGTCTTCGTTCCGATTGCACACGCCTTACAGGTCTTGTGCATCAACGGGTAATCGACGGTTTTGTTCACATTTTCTACCAAAGATTTCTACACGTTTCAGATTGTTACGTATCGATATCGACTATAGATGGTTGTACCTGGGGAGTACCTCCTTTTTCTCTCTTACCAATGCCTTCTTTTCCGGCAGCTACGATTCTCATAAAATACCTTTTGAGACCAGAATTTTTAAACTTTTCAGTTGGTCTACAAAGACCCCACCCGCTGAACCGTACTTTTTCAGTTCTAGAAGTTTCATGTTTTATAAAAAAATTATTTTCTTTAAACAGGGTTAGTACACAACGCTCGTCATTTTCTGTCCGTCCGTTTGGAAGTTAACTAGTTTATCCGAAATGACGACGGCGTAGCTTCCGTTCCAGCAGGGACCATGACATTGAAAGAACCCTTGATAGGAATGTCTGCGACCGTTGAGTTTAACCGATCTGGTTTTTTATTATGGAACGAAAAGCGGTTTTGGATGCTGTAGTCGAACGCTGTGATGTTGCTTTGAGTAACGAGTTGAGCTATTCCATCGACCTTTTCGCTAAACGTCGCCTTATCTTTGTACACTCTCGATTTTTTTTCATTCGGGATCCAGAGGCGTAGCTAGGGTTTTTCGCGCCCGGGTACAAACTAAAGGATTGGCGCGCCCCTCTTGGAACCGCCAATAAATGACGTCACGCGCCTAGGGGAGGGGTCACACATTTGTGCGATGTTTGACGAAGGTATGGATCTTAGAATTGTGACATAACACCCTGGCATCAAACATTAAAGTGCATCATTTTATTAAAACAATTTACTCAAATAAACAAGTTTCATTTATCAATAGCAATTAAGGGATTACCTCAATTTGAGGACAATAATTCTGATTAATTTTAGAATTCCTTACTTTTACGCCCGGTGTTAATTTTGAGGTCTTGGTAGCGAGGCAACAATTCTGTAACACAGAGGCAGAAATCAAGTAGGCCACCAAAATGAATCAGGCCACAAAGAGTCGGTGCTCGTCGTCAAAGTGAATTTATGGTAGTAATTGCAAACGAGGAAATAAGAGAGGGTAGAGTGAAAAAACGAAAAAGAGCAATCATTAAACCAGAGCTTTTCATCTTGTGGAATGCATGATGAGTGTAATTATTCTACTTTTTTCACATTCATCGTTCTACTATAATTGCTATAGGTTTTTATAGTTATAATTACTTCTTTGATAATTATGAGAAAATGTGCATATGACATTCTTGACAACTGGTTTATCGTGGGTGGGTGTTCAGAGCTTTGTGACGTCATGTTTGAGGAGTCATGACTTTTGTCACGACGTGTGATGTGGATGTGGTGAGGTTGAGGTGTCAAGAATCGCCCTTGATTGCACCACTTAGTTTATGGACAACCCCCTTTTCTATTTTATTTCACATTTTTCAAGTATATGTTAAGGCCTTTTATACGTAACTGTAATGGATAAGTCAAAACTGTTTTTTTGTGGTTCAACTATCGCAATTTGGTCAAAAGCGTTATCAAAATACGTTTTCTCCAATGCTAAGAACCGCAAATTCGACGCTAGGACGAGCAAGATCGCTAGACGATCTTATCCCATTGAAACCCGCAAATACGACAAAATTAGATTCAATTTGCTGAAGGGCCGCTCACAGTTTGCAATTGAAACAGTAATTGTTAAAAGAATTTGCAAAAGAAATGCGTTGCTTTGAAAATACGTCTTGAGTATCAAATCGCCTCTTATGGATCCTTATTGATCACTGATCTGTGGGGGCGCGAAAATCATGTTGACAACCTTTTTTTGAGGACGCCAAAATCAAGCCTTACTAACTTAATTGTGATAAATTAGTTTGCATAAAAACTAATAGTTTCAATACTCATTTTGGCGATCTTCTATCTTATGTCCGCCCTCTGCCCCCATAGCTACGCCTCTGTCGGGATCGGGAGGTTGTAGTCGACTGTCGGGTACCATTTTTGTTTCATCATCACATACATGTTTTTAAGATCGCAATGATCAAAAATCGAAAGAGTGGTTTCTTGACCACCGCTGCTATTCGTCTAAAATCCCACGATGATATGCTCGGTCTCAACGCTCGGACGCCAACTAAACTTTGTCGATACATGAACCATTTAGCCGTAGCAATGACGAACCCAGAAGATGACTGGTGGAGTCGCCTTTGATTCGATCGTTTTGTACAGCGGCATTCTTTCCATGTCAGATGGAATCACGCGCATATAAATGATATCTGGGACTCCGCCGAAAATCGTGTTTTGAGCATAACCCCACCCAGGACATCGCTGGGGAGCTTATGACGATCTCACAGCCTCTGGTCGTGGCAATGTTGTAATAGTCAAGGTTCTACTTTCGAAGATTCTTTGCACTAATTGCTTTCTCCTACAGACATCAGCCAGTGCAAGTCAAATCCATGTCTCCTTGGAAAATGTGTGGCTATACCGAATAAATACAAATGCAATTGTGAATATGGATACACTGGATCACATTGTGAAACAGGTCAGTCTTTGAGTCTATTAGGCTCTTATCTGGTCCGTTCTAATCAAATTTAAGGTGATCGCGTTACTCATTTACTGGAAATGGAGTTCGTTAATCGGAACGGTATAGATCCGTATAGCGCTGTCGTCCTACAGGCTTTTGACATATATCGTGTCAATTATTGAAATGCTTAGCCACCTTACATGTATAAGGAATAACCTTACAGACAATTAGCTAAGCTACGATATCAGCCAGACGATGAATTCACTAAATTACTAAATTACGGGTGAACTTAGCAACTCGCACGAGAGGTATAAAAATAAAGAAATATATAGTTTTATTAATTCGTAAACAATAACTCAAATAATAATTAGATGTCTTTAGAAATGAACATTTAATCTGCACAGCGTCTGATCCTAGAAGTCTTTAGGAGTCATTTCATTTAGCATAAGATGATAAGTTCGTATAAAGTTGAATAATAATTACAATGAAGATTATATATTAATAATTTTACCTAGAGAATGATACTGTTACCGTTTACGTTTGATGGCGGAGTTCGCCAATGCATCTGTACGGCAGTTACTCCCAATTCCCTAACCCAATTTATTAAACTTACGACCAACCCCGAGAGCAGTGAGTTTCCAGCCAGACACACACTATGTCTAGAATGCGGCGTTATTTTATACCGACTGCCGTGGTCAGGCCGTCTAGACTGGTCAGCCGATCCCGATCCTGGGGCAGGCTGATCCCAATGATACTGTGCCTCTAGTGCTGACTGAATCGCTACGCTATTATAAAAATACTCGATCTCAAACCAACATCTACCATCATAGGCGCCCCAGCCATGAACACCTATGATAACGCCTAAAATCTAAGTGAAGGCAACCATGTGGAGGTGAATCTATTTATAACATGGCATTATGTTGACCCTATGATAGTCCCCCGCACTCCGAAGGACAAAGCCTCCGGGCTTTGCCGAAAGAAAGGAAAGGAACAAAGAGATTCTCCCAAAAAGAGAATGCATTGGTGAAAGAAAAAGCCCTCGGTATGACCTATACTCTGGAAAGAAATAGGCCTGTTTTCCAAAATAAGTCTATATCCGAAAGATTGATCTGGAGAACAATGTTAAAACCTAGGCACTCTACGATAAAATATTTGCTAAAATAATATAGAGAAATGTATGGTAGAGGAAATCACCTCAATAATCAAACTCGCCTTGTCAATAAATGAAACAGACAAATTTGCTCTTATGCGCACCCGTTTTGCGTTTTGTACCAGCACAAGTATACGCTAAATGAAATGAATGCTTTAAAGCTGGGGTCACATCTTGTTCAGACTCCCATTATGGCGACCATTTTGGATCTGACCATTTAACTAAATACATGCGGCGGCCATCTGTAATCTTGCATTTTAACAACTTATCCGCGGGAAACCACAGTTGACTACTACTATCAGAATTTGGGACCCCATCCACGCCATCCGTCGCTATGAGGGTGAAGGTGACCTCAACGAATCTGGTTGGATTGGAGGGACTAGAATAGCGTCGTTGGAAGCAGACGTCGATTAAGACGGCGGCGGTGCAGAGACTTCATTGGACATGTCCGGTTCGTCCTCCCGAGGTTCTGCAGCGTCTAAGGCGGACGTATCAGATTGCATATCCGACGAAGCCTCGGCAGCTGGTGTTGAAACTAAATCTGAATCAGTGTTGTTGAATTTATGAGCAGAGGGACCCATGAGATCCTGGTACTTTTCAGAGAGCAATTCTTGATCATTAACATGCAACCGAAGTCTGTTGACATGAACTGCCGATAACAACATCTGATTCGTCGCTGCATTATATAGGTATCGTTTGAAGTACGACTCACTATATAGAATGATCCTTCCTATTTTCTCCGAAGCTTTGGGCAAACTCCTTTCGGATTATAACTAGAATGCAACCAATGTCACCCGCCTGATAAACCACTGGTCTTTGATTTTTATCGTAATGCTTCTCATACGTCACCTGAGCAGCTTGTATATTGACTAAGGCAACTTGCCTAGTTATCTGTAACCTTGGCAACAACTGACGAATGTATATGTCAACGCCCACACCACCTGTAGAAGTAGGCAACAGCGAAGCCTGTATTGGCAACTCCATGTCCTTGCCATAAAGAATCATGGCTGGACTAAGCTTTGTACTGGCTGAGGGCGTACTTCGTAAACGAAGGCTATACTCGTGAGGTGGCTCTCCCAGTTATTTTGATCGACACAATAAGAACGTAATGCTGCCCACAACACTGACCCGACTCTTTCAACTGTCGCATTCGTCTGAGGGTGATAAATTGAAGCAAAGATTCGTTTCACTTTAAAACGCTTACACAAGTCTTCGACAATCTTTCACAAAAACGAAGTACCGCGATCACTGAGTAATGAGTGTGGCGGCCAAAATCTAGTGAAAATATGATCATAAAGCGCATTTGCAACTGTAACTGCACTTTGATCCTTGACAGGAATCAATTCCGGGCACTTGGAAAGAGAATTCACGCGCAGAAGTATGTATTTGTTGCCAGTGGGACTCACGGGTACGGGCCTGCTAAGTCGATGTGCCAGCTGGCGAATACGTCAGTGACTGGCAGAGGATGAACTGGAGCTTTTGTAGCTGCTTGTAGTCGTTTACTCTGCTGACACGTGACACATGACGTCACATAGCGAACAGAGTCTGCAGACATGTGTTTCCAGTAAAACCTTGACCTCAACGTTAATTAAGTTCTATCTTGACCCACGTGAGCCATCTGATCATGAGCAGCCTCAAGGACTTCGCTATTGAGAGACACAGGAAGAACCAGCTGACGAGTTAACGGCTTGGCTAATCCTATATCTTTGGCTCTAGGCTGAAAGAGGTGATTCAACACGCCATCGACCACTGAAAATTGCTCAGCCAGGAGAAGAATTCGTCTCGCAGCCATGTCGTCAGTCGGTAAGTTATTTGACTCCAGGTACTGCAGCAGTTGAAGCAATTCCGTACATCGCTGTTGAGCGTCTATGATGACTGAGTCATCAAATGTGTCATGTCACAACGAAACCAGTCATAAGTACAAAATATTTTTTTCTCTTTTAATTGCACCATCTGGTAGAAGCAAGATTTACCTTTCCAAAACCGTTTTCCGCTTGTTTATGTCTCACATACAGACAAAGTTATAGAACTTCAAGAACGATGGGTTACGTAAATCGTTATTTGAGAAAACTGCGTACAAAGTGTGGTCAAATTATTTTTATAATCTCCTTAGCAACGGACATTGTTTTTGAACCAATTTAAGTGAAATTTGTCACAATTGTAGTTGCTGCGATTGAAAATGCACTGTCCAAATATAGTGTAGATATCTCAACGAAGAAAAAAGTTATTAAAGTTATTACAGTTTACCAACGAGAAATTATTGACACTAAAATGTCAATTTAATTAGAAAAGTCTTCGATTCTAAGAGATGCTAAACTGTTATTTTCTGCTGAGGAATTAAGTATTGCAATACAACAATGGATAAAATTAACATTCAAATAATCAGAAAACTAAAATAAAATGACAGTTTATTCCTGTCACGCTATGTTTTCGGCGTCAACTGGCAAAGACACGGGTCTTCTCCCACCACCATCACCTAGAGTTTAAGATGTTCCAGGAACAGATGATCCTGAATCACCACAGGATGATGTGCTTTCTTTGTGTTCTGGGTCCCCTGTGGACACATGATCTAACCCTTCAGTCGACCATCTGCAAGTGTTAAAAGGTCTTCTGCATCATGTCGTCCAGTTTGGCGTGAAGGCGATCGGTGGCTCTGGATCGTCAACGAATGTAGTAGCTTCATTTTAACGACACTGTTTGATAAAAAAAGATTAGTGCTGTCGCCCTCCTCCTTTATCCAGGCCTGGGCCTGGCACTGAGCAAGGAAGTGTATTGGTCTTGGCTGTAAAGGATCACTCGGCAAATGTACTTGCTGTGCATAGTCAAAACTGTATTGCATGGACATGCTGCGGCTACACGGAGCACTTGCTTGCCAATCAGAGAGACCGAATTCCAGGCATGTTGATTTTGCCTCGTCAACCATGGTTTTGTAGAGTGATCGTTCAATCTGGACATCATTCAAATGCTGTTCTTGTTGACGAAGCCGGTCACCTGTGAAAAATATGTATTATAATTAATTTAAAAACTAATAATTTATCGAGAGAACATCATTGGTCTTATATTTATACCATTGAATCTGTAAAGATTGAGATTTTCATTTCAACGAGGGGCAGCAGTGAACTAATGGAAACCTACAAGATTATAATTTGAAAGAAGGCAATGCAGCTACAGGATTTTTTTAATTAGCAACAAACAAGGCAATTCTGGACATCATATACAATTTATGTTTAAGACACTCCAAGAAACAATAGGGCAGAAATTCTTCAGTTCAACAGTTCTGGAATGATTTGGATGATGGACGCTAACTCAGTTTTGAAGAGGAAGATAGGAGAGATAGACACAGGTTAACTTGCAGTGCTTCTAACGTCTGAGCCATTTAAACCCATGTTATGTCATACGATACAATACAACTGCAGTGCAATTGAGCATGATGGACTTGCTCAAGGTCAGTAAGCAGTAACTTCCTTGGACAAGGTTTGAAACCATGTTACAGGTCAAAAGCTCTAGTCAACCTGTCACCATTTAGTTAAGTGCAAATTGCAATCTCATATGCAAACAAAGCTTGGTGCTCCTAATAACAACAAAACACTACTTCGGCATTTCAAATTTCCCAAACAACTTACTTTCTTGCTTTTCTCTATAAAATCATAGAAAACTATGCAGTTCAAATCAAACCTTTTTCATGATCCTCGATATTGGCACTACGGTAGATCAACGTGTTGTGGTTTTGGCAAGTCCAACACAAATCAGTCATTGGCTTGGACGTCGTGATGAATGGAACGAGTTGAAGCCAGTACTGTTTGAAGGTCGAAAATCCAGCGACTCGTTTTCCATGTTGTTCCATGCACGTTTTGTATATGCCGTACACTTTGGTCTTGGTGTGGCTCAACTTGATATCATCCCGCTTAAATCCAGGAACCCTTCCAGGAAGCATCATCGCATGCTCGCTGGCATAATTTGTCAGGAAGCGAATGATATCTTCAATTTCGCTAAACTGAAAGCAGTGAGTGTTGTTCTTACGTCCACCGCTTTGTTTTTCTTTTGGTGTTAAACCTTCTGTTTTATACCACTTGAGAATCCCCGTCAGTCTGTCCTGGCTAATCCCGTGGATGAACTTAAAGGTTGTACGGCAGATCTGACGGCTTTCCAAATAATAAAATGTTCGCTGATGTTGACGCACCGCTTGGCTGGATTTCCTGCTGCGACAAGTCTCATCGGACATGTTTATTGTGCAAGAAATTTTGCCGAGTAGCACCAACATTTGATCCCGTGGTACAAGTGCAGCCATTTCCATTCTACGCCTGACCATGTCCTCCAGAGCATACTGGCTACTGCATGGGAGTCCATTACTAAGTTTACATTGACATCTACAAATAAACAACCCATATAAAAATATTTTTTTCTATTTATCAAA